>VZRN01004413.1:51946-73159 GCA_013397935.1 Dasyornis broadbenti | reverse complement strand
AAAAAAAAAAAAAAACCTTGAAAAAGTTACTGAACATCAAGATAAAGCAAAAAAGAAATAGCTTCTAGAAAACTAATATTTGTATCCCTGTGGTGTTAATTATGCCCTGGATTTTAAGGAGGTTTTAAATTGCCTCTTTCAACAGATGTTCTCTTAGAAGAATGGCTTATTTGGGAAATGACAGGTCTTTGTCAAAGCTTACCCAGTGGAATACAAAAATTAGTACCAACTAACTATAGCCCCAAGTATTACAAACTCTTTATTCTCAACAACAATATGACACCCCCGTTAGCAGCGAGCTTTCTAATTATATATATGTAAGGTGACTGGAGCAGCTATAAAGCAACAGCCACTTCAACCCCACCGGTGCAGCTGACGAGCTTCCCTCTTCAGAGATGGCCCCACTGAAATCAGTCATATATATAAAACATGGCTTTATGGTAGGAAAACACAAAAAAAAAAAACAAAAAAAAAAAAAAAAAAAACCACCAAAACTTATTCCACTCCCAAGAGATACACAGAAATCTGCCCCCAGTGTGCCTCTTCCCTTCCTTCATTTTCCAAACCACACAGAAAAAAGTGATCAAGTATCAAGATACTTCTGATAGCTATGGATGTTTATTTTATAAAAATGAAACTATTAAAATAGAACCAGCAAAAAAAAAAAACCTCAGAGACCTTTCTTGATGCAATGGTGTATTTTAAATGTTTGAACTAATGATAGAGACAATCCCATAAAACTATTTCAAACAAGCAGATGTGAATACTCATACCAAAATCCTAATTGCTAGACCCTGAAATGAGAAATTTACTATTATGGTATAAATCAAATTTAATCAAAACAATGAAAGTCAAGGATATTAAATTTTACAATACATTTGTCACATGGTGGGTTAAACCCAAAATTATTCTACCAGGTAAATCGGAACATTCTTGACTATTTTCCACATGAAGTAACCCCTCTAGAATTAGCCCAAGCTATTATTGTCATGGAATGCAATCCCTTTGGGTATTTCGTTGGTCACCAGCTTCCTATTAAATCATGACATCATGTAGCAGGAAAACTGTAACATCACAGGAGATAAAATACCTCCTCCATAAATAGCCTAAGAATTCTTTGTGTCATAATCCAAAGTGTAACCAAATGGACCTTGTATTAAAATGCACACTTTTTGGCAAAATTATTTTGCTAATAATTGAGACCTTAACTGAACTCCAGTTTCTAAACAACATATCTGGTATCCTCCTGTGTCAGTAGCAAAATTCTCTTGACCTAAAAAGAGGCAGGACTTCAGCCACATTTACCCTGTCTTGCTTCTGCGTTATTTTACTGAACTACATCAGTGGGATTTAGTCACCAGTCATCTTCTACCTATTTGGCACTCATCTTCTGAATAGAATAGGTTTGGTACTGCCTTTTTCATTTTCGAATTCATGGTAGCTTGGTGGTCTTAATTTTCTCAGAGTATTCAAAGATGACAGATTAATAGGTAGCTCTTTGCAACTATGTGGGCAGATCTTTAATGGAGCTCATTAGTTTATATTAGTGAGCAGCATGCAGAGGTGTGGAAGCTGTTCCTAGAGGACAACACTTCCACTGCTAAAATTTAAAAAAAATAAACAAAATTTTAAATCCTCAATTCTATGATTAAATAAATACCAACTAGGTCAATTTATGTGAAGAAACAACAAAGAAAATTAATTATTTGGTATAAATATTAAATAAAATTCCAGAGTGTATTGTGGTGCTACAGTAGGGATTTTTTTCCTACAAAATTCCGCTGTCCTTAGTACCAGAAAAAAGGAATCTTTTGAGATTTCTCAAGCATACCTTGTACATCTGTTTATCATCTAGGACACCCAGTAGTACAACAGACTGCTGCTCAACCCAGCAGAGAATTCTGTGGTCTTTTCTATCATAATAAGCCTTGAGCAAGGACTGGATTATGAAAAAAAAAATAATCACAACATTAAATGCAAGTCAATCTTGGCATTCAACCAAAAAACTCGGGACATTTATATGAGTGTGGCACACATAAAAGGATTTCACTTTACACAAAACATTTTTTATTTAACTTTATTGAACTTTTTTCCCAGCACCTGCTTAGGTTTCCAGGTAACCATGACGTTTAATAAACCTGTGCAATGATAATTAAACACTGTAAATAATTTATCTGGTTAATCTTCCTAACCAGCCCTTTATTCCTTTGTAGAAAAGTGATCCTTGCTGGCATTCTGAATAAGGTTTGCAAAATAAGTGCAGCAAGGAGTGGTAGCATAAAGTGGATTTGCTCTCAATAATGTATGAAGCCACATGCTGGGTAGAGGAATCCTCACAAAAGTGGTACCACAGCAATCTGTTCCTTTCATCTGCAGCCAGCATTTAAAGTGAAGGTGCTGCTCCGAATCAAAAGCACAATCATTCATTTCTGAGCAGATGTCCTTCACACGGCAGGCAGCGCTTTTTCAAAACAGAGATGAACAAATGCACTGCTGTGAGACAAGTTCCCCTACCCATTAAAGAAAGAACACAGTATATATTAATTTAGCAGGTTGTTGAATGTTTTAAAGTAGAATTTATGAAGTGGAAAAAGCATGTGGTGAAACAAAATGGCTTTCAAACTAAAATATGAAAAACCTCCTCTAGTTATTCACTTGCAAAATGCAAGAGGCCAAGGCTCATAACAATAGTTTATGCAGGAAATAAGCTGAAATGTGAGCCGGGTGATTTTCCACACTACATTCAGATTATTAACTAAAAGAGGCCATTAATTTGATGATATGTGCATGATGGTATGATTGTAAGTATATGTTCTCTGTGTTCACATTTGTTGATAGAATTTAGGAGCAAATCAAAGTGAACATTGTTTAAAGCGGTTGGGACTCTGCACCACTCAGCAGAGTATGCCAGAGAGCCGCTAAGAAAGTGAGTTCTGACACTTTTGATTAAATAGATTTTCCTAGTTCTCTCTGCACATACAAGCCTTCTTTGGAGGGTATTTCTTTTTCTAAAAAACAAAGGTCTGCATGTGGCCAAAGGTTCACAGTGACTCGTGTGTGAGCCAGGCTACAAACTTTGCTATGAAAGTTACAATGGTTGTGCCTTCCATTTTTGGAGCATATTCCTATTATAGACATTGAAATATCTATTATAAAATAACGTGCAAACCCTTTAATCCTTACTCATAATCATTTGAAGCTCCAAATTTAACTACTA
Source organism: Dasyornis broadbenti (assembly GCA_013397935.1). Lineage (NCBI taxonomy): Eukaryota > Metazoa > Chordata > Aves > Passeriformes > Dasyornithidae > Dasyornis > Dasyornis broadbenti. The sequence goes on along the minus strand of VZRN01004413.1, from coordinate 69,942 downwards.
CAATTGCCCCCCACCCCTCCTCCGTTACAACAATTGCATGTGCTGGATGTATTTTGACAGCAACACAGACCTTTCACAAGCAAGGTGTTATCAAATAAAGGCACACACACCAAACTCTTCTGCAATCATTAAAAGGCAGCTGCATCCCTTAAGTGCATTTTTAAATTAATATCTATAGGCTAGGTAGTTCCTCTGTCTCTTTTTAGTTCTCTTCTAAGAGGGTGAGGTGAACCACGAGACACACACCATGATTTTGGCCACAGCTCCCGCAGCCTGTCCAGCCCCCACTGTCCCCCCCAGGCTGTGCAATGCCTTCCCCCCCACCCTGCACCCTAAAACCTTCCTGCAGCTTTTGCTCAGCTCCCTCAGCACCTGATCACACCCAAACACACATTAAACCTCAGCAACTACCTGCCTCTGCCAAAAAAAGCCACGTCTTGCCTTCCTTCTTTCCTCTCATTTCCCATAATATGGCTTCTAAACACATCAATATTTACAATTACTTTATCCACATTAAATAAACACACAGAGTTTTGCTGCCCACACAGAAAAAGGTTGATTCCTTCTTGCAGAAACATATTATTACTAGCAATATAATTATTATAAAGAGTATTGCAATTTAAACCTGAATCTCTGTTTATAGATGCATGATTATTATACCAGGAGTCATTTGTGGCGAGCTCACATATAAAAATGCAGCTAATAACTCTTACTGTAATGATTAATCAATTTATGAATATATTATTTAAACTAATAGTTCAGGTAGGATATCTTAAACAAGTTACAGAGTACATCGACCAATTCAAATACCAGCTACTAGATCAATAAGAAACTCTAAGTAACTCTAGGGAATAGGTACACTTGCATAAGAAACTGTGAATTTTTAAAATCCTTCTATTGGGAGAACAACCTCATCAAAAATAATTGCTTTAGGCCATTATCTTTAGATTTTGGCAAACTGTATGGTAAACTAGAAATTCAAGTAAGAATTTGACACTGTATAACAATTTTTTTATTATTGCAATAGAAATTAATCTTTTTTCTTTAAACTAGTCAAGGGGAAAGCAATACCTGATACACTTGTTCATCTTTTCAACTCATTAGTATTTAAAATGCAACATGTTTAATGTAACCTGTGAACACACTGTCAAGACCATGCCCTAGGCTCAATATCAATGAAATATATTTATTTATAAAAATAAAATATTTTTCCCCTAAAATTTTCAAGGGAAACAAAACAAACAAACCAAAAAATCCTAACCTTTAAACCAAGTACTTTTAAGGCAAAACTAAAAAAGAAAAAAAAAAGCAGCAGCAAACCCCAGCAAATAAATTAAACAAACAGGACCTGGTCAATCCTGACAATTTAGCTTGTTGGCAACCACCATGAAAAGGTTTCTGTGCTTGATTTAGTACTTTTAAAAATCTAAATATATAACTTTAATCTTTCAAAGTAGGATTTTTAATTAAAGGTACCAAGAGCAAATTCACAGAGCCACTGCCCTGCTCTCCCTCTGATGCTAAAGGTGTGCTTTATCTCTGTTTCAAGTGATACTGCATTTTAAAAATTAATTAGTAGCTTGCAAGAACAGCCACACATTATTGAGTAAGTACCAGCATTTAAGTGAAACAGATGAAATATTGGTAAGCAATGCAGACCACAGTATAAGTATGTGAAGGGGGTCATAGGCTAATCCCTATTGATTTTCCAAGTATGCGTACAGCACCGCTGGGAAAGGCCAGTTCTGTTGGCAATCAGCTAGCACAAATACATTATAAATCTTACTGTCCACCTTCACTGATCACTGTCACTTACTTCCTCTACTAAAGACCATGAGGAAAGTACAACAAATCCACTGACAAACAAGCAGGAAAGAATTTTAAAACCATTCTCCTTAGGCATAATTTCAGAATGCTTGTGATGTACGTAATGGAAAGCAGAAATGAGCAGAAAAGAGAAATATGAGTCATGTAATAACTGTTCAGAGATATAACCCACCAGAAAACTGCTGGACCACAGAAAGGAGGGACACAAACAATGATGAACAAGTCATTCGCATTAATCTTACAAACTAACGCGAAAATTCAGAGCAAACATGCGTTCTCCTGTTGATGGAGGGAACTGAAACACATGAATTTCCCAAAGCTGAAGATGATATTGCCCTGGAAGAGGAGCCAGCAGACTGCTGTCTGAAGCTATGCCACATAACCTTTCAGTGCAAGATTCACAGCACTGCAGAAGAAATACGTAGGGTCCAGACTGATCCCAGCAGCAGCAAAGAGCTCCAGTGGCCATAATTCCTATATGGAGCACAATAAAAGTTCAAGGTTTAACCAATGGACTTCACAGGAACACAGACAGTGTTCTCAAATGCACAAATGAGGTACTGAAAAGAGTAAAACACAACTTACATCATGTCATTGTTACCATTTTCAGGAATAATTTCTTCACTGAAAGGGTTGTTCAGCATCGGAAGGGGCTGCCCAGGAAGGCGGCGGAGTCACCACCCCTGGACGTGTCCAGGGAACAACTGGACATGGCACTCAGTGGCACGAAGCGGTGTATGGTCAAAGGCTGGACTCAATGATCTTGGAGGTCTTTTCCAAGCTAAATGAATCCGTGATTCTGTGATCCCAGCAGGTGTATGAAATGAGACTGAGAGGTTGATTTAGAAATAATTAGTGCTTACGTAAAGCAATACAGAAGCGTTAAAGCAAATACTACCCTGAAGAAGCCAATATAGCTCAACACAATCTGGTTAGGTTCAGATCAGTGAGAACACTGTACTTAAACTGGTTCTGTATTAACTAAGCAAGGAGCAAAAACAAAGTTGCACTAATTACTCTGTAGACGGGACAAATGCTCTCATTGGAGAACGAGGCTGTGCTGTAATTGACAATTCCAACGTAGCTGCATGTTCTGTGTCACAGGGAATACAACGTGCCATCCACCACTGTCTCAGACACAAAAGATTTAGCAGCTCTCTTTGCTGAAAGCAGAGAAACCCACCAGCTTTCCCTGCAAATCCAGACCACTCCTGAATATAACATCTGTGGTATCAGCTCTGCTAAAACGCCAGTCTACATTCAGTACTTTCAGTACAGCCTGTGTTTGTAGGCAGCAGAATATGAAATGAGCTCAACATTTCCATCTAAAATATCATTTAATGGAATTTTAAACTGTCTGAGAAGATGGATACACTGTGTTTGTTTTCTACATTAATGATCTATAAAAGAATGGAATGGACCATAAATATAGTACTTTTTTGCAACATTTTACTAAAAATACTACTACTTGTGTTTATCATTTATATCCTCATACACAACCTCAAAATTGATTAAACTTTAAACCATACATAACCTGCTGTATTTCTCATTTTGAGTCATATTGCAAACATTTTTATAACTCTGTTAATATATTCCATACCTTGTATTCTTATTGATTATGAGTATTTCTTTAGCAGATTTTATTGCTTTTCATATAAAAAGTGTTAGGTATTTTTTAGAAAGTGAAAATAATATTACAACTCATACTTTTCTTCATTATGATAATTTTAATATAAAAATTGTTAGCATGAATATTTACAAACTGTCATTTTTCACATTTTAAACTCAAGAAATAAAATAGAAACAGTTAGTAATGTAAGGTACTACGTAGGGGTTTTTTTTTTTCTTTCCTCAAATCTCTATTTAAGCTGTTGGGCTGAATTCATAATCATTTTGAATACTTAAAATTAATATACCAAAGGAATGTCCATATAAAACATCATGGGTTTATATCAGGTATACATTATCTTTCCTAATTACTATTGCAGTTTGCAGACTGAAATACAATTTATATTTAGGGTATGATTTTGCTACTAATTATCAAATTGAAAAAAAATAAAATCTTGCATTATAAATTCTTTCTTGGAAATTAATGTTATTCTTTTTTTCCTTAATCCTATCACACAAGCAATAAGTGCACTGCAGCATGAACACTTTAATTTTTCCAGTTAGTTTTGAGCAAGCCCAGAGGTGAGGTTTAATAAGGATCAATGGCACTTTATCTGGGACAGGGCCACTTCACAGCATGCAAATTACACAGTAACACTTAAAAAAAGAAATAGATTTAATTAAAAAAAAAAAGTAGAACCACAGGCTCTGGAAATTCAATTAAAGGATTTATGCAAAGGTTTGCTAGGTTTTTATATGCAGTTACTGCTTATATAATGAGCTTTTCATATTAAAAATCAATAGGTAATCTAGAGTAGAAGATCATCCCCTTAAATACATTTTTGAAATCAATTTGAAAAATAGTCCATCAACTGCTGTGACTACTCTTGCTGCTTCGATTAGACTAAGAGCAATATTTAGATTGTAAGACGTGCTATGGAATATCTATGCTTGGATTTTGCTTTCAAGTGTTCTTATACTTCTAAGTGCCCAAACTAATCATACAGTAATACAAGCCTGTGTACAATGGATAAATAATCAATTTAATTACTGGCATAAGGGCATAAATGTCCTGAAATATGTGCAAAAGCAGGCACATAATAGCACAATCTGACAGTATTTTGAACATATGCAAAAACCTACATCTATAAATGTCTTTGTTATCTTTTTATTTGCCACTTAGCACACTGAGAAATATTTCTGTTTAGAACTTATTAAAGTCACCAGCTAAGGAAGCAATTAGCCTAACACTTGTCTGAAGTGCAACTTTCACACATCATGAATTTAAAGATGGATCAGGTCCTGTGTCCTTCAGGTTTAATCTAATTTGCCAAAATGCCGTCATGATATAAGATCATTAAACTAAAGTCCAAATATCCTGGTTCATATTCAGCACTTATCACAAGTTCACATCCCATGCAAGCAAGTACAGCTTCTGAGTGAATGGAGATGGACCCATTGCATCAGCACCTCATTTGCATCTGCCTCACCAATTGCAGAGAGTTTGTAAATTTTCTGAGCTGAGCATGGTAGTCACTCTGTGTCCTTTTTGTTCAAACAAACAGAACCAAAGCAGGGAGACTTCTCAAATGCAAAGAATCTCAGGGATTCACTGGTAGCACAGGCTGCTGCTGTTATTCCAGCATGAGAGTTTCTGCTCACCAGAGGGTAAACAGGACTCCTTCCTTGCAAAAGGAGAATTTTCACATCTATTTCCATCCATTCACCAGTATTTCAATTTCAGTCCTTAATTTAGCACCAGGTTGTTAAACACACATTTTAGTCACTGAGAAATTCTTGGACTAAAACATTCTCCTGTGATACGTTTGCACATAGTGCCAAGGCACTGTTTTGGATGCTCAGGAAATGTAGATTCTAATTAATGGGTTCTAAATAATGACATAAAAGAGGAAAAACAGCACTTACTTATCTGACATATTCATATGATACAGAGGAAGAAATATTTATTTCTGCTGTTGGTTATACATTCATATATATGTGAATATATATGTTTTGTTATCTTAATTCAATACTTTAGAAGACACATAATTCCTTTACAAAACGATTGAGAAATGGTTGTGGCATACAGCTTCAATACATGAAACAAAGCAGAATGACAACCATGAGAGACAGGGATTAGACAAAATTTTCTCTATCTGTAATATGCTCTGCCAAGCAAAGCATTTCAGCTATGAAATATCCTCAGAGGCAAATACATTATATGAGAGTTTCAGAGAGACAAGAAAAATAAATAGAAACTGAAAAGTAGTTAGCAGCTCTCAGTTAAAATGGTGGTATTTAACAATGAAACTATAGTGTTCAGGAAATAAATTTACCAATAACTTCCCTGTTAAAAGTTTAAATTGCTTAAACCTGCCTCACCAATAATACCCAAAATTTCTGCTTCAGTACTTTGCTCTTCACACCCATCCTGCACCCCTCACTGCAGAACAGCACGGAGCTGAAGCACTGCCTACAAGAACAAATACCCTTGCTGTCATTCCTCTATTAAGTCACTTCAATATCTTCATAGGCATGCTCTGAAGCACATTTCTTTATTGGATTTCAATTGTTTCTTAAAAGAGAAATCTCAAAGGAATCAAAGAAAAATGTTTGCTTACTCTCATTTTCAAAAGAGGTGTGGGTACAGCCTAATGCTATCTTTCCGATAGGTTTGAAACAAAGACATTAATGAACAGTAGGTTTATTTTAATCTTTCTCCCTCCTCCCTAAATTTCTCATGTACACCATATTTTTCTACACTTCTGCATTTTAAACACAGTGTAAGTACACAAGTGGATCAAAGAGTTTCAGATGAATCTGAAGAGTTATACCAAGGGTAACGAGGGTCCTTAGTTTCTAATGACAGAAGCATATGCTCTCAACTTTCTAAACTGCATCCAACTGAGCCATTTATCAAGGCCTGAAACTTTTTCATTATTTAAAGCACTACGACAGCTTTCCACTTGATGCCTTGGAAGTACACAATAATAGAGACTCTATATAGTCATTAATTATAATATCAGCTGGTTGATGAAGTTACTGTACTTGCTGCTTGGTGATTTCACTTTTAATTGCAGCAGGTGGTGTGGAAATAAAGTGATGTACTGACACACATGGTCACCTCAATAGTATTTTCTTTTTTATGTATGGATAAATGCAACTCAGTTTTTTGAAAATTTTGTTTTATATCCCACTGCATATAGTAGCTACAAGGAAAAATGAGCCGAGAATATGCTGAAAATTAGATGCTTAGAAATGAGCTCATAGAAAACATTGTCCCCATTTTTTTTCATTCTCAGATATTTAAGATACTAAGTTTTGTCTCTGCGTAAAGATTCCCAGTACCCAAATCACAGCTCTCATAAATAACAGTCACAGCTTTATGTAATGTACAACTTTTTATTTTAATTTTTGGTCCTACTGAACTATTTGGATAAGTAGCCACCTTTGAACTTCACAAATCTAAAAATAAAGATGCAGTTAAGCAGAATTAAACTTGAACTCTATTAAATTCTATGACCATTTTACAAATGAGTGTGTGATATTCTAAATGGTGTGTTCTACATTTTTCTTCTGTTTTGGAATTAGTCCTATATGCTCCATTGCTCTAGTAATTTACTAACCCATATATCCACTATGATTTTTGCAATTTAAAGATTAAGACAGCAATAGCATGAGCTGATTTATCCTTTTGTTGTCTTCAGACTGTTGTTGTGTATGCTTTCAAATAGTCTGCATTGTTCTTATGATACTGCCAGCTCTTAAAAGTGTATTTCCTTTTCTGTAATATTTTCATTTCATTAATCTCTAATTTAACAGATTAGATAACTATTACAGGAGATTATGCTGCTAAAGGTTTTCCATGAGATTGATAGGTAATAAAACCTGGTGTTTCCTAATGGCCACAGACATCAGTCTTCTACATAAATCAGCAAACTCCCTTAAGAATCCCTTCTATCCAAGTCATAGATCAATGGTACTCAAGCCCCATTACAACACACACTGTTCTCTGAAATAAGGCTGTGCTACCTTAGCTCAGTGGTAACTACATTAAATGTAATTAATACAACTGTGATGTAAATGGACACAGCATTAAAACGTTTGTCTCCAGGGAGAAATGGTTGGGAAGGTAACTATGTGCACTGTCATACATGGCACACGTGACTGGGGAAAATTTTAGCACACTTCCTTGCTTAAGATTTATAGTGGTTACTCTATAAAATTGTGACGCTCCAGTGCCAGGAGCAGGGAGCCAGAAGCTCACTCCTACAGCTGAGCAGCAACTGGATACTGGCTCTTCTCTAAAGGAAGATGATGTTGTCTTGTAAACCCTCTCAACATGATGTTAACTTCTACATTCAAAAAAACCCTACACAAATATCATTGGAACTCCAAAGCTTCAGCAGAAATGACATTTACTGCCAAAGTTGAACACAGGGAAAAGCCTGAGGTGATGTGACCTGCTTGTCTGTACATTGGGTAGAAGGTAGGCGGCTTCTAACAATTAGTGCTTCATTTGCCTACAACAACTATGTGATTTGGAAGGGAATACTGGAGAAAGAGGAAAACAGCCAAGCAAAAAGGAGTGTGTGGAAGTGCTAAAAGGCATCCAAACCAGGCAGACAAAAATAAAGCTGCTGTTCTACCGAGATGCCTTCAGTGTTCCCTTGCTGACAGCTCTGTTCATTTGAGAAAAGAGTTTGTCTAAAAGACCAACAGGCCAATACTGCCAGCTTTCAGGGATATATTGTTTTGCTCAGACAGAAAGCAACTTCAGAGCGAGAAGCTATACAGCCCAGCTATAAACAGGACTTTAATAGCCTATTCTGGGTCCTTCAGGTCTTCAGAGCCAAAAAAGAGCAACACTGCCTGAACCCTCTGTGATTTGCTGACCCTTCTGCTCTTAAGAGGTCCCCTCAGGTCCCCTGTTGCTACACATAATAGACAACAAGGAGTTAGAGTTCATAACAAGACAGCTCAAGTGGTTTTGGAGAGATATTAATGCCTGTACTCCCCTCTTTTTCATACAGTTCTCAGCCAAACACTGAATTTGTAATACAGTATTTTATATAGTGCTCTGATCTCCGGAATGGGCTTGTATGACTACTGGAAAACAAATAATACAATTGGTGATCATAATGAGAGGCTCTATAGTCACAAAGAAACCTGGGAATCATTGCTATGAGGTATTTATTATCTGATATAGATAACCATTATATAATTATTCTTGAAATGGCCTAATTTTACTCATCTCACCTTCTTAGGAACATGCTTTGCATCCTCCTTTTAATTCACTTTGTACATTACCACTATAGTGGCCTTTCAATATGTTCCAGGCAGGAAACCAGGTCTGAGTTGGTTAATAAAGTAAGTGAAGCATGCAAATCTGCAAACAAACCCTCAAGCCAAACTCTGCTCTCATGCATGTCAAGATTCATAGCACTGATGAGGGAACCAAGCTTGGCACCTTTTGCTCACAAGCACTGAGCACAGAATTCCAAGGGATTAAGCTCTCTGTGTCCTGGGTGCCTGTTGTTTCCTGATGCAAGAAGAGTCAAATCTCCACAGCGCAGAGCACCCACATTTCTCACGCTGTAGGACTACTCCTTGTTATTTCCTAATGCAAGATAAAGGCAAAAACAACTGCAATAATAAGCTTGGAATTTGGTCACATTCATTCTTTCATCATTTTGCTTCATTGTTCCTTTCTCTCTCCTTTTTGTTTTGGCTTCTTTTAAGTTTTGGGGAATCTAAGCCCCTCAAGGTCCCACAGTGCAAACATGCAATGCAACCCAAACAGCATCTGCTGTTTCATGTGTGTTTTCAATTAGCATGTATCATAAATATGAACATTTCCATAGTCTTCACATTAGCTACTCAATTTAATAGATAGGATTAGACATGACATCGGTTTGTACCAGCTGATTTGTTGCCTTCTTTGTCCTGCCTTACTTTTCTGTCATCTCCTATCAAAGAACTCAGATGTTTCTACAAGGGTACCAGCAGCAATACAGATTTACATTTTCAAAGGCTGCCCCACACACTGTTGTGTGCTACACAGATGTAAGAATTATTAGCAATGAGCTGAGCCCCACAACGTCATATGATCCAAATGCAAACCCTCGAGGACATTTATTTCCTCCATTTCAGTGGGTAACTGAGCCTCTAAACCACCCACAAAGATTACACTTGTAAAAATACTTAACCATTTGTGCCATAAAAATAGTTATACTGCAAAAAACGTTCTGCATCTATGAATATGAAAGCTAGTAAGACAGTCTGCAAAATAGAACTGTTGTATACTGAATGACCAAATACAAAATGTGGCTGCCTGCATTAAAATGAAGTATGAGAAAACTACAGGCCAATTCATAAATAACATTAGCAACAGTCTCAGAATTAACACCAAGCGTAGCTTTAGATTCACACAGCATCAAATACGTCCTTTCCAGTGCCTCATGCCTCCTTTCTGCACTGGGCATAAGATTCCTGATAGGTGTATCATAGCTGAAAGTCTGTAAAAATAAATCTAGTCTAGAATAGCTTTGCTGCTCTGTTCCTAACCATGAATGGAAGCAAAGGGAAACGTGCAGCATTGGCTTTCGTTTTGAAGACAATCTCCTTTAAAGCTGAGGTAAGGTTAGGCAGTTACAGAAATCATGCAACACACATTTCTCATTAAAAAAACTCTGGGAACTCAGCTATCACGTTGAAAGGAGTTGCCGAGTTTTTTAAGTACATAAAAAGGTCTTGCAAACAATTTCTGCAGACTAAGTCAGAATCTTTTGATCCTCAGTAAGAGCCAAGCAGTTTGCCTAATAATTGTACATGGGGCCCTGGCAGAAATACACGGAATGGGAAGGGTGAGTATCATAAAATTACCATCACAACAACTGTGTAACACCCCCGGAGTAACAAACATTTGATGTGCACTATAAACCCACGTCAGAAATTACTAAACCTAGGATTATATTGCACCAAAATTACAGATCAGTGAGGAGCAAACCAAAAATGAATATGGATCTCAATTAACTCATCTCAAAGGATGGAGTGCACTTCATGAAACCATGAAAATTCCCTTTCCATCTGCAACTTGAACTGAATCTCACAAAGCCATGAGAAAAAGAGGAACTGTTGGGAGGGGGAAGGCCAAGGTAGTCCTATTCCTCAAGTGCATTTTTTAACCTCAAAACACTGTGGAAAGTACACACTACTCCCCAGAGAAATTATTCAGCATGGCTTTCCTAATCTATCAGTTTGCCTCCACAGATTTATGATCTTAACTGTCATTATTAATACAGGTATTAACATAATCCAAATACATCAAGTCATCAGGGATTGGTGAGAAAAGCACAGACATTTGGAAACAGAATGAGAGCAGGAAGTCTCTAAATTAACATCCCCAACACCACAAGAAGCATTGCTTTATTTTAGAATTAATACAGCTTGAATATGCTTTTAGGTTTTGTTTTTTCTTTTGTTTCCTAAAATAGCTCATATACACAAGACAACATCCTGATTAACTGATTAACAAATATAGACAGAGAACTCACATTACCGTACTTCTCTGAAAAACTAAGAGTTTCAGTTTAGCAATGTCTACTTCAAGCTTTTATCAGCACTAATTTCAATGAAAAAAACGGTCGTAAAATTCTGAACAGAGGGAAAACAGACCTTAATTAAGCAAAGTGTTATCTCTTTCTATTATAATGAAAGCAAAGTTACAGTTATATTTTTACCAAGATTTTTTCCCACTTAATGAAGACATTATCCGTGAGTTTTCAAAGTCACTTTACAAAAGAGCATTCAAGAGACATTAAAGTCAGCTTAAACTAAAAAGTCTTTTTGAAGTCAATAAACAATAAAAAGAACAATGAAAAGACAGCCTTTGATCTCTTCTTACTCTAAAGTCTTTAATTTCTGTTTTAATCTACTAGATGCATTAAGTCTTGTTTTCCAACATTTTTCATCTGCAAAGTACAGCAAGCTTGCCTCGATTTTTTTATTCATATATATTCTTACTGTATTAATGTACACTTCTCATTACCAAGAATGGATGTCATCAGGAAGCTCTCCCACCAAAATAAACAGAAAAAAGTTTTAAAATTATTTTTCATTCTCTTCTCTTTTAAAATTTCTTTAAAAAGAAAGAAAGACATGCAAAAGAAAAAAGGAAATAGCACGTTCAGCTTTGAAATTTCTGAGATCAAAGGCTATAATGCAGATAGATTTTTTCAAAGCATAAATTATTAATAACATGGGCAAACACATACTGGTCAATAACATGGTCAAAGAACGGTAAGTTAAGAGCATCTCTCTGCAGCCAATTACAGTTTATCTGACTTGATTGTTTGCATGAAATTCCAAGCTATTCACTGGATTTTTAATATAGCTTTAAAACCCCTTTTTAGCCAAGCTGCAAAACCTGGACAAGCTCTTGACCTGGTTCAGCAGCTCAGCATTTCCTCGGCAGGACCAGCCATGGATGTAAAGAGGAAAATAAAAAATTGCAATGAATGAAAGTGTGTGGAAAGTGGAGGCAGAGAACCATTAACTACCATTGTGCCACTAATTTCTTCCAGGTCTCAAGCATAACCCCAGCTAGAAAGGTAAAAACTCTCTCCATACCTGTTCACCCTTGACACAGGTATCAGCCTCCTCAATTTCTCCTGGATACATAAGAATAGCCTTCTGATATTTCTACCCCTTCATAAACACAAGGTCATTCACGGGGTAAAGCAGAAAGAACAACTCCATCCTCCCTTTCAGACCCAGATTCCTGGTGAATCCTGGGCCTCTCCTGACCTAGATTAAAACACCACTGCTTTTTTGGTATTGATTCAGCCACTCTGCCTTCAAAATATTTCTTTCACATTTCTTCACCTCCATTTGTTGCTGAAGTTGCCCGTTTTTGCTCATTATTTTTGTAAGAACAGCTATAAAATTATTTATTTCACAGAGACCAGTGAATATCTGACAAATGTGAGATCTAGGAGCTCATTTCTAGCATGGGATGATTAGGAGCACCAAAGCACTGGGCTCTGAATTTTGCCAGTGTAAGAATTGCATCATTTTTCATACAATATATTTAATTTTGACTAAAAAAACCCTAAATTCTATGGGATAGAACTTCTCTAGGAAAGAAAACAACCATGCAGAAATTTAAGCAATGTCTTTTTCTTACATCAAGTTAAGCAAAAAAACTAAAATTTTCTCTTTGCTCATGGCAGATATACTTAATGAAAAGAATCAGACTGAGAGCACTTTACTACGTTCAGACTAGCCTTTTATTGATTTGGATGTGCTATGAACCACATTATCTAATCTACAATAAGCCATTTACCAAGTGCAATGATCTATGGGCTAAAAGGCTTAGATTTTTAGTTCCATTGTAGACTTTTTGATGAAATGGTAGATCAGCAGAGAATAATACTATAATAAGATTGTGAGGGACAGAAGTGTCAATATTAGGAAATTAGAAAGTTTGGCTTACTGTTTTAAATCCTCTTGCTGTTCATTTAAAAGCCCAATATCTCTTTTTCTAGACTAATTGTGTCTATATATTTAACAGGGATACCACATGACATCCCACAGGGTATCAAGTTCACAGGGGTTCAAGGGCTCATGCAACTGAAAATATTTTTATTTTTCAAAAATAAAATCATCCATCTGAGCACATGACATCTATTTGTTGCTGCATGTGCTGTAATTATTATATGAGAAGACAACTTATATGATACTGTCTCCTTGCTGTTTGCCAAGATCCACATTTCATCTGCTGCACAAGAGATTTTTGGAGTTTCCCTTAAAACCTATTTGATACATTTTGGGCCAGAAGCTTTTCCTTACCTATAAACTCAGAGCCTGGAACACGAGGCTCAGATCCCAGTTAGGCTTGTGACACCCAGATAAACAAAAGTGGACTAACACTCACACAATTTCATCTCTGCCCACCCTCTAATTCTCAGCTTTGACCACTTTTCTACATAGGGATTCTCCACCTGCCACCAGGAAATGCCACAAACCTCCAAAGCATTCATTTATTTATCTACTGCTCTGTGTTTAGCTTGGAAAGAACCTCACATGAAATCTGCTTCATTATTTTGCAATATTTTTTGATTGAAATATTTGACTGATCTCCTCAACAATGCATGCCATAACTTCCGCCTCAAATTACCAAGCAATTCATGCAAAGGCAACTTCTTTCTGCAAATCGTTGCCTTTAGCTCACTTGGACTCAGAGGCTTGTGAAAAACAATGCTGCAAAAAAAAGACTGGCAACACCATAGGGATCATCAGAATTGCATCTCAGGTTAGTAAAGAAAAATAAAACAAAAATTCAGTAGCCTTCAGTTGACAGAAATAAAATGCATTATTTTGTGCTAATTAAGTGAAAGCCAAAGCATTTTATGCTATTATTTTATCTAAAGCTCCATGGCAAATTTTAGTGCATCGCTTCTGAGTTAAGACTGACAGGTTACATGCCAAAGTAAATGTACTGAAGATATTAATGTCACTTTAAAGCAACTCAGGTTTTCATGTTCTTATATTTTTGTTGTACTGCAGCAATTAGGATGCATTGCCTCATTTTTAGAGAACGAAAAAAGGGAGCGTTCCTAGATCAGGCTACCACGGAACTTCACAGCAACTGGCACTAACTCTAGCGTCAGCCAGTTTGTATTAAGATGTTATTGCACCTTTCCAGTTCTAATCGCCAATTATGACTCTATTAGTCCTCCCTGGCAGTTCATCTGCTCCTGCCTCAGCCGAGGGGGGTTTGCAGAAGGACCTCTGATCCTCCTGTTTCCGCTCCAGCGAGTGCTCGGCGCAGCTGCTGTCATCTCCAGACAGTGAGGGCTGAGGCATTGCCTTTCCCAGATAACTACACCTGACCTTACAACAATTTACTAAGGAAATACCTGCCTAATGGCACTGGGAGTGCAGTTTCTTTTACGCTCACAACGGCACTGCAAATTAGAGACAACAGGATAAATCTATGACCAGCTCACCAGACACTTCATTAAATCACTGTTCCCTTGCCTTGTAGAGCACTAATAGAATCACAGCCCTCGTTAGCTACTGAATAAAAGATCAATCACATTCTTTGAGAGCTCTTGCTACCAGCTTCCAGAGGAAACAAGGAAAAAAAAAAGACATATTTAGGATCATCAGTAAGATTCTGAATGGCCTCACTGCAAGTTGGTTAAATTACCTTTTCCACAACTGACTCTGGCTGTAATACTCTGAGGAACTTGTTAAGACTGCTTTCAAAAGCTGCTATCTAATATATGACTACCAAGCCCTGGTCAAAAGTTCATAATGTGCATATGTAAAAAGGTACTAAATTGCCTGAGGGCTAAAACCAGAGGAGTTTAATTGCAGCAAAATGCTGAAAATGGTCTGTTGAGGGTCTTTCTATTGGGATACTGCTGGCACTAGCTGATTGAAGTACAGCACATAAAAGCCTTACAACAATATTTCCTTAAATGCAGCTGAAACTGCGAGCACTTGCTAGTGCATATATGGTGTGCCAAGAGAAAAAAAAAAGAGAGAACCTCCTCTAAAACAAACAAAGATTTAAGGATTGGCATAATTCATAATTCAAAAGTGTGTGGATAAAAGGAAGAATTAAACAACAATCAGTATCTGTCAGCATAAATCATGTTACAGGCTCCACATGTTATGGTGGGAAATGTAAGTACATATGTAAATATATTTTAATTGGCACCCATTAAGATTCACTGCAATGAAAAGAGGAAAACAGCTTCCATCAATCTATTCATGACCACACTTGGAAATTTTAGAAACAGACACCTATGAGACTGAAGATTCCCCCTGAAATCCAATGACTTGCTTGTAGTAATTTGAGAATTATTTCTCTAGTTATTGACATAAAGGGGGCAGGGGGGAAGGAAAAGAGGAAAAAATAAAACTTTTTTATCTGAATCCATTCAAAACATACTTTTTCTGTAGAAAAAGAAACTCACAATAGAAATGTTTAGGAAAAATGCACATTAATTTCTTATCAAGGGAATGGAAGAAGTCAACCCATAATTTTTTCTCACAGTCACTACTTTTGGTGCAAAAGCTAGGAGAGAGGCTCACTTTGTACATACCAGTTCATCAAATGTAACCAATGCAGCTCTAAAACTATTCAGCTCAGGTAACACCTTGCTCCTTGGCAGAACTGGTTAAATCACTTCTGTTTACTAACGACACCTTGACAAAACAAAAATAAATGTATTTCCCAGAAAACCTTTATTTTAGTGTCATTACAGATGAAGAAAATAATGTGAAGTTTTTATATTTATGCCATGAGATTACAATCGTAATGGTCACAAGTGGTCCACAAGAGGAACAGGAAAGGACTTTTCAGCTGCCCAGCCCTGGATGATATTTGAGACCTCTGCCGTGGAAAACTGCAATGGGGAAATTCCTTTCCTACAGAGGCAGGACACTGCTCTGCCTGATTGTCAATACTGGACCCAGTATCATTTTGCAGATCATGCCACTGCTCCACAATGAACACTGTTAGATGACCACACTGTTTGGGATGGGATGAGCTACTTGGCGTGAGCAGCCAATCTGATTCTAAACGACAATGTTACAAAGCCATTATCATAAAAAATTGCCAAGACGGTTGTTTTACTTGAAGTGCTAATTAGTTTTCTTGTACTGGTAGCATTCATCATAATGTAAGTTTGACAATTCAGGACAACATTTTAATAGTAATGCTGTTCACTGGAAAGAAATTGTGTTTCCAATTTTCTAGCAAAATGAAAAAACCCTAATTGTATTCATTAGTAGATTATAGTGAAAAATACCTACATTCAGGAGTATTGAATTTAAGTGAAAAATTTAATCCCAGTATTTCGAAGTGTTCTTATGCTCTAGCTTGTTAAATTGAAGTGTTCTTCAATGTTTTTTGCAGAATAGTGGGCACAGCATTCACATAGAAATCGGTGCCAGTGTGCCGGGTCAGCACAAGGATTTTCAAACCTATTCCTTTCACATAAAGTCTGGTGATCAACACTTGAGCAAATGCTTCCATAACCAGTTAGGAGCCTCGGCAGTTATTTGTATGTGCACACCCATCTATGAGGAAGTAAAGAAATGACAAATGGTGGGACCAATCATGAATAGTAAGCTCACAGTACGTTTCAACTCTTATGTCTGCTCAACTCCATTTTTAGAAAAAAGAACTCCATTTTTTGGAAGTATCAGCCCTTAAGACAATACTGCTGGGAGAGATGGAAATCTACAGCACTGTCAAATCGATCTTGCATGTTTGGGACAAGCAGATCTTGTTTTTCAAGCAAACAATTCTCTCTAGACATCAAAAAATACTTTATATTTATTTAAGATGCATCATCCAACCTTGCTATCTTTATCTTATTTCAACGTGATGCTTTTGCAATTAATAAAATTGCTCAACTACTACTATAGATTTTTTTGGCATGCACTGAAGACTGTGCTATATCCATAGTGATACTTAATAACTGCAAAAACATGTTGTCACTAAAATAATAGATGGAATTTGACTACATTGTTTATATTTACTGGCATCCTCTTTGCTAAAACAGGATTGATGCTACTACTCTAACAACTTCCTAGAAACAGCAGAATAGAGTGGTTGGAAAATCCAAATTACTCAAGTATTGTAAGTCTCAAAAGAAACTTTAAAAGTTAAGTAAATTCAGAAATTCTCTGATTACAAATCTCCATACAGATTATTGCAAAACTAGTAAGGCTTGTATCATTTGTGGTGCGTTTTCACACGGAATTATGCACAATGGATTTATTCATTATTATGTTTACTTTTCCCCCGAAGAGAATGAGTGCAAATCTGCTACTTTATGACGAGGAAATCATACAAACTCAGGTCATCTAACAAACATCGAAACAGAGAACCATTTCAATATTTCAACTGCCAAACGGATTCAAGTAATTTTTTTTTCCAAACCCTTCTCTCTTATTCTTAAATCATATATACATTTAAACAACTCTTAAAATCATACATTTGTGCTTTCTTCCTTGCTTGATAAAGGTGAGAAACTACAGACCTAAGGTCTAAGAGGGTAGGTTAAGAAAAGGAAGAGGACAGGCAGAAGGGCACATCATGTCCCACTGCTATTGGTAATAAAACCAACATAAAATTAAAGAAAACATTTTGGTTTCATTAATTTTTCTGGAACATATATTCCCTTTTCTTCTCTTTCTTTAGAAACACAAATTTCTAGAAAGAAGCCACAGGGGCAATAAAATAATTAGGACTACAGTAGAAAGAAGTTCAGGATTTGCCCCGTATCTAAATAAATCGTTTTAATAACTCTCAGAGTGATATACAATGGAAGCTACTGAACTACAAAATGCCAGTGAATATCCAGTGGAAAAACTGAACACGCTCCTTAGGACAGTCATCAAACCACAAACCTATTTCCCTCCACATGGGAATCTGGCCAATGCCCCAAGACAGGCAAGGAAGAGCCTGCAAGTTGGAGCCTTGCCTTTAGAAAAAATGGAGATTACCACATTCATATCTGTAACACAAAAAAAAA
>VZRN01004413.1:0-51901 GCA_013397935.1 Dasyornis broadbenti | reverse complement strand
AAAAAAAAAATAAAAAAACAACCCAACCCAAAAAAACCCCAACACACAACACCAAAACCAACCAACAAACCCAACCCAGCAAGTCCACCTACATTTTCCTCAGGAGAAAAAAAAAATGATACCTATAAAAAAAAAAACAAATCTATATATACAGCAAACTTTGGAATAGAGAACTTACAGGAACTAGAAACACTACTAGCATCACAGTGGGATACCTCCTAAAAGCCTAGAAATATTCATATTTCTATACATACACGTACATTTTTGATGGCTTTCCTGGAAGGAAGTTTTTAGGAATGTTAATTCAATTATGCAGTTATGTCCAGAGAATGCCAACATGATGATAAATGACATGTCACACAGTAAAAAACAAACAGATGAATCACTTTTTTCAGGAAAACAGACTCTTATTGTGTTCACCTATCCAGGAATATGAACTGTATTAAAACCTCAAGTATATTTTTCATCTCTATAGATGGATAGATACGTAGGCACACACGCACACATATGCATAGATATATATACATATGTAAAAATAGTAAGAATATTGAAAAATATTATGTAGTACTCTGCATTTGATATACTTTATTATTTTTGGACCTTACAAATATACTTTTTTAATGGCTTTTCTCTAAAAGAAGGGACTTTCTAGCTCATATTACTTGGACACTCTTACTATTTACTCTTCCATCTTTTTTGTAAAGTCAGAAGAGACTTCCCTGAGAACTTCAAATAAATAAGATATCCAGCTGCACAAACACTATACATTCTGTTAGATTACTTTGGCTTCCTAAGGAATATTTGACTTTCTCTGGATGTAAATGATTAAAGAGAATCCATCATCTGAAACTGATTGGTGAACTGTTTAAAGTGGTATGGCACCTCTTCAAATATGATATAGAGAGAAATGAAAGGACCATGCTACAATACAGCATCTCAGATATCCAAGGGGTTCTAGGGAAATAATGTAACTAAGCACTGCATTCCCCAATTAAGAAATAGTATTTAAATTATAGTTCCATAAAGTAGGGTCTATACTGCATTTTTTTTTTAACAATTTCATATTTCATCTATTCTACACAGGGCCAATAAAAGCTTGGAGTTTCCTGAACATCTGTCCATTCATAAAGAGAAGCTTGAAAAAAAAAGAATGTGAGGAAAAGATAAACCATGTTCTAGAATCCACAAAATTTATATGGCACTGTGAGTTATGATTACAAAATGACACAGACTAACAATATTCAATTATGTAATTTCATTATTTTTACCATTTTCCGTTTTAATTTTGGGCTCAGGATTTTAACTTCTAAAGGTCAAAGAAACAAAAACTAACCTTTGTCCAAAAATATTGCTTTGGCTGAATTTCAGATGTGTGGATTATCAGCTCTATTTCATCAAGAGCTAACGAGAGGGTTTAGGATCAGCAGGTATGAATGTGCATGTAACAGACAAGGAAATACCTTGTATAATTTGTGTATCATAGGAGAAGTTTGGTTGTGAAGGACTTTAAAGATCACCTCATTCCAACCCCCTGCCATGGGCAGGGACACCTTCCAACAGCCCAGGTTGCTCCAAGCCCCATCCAACCTGGTCTTGGACACATCCAGGGAAGGGGCAGCCACAGCCTATGCCAGGGCCTCAGCATCCTCACAGGAATCTCTGCCCTCTGTCGGTTTGAAACCATTCTCCCTTGTCCTGTCACTCTATGCCCTTGTAAAAAAGTCTCTCTCCAGCTCTCTTGGGGCTCTTTTAGGTACTGGAAGTACTAAGGCCTCCCTGGAGCCTCCTCTTCTCCAGGATGAGCACCCCCAACTCTCTCAGCCTGTCTGAAATAGGTGCTCCAGCCCTTTGCTGTAGGAGCTATGACTGCCCAAAAATTTAGAAGTCATCAATTAAAAATACTTTGTATGGACTATTTTCCTATTAAAAAGTGATTAAAAACTCATTGCTAGTTAAAAACCCAGACTTCATCACAGAATATTTGAGACTATCTTCTAGAATGCAACAGTTCATCAGATCATTATACAAGAACCACAGCACATTGACTTTGCTTTGATTACAGTTGTCTCATTCATAAAAATTTTATCTCCATTACTCAATAAAATAATCCTGTGATTTATGTGCTAGCTGGTAACTAGGAAGGTCTAGATCACACTTTTACTTACAACAAAATGCGTAAGTGACCTTGCTCAGGCTCACAAATGAGAAACTCTGAGGTCATGAGGAGAGTTGAGTCGCCTCGTCTGCAACAACTGGAGGGACCCTGGGCTCTGGAGGGCAGGAGGGGCACACAAGGGGCTCCGGAGCTCCACAAAGCAAAAGGCAATGGGGGACTTTGAGAGCACTCACACTTGGACTTCAGCAATGCACAGTAATACCAAGCACCGATTTTCACTGCTCACTAGGTCACAAAGATTAAACCCTTATTAGGCAGCAAGTACAGGATTATCCATCCTACGAAAGTCCTATTGTTTACCAAACCTTCTTAAAATTATTCCTATAACAATAACCAGCATCATCTGAAGGCAGATTAAGAGTGGGCAAAGGAAGACCAGCAGCAAAGGGAGAACAACTACCTCAGTTTGTAGATTTGTTAAGATCTTGGCTAGCAAATAACAGAAAAGGTTGTTCAGACCATTGCTGCCACTTCCCCACATTAAAAGACATATGTTTGCATTAGCACCAAATAAACACACGAAATGTAGAGGCAATCTGTTTCAGCTTCTAAAAAAAAAAATCATGAATACTTAATTTCAAAATAGATTGTTCTCAGCAAAAGTTACTGTTGATGGCTAAAGCCAGAGAAAGCATATGAGCATGTATGTTTACTTTTTGGTTTCTACAATTCAAGTATGTGATACATCCAGAGAAGTCCCTCACAGTGTATTTTCCTTTACATTCTCTTTCCCAATCTATTATTTTTAACAAAGCTTTATGATAAATGCTTTTGCTGTTTGCTTAGCAACGCTTGTCAAAAAATATTAGATTTATGTGAACTACACAAGAAAATTTTCTGTGTGGCCACAAAACCAGAAGTATCACAAACCTGTCCATAACCAGAGTTCTAACATGATATCTATGCAGCAAAGTAGCACATACAAACTTTTGAGAAAGAAGACCTTATTTCTAATCAGTCAGAAGGAAGGCAGGCTGAGAGGTTGTACATATAAATCATATAAATCCAGATTATTTTCTAGTGCTGTTATTAGCTATTTTCTTCCCTGACAGAAGAGAATAAAACCATGCAGTGTGAAAACACAGACTCCCACAGGCAGAACCTCTTTTCTTCCACAAATTTCCAAATCTTTTTGGAATAATTGACATCCAAAAAGAGAATACCTGTACAGCAATATGTAAAATAAATGCAAAAAATCAGAAAAGACCCAGAACCACAGAATTTCACTGCCTAAATACTTTAAAAAAATTATCTTTTTTACAGTCTCATCAAACTCACAGTTTTAAATTTTAAGTTATCTTTACCCATGGAAAAATCAAAACCTTCCTTATTTTCAGTTATTGCAGTAGTTGATTGATTTTTGAGCAAAGAACACAACTCATGATGTTTCAGCATGAAAAAGATCTCAAGAACAGTAATATAAGGTTGAGGAAAATGCCTAATACTGAGTACAGTGATGACATAAAGAACCCAAAGATAAAGGGACAAAACAAAACGACTAAATATTCTGTTCAGCTGTTTCTATCCGAGTGTGACATTGTTCTTTTCACCCAAGCACCTCAACACTTGTAACAACAGAAATTTCCTTCCTTACGGTTTCTCAAATCCACTCTGAGCAGATCAGTGCTGCACAGCACCCCACAGAGGCCACAGCACTCCGGGTGCACTTTAGCTCCATAAGTGATGGTGAGCAAAAGAGAAGAAATAACAAGAATGGGCTTTTCCAGTCTGAAAAAAATAGGGAAACTTTTTTGGTTTTTTGATTTCAAATTCTAATTTAATTACATGTAATATAAAACATTAAGGACCAAACGTTTCCCTGCCTTGCAGCCCACATACTTGACAAGGCATTCTGAAATTCTGCAAGGATGTGGGGGGAGAAGAAGAAATTCCTTACTTCCTCCACAAAACTGCAGGACAATACCAGAGCTGCTCCACAAACAGCTCCGGGGGGCTGTTGGACTCAGCAAATTCCATGGCCATTGCCTCCCTCAAGCACCATTCTGCACTCAGAGATCCTGACCTGTTCACTTTGACACATGGATAGGTTTCCATAGAGACTTTCCATTCCTCTGGTGTAGGTTACAGGGGACAAATTTAATTTGCCCTTATATTTCATGCTACATTTATTTTAGCAGCAAGTTAAAATATGTATCAGTTAAATGTAAGTTTGATAATAAACTAGCTTATATTACATTTTATTGCTAGATAGGATGCATAAAATGATCAACAACTACTTTGGAGGCATCTCTTTACCATCCTATTACAACAAATCAAAATGTTCTTCCACATAAGTCCTCTTTCCTTTTACCCAATTCAGTCCATTTTAAATAGGAGTTTTATGCAAGTATGTGCTATCAGTGTTCAATAAAATAATAGTCCTTGCATGGTACTAGAGATACAGTCCACAAACTTGCATGTTAAAAAGGAGAGCTGTGGCTTAGCATCACTTTAACATTTACACCTCAGGCATTAATCCACCAACCAGGAGAATTGCGCATGTGATTTGTTCACTCTCTACAGCTGCTAATATCCAGTAGGTGGTTATGTCCCATTCACTCTGCTGTCCTCTTTCACTTCCTGCCCATAACTGAATTTGAGAAAGAAACTCATTTTGATCAAACCTAAACTGTGAGGCTCTTTTTAAAAAGAGCTGTCTGTTGCTTTTCAAGAAAGCCCAGTGCATTTTCAGGAATGTCTTAAGGAAGGAAATAGAGGCCAAATTCTGTGCTGGAACACACTCATGCCCACCCTGCCCAGGGCTGCTCTTGGAGCTGAACAGGCACAGCTGAGGGCAGAATTTGGCCTGAACTGTGAATTCAGAACTGGAAGCCAACGTCAACTCAACACAGCCCACACAGATCTTTGGACAGCAAAAAACGTTTGCTTAGGGAGGGAATTCTATCCCCAGCTCTAAGGGTAATTCCAGCTTCTTCAGCAAAGGACAGGGGAGAAAGCAAAGAGATGATGAGGCTGCAGGGCCTCTTTTGGGCTTCTATCAAAAACAAACAGATGTGATCATTAGGTTGAAGTCACTCCTGTAGGTGCAGATTGATTTCTTGCCAGAATAGCATTTCTGAGTTGATGTTAGGTGTGCATGGAAATCGTCACATGAAATTTAAATTTAGACACTTCCAGTCTATGGCAAAAGTAATGCAGTGAAGCCATTCTGGGCACTGGGGTTTCCTCCTGCCTGTATGAACACTGCAATACAGGGCTACTGCCTCAAACACCTGGGAAAATACCACCGTGACAAGAATTTACGGGCTTATATAAAACTTAGACATGCGGAAGCCTTTGGGGCTCTTAGAAATATTTCTTATAATTCTCAACAGCAATACTTTAAATACAAAATCCAGTTCTGGAAATCTACTATCTTTGGGGGAAGAGGGAGAAATCAAAGAGCACTTCAAGCACTAGTCTCTAACACAGGGAAAAGTTAAGGCCAGAATGGTCTTATTACTTCTAACTGGCTTTTAAAGGTGATAAGTTGAGCTTTTATAAATGCAGTTTATATCGCAGCAAGAGAACCAGTGTTTTACTCCCAACCATTGAAAGGGAGTAACACATCTGCTAAAACTCCAACACAATGGCTGGCTTTGCACTGCAACAGGAAATGTAACTCAATAGTCTCAGAACTTCCCCAAACCCTAGCCATTTCTTAATGTAAAAGGATTTGAAAATTCAGCTCACTGAAACATCTGTTAAGCTCTTGCTACTCTAACACGTGATATTCTTTCTACTCTGTTACCTGCCAACAAAAATATTTGGGTCTATGTAAGACTATCACAAGTGTGTGATAATGGCACTCTGCTTCTAATTTTATATGACATTATACACTCAAAATCACTTGGGGGTGACACTAGATACCACACTAGGCATAAGCTTGAAACTTACAATAAATATATTTAATTTTTATCTTGTACATAAATAAAGACAAACCAGATGGGTTCCGAATGACTAACATTAATTTAAAGCAAAAATCCAACTTAGTCAAAATATTCTTGAATCAGTTTTTAAAGAGAGGGGGAAAGAGAGTAAGAGAGCATGAAAAGAAGTAGAAAGAAAAAAACCCTAGAGTCTTAGATCAAACCAGCTAAATATATGCATGGCCTACACAAGTTACTTTCAGAGTTTCTCTTCCAATTTGTTATTTACAATGGCCACTTGTTTCAATTGCCATTTAATTATAATCTACGCACCTCCAACTTACTGAGTAACTATTTACTGGTAAGTAAAAAAAGGCCCGTTGAATATTAGCAGAGCTACAGTTACTACAATAATAACATGGTCATTTATTTGCAACTATTTCTCAGCTCTCTGTGATTCGACAGAAGTGTCCACTACAAGTAGCGCAAACATACTACAATTTTTATGCTGTAGTCACTCACAGAACAAGTTTGGAAAATGAAAAGTTGCATTTCTACTTG
Organism: Dasyornis broadbenti; assembly: GCA_013397935.1. Taxonomy (NCBI): domain Eukaryota; kingdom Metazoa; phylum Chordata; class Aves; order Passeriformes; family Dasyornithidae; genus Dasyornis; species Dasyornis broadbenti. Next base: position 45,295 of record VZRN01004413.1, on the reverse strand, counting down.
CAGCAAGGTATGACCATTTACAGCAGCCACTAAAAATATGCCTCAAAATGCCTCACACTTGAAAGACAGCTAAATCCTACCTATGACTGTTCTTTTAGAAAACATCTACAAACTTTCTCTTCATCAAGTCAGGTGATTTTAAGTTTCTGATTAAAGTGCCCTAATTACAGAAACTAAGTCGCCATAGTAGCAATAACAGAAAACAGGTAAATAAGAATGTTAGAATCAGTATCAGGATAGGGATTCTCAGGGCTTCAGGGAATCAGCTAAAATGGCATCACCAGCGGTATTTCCTGAGCGGAATTCTGTCATGCCACAGTCTGCATCCCATCTCCCCAAAACAGTAACTCACGGTATGCAATAGCGTGCATTTCAGAAGCAAATACTACATCTTCATCAGCCAAAGTGGGACTGGTCAACATTCAGGAACAGAACAATAAAAACATGTATTTAAGATACACAGTGTATATTTCTTCATTGTTGGAAACAAAACAAAATAATTATTAAAATGCTATAATTTCTAGCAAGTAAACTTCAAAAATATTGTAAGTACCACAGGAAACGATGACAACTAGGACAAAGGCATGAAGACTTATTTCTCAATAGCAACTTGCAGCCAGGAGAGAATGTAAAAATTATATTGTTCTGGAAAAAAAACTAGTAGGAAATCAAATGTATTTTCTGATTTTGCCCTACATCTAGCTTCAAAGTTTCCAAAAGAGTTGAAACTGAGTGTTATTCTGAGCTATCCATCCACCATTTTCAGAACATCTGTTAAGTCTATCTTTGTGAAATACGAATTGGAGATGTAAATATTTTTTATTAAGAGCTTTTACCTCTTACAATAATACAAAAAGGCCTTAGAATCATGTATGCGCAGCTGCAGTTTCTGTGTGTGCATTCATATATATATACACACATATGCATCTATGCAGATCCCAGGAGCCTGATAGCCAGGACATAGCAAACAGCTTCAAACTGGCTCCAGGAAGGATTGGCTTTCCACATACCAAAATGCTGCAGCAGCTAAAGGTACAGCTCCTTGTCTGGGCTGCCAAACCTCGCCTCTCTCCACACAACCTCATCTCCGATCTTTCAGTTCCAGTTATGGGCCCAGCTCAGTTAAAACTACTTTAAATGCTGCTGCATCATGCTGCATTGTGCAATGCAGACATCCTTGGAAAACTCAGGAATGAGCAGCTCACCACCTTGGGACTGCAGCTGTAAAGCTTTGAGATCACTCCCAAGATTCTGACCAAAACACTCAACTCCAGGGTGAGCTGCCACAGAAACACAGAAAGGACGCCCAGAAAAAGATCCCCAACAAAGTCTCTTCCAAGCCGATAACAGCACAATCCCTAAAAAAGAAGCAGCAGCAGCAAATCATTTGCTCCCCACAAACCTTAAAATAGGTTTAGAAATATAAACCCTTACACTGATGATGAGAATTTCAGCTCAGCTTGTTTGCATACTCAGGAAGGGGCACTTTTCTAGTTTTACTGGCAATTGAAATATTGGTAGAGTTCAGGGGAACATAACAATTCATATCAGAATGAGTTGTAAAACTGATGCTTAACCTCAACCCATACACCATGACACTCAAATAACCTCAGTGAAATACAGACATGACTGACTTAACAGAAGTGATTTCGGTTGGACCAGAGCGCACTGTTATTCAGTGCTGATATCTTAGTACTGTATTTTGTATTCTCTTAGACGTACTACCCATTAATAGACCCTATTTAAAAATCTATCAACTGTTTTAAAGAATTCAAAATTAACATGATGTTTTGTTTTGTTCCTTAGAGGATAAGATACCCTGAGCAACAAACACAAAAAGTTCCCTTTGTGAAAATATGTCAGAGTAAATGAAACTAACAATTCATAAACATCCACAGACTGGATCCCTTTCACAGAATCTTGATAACAATCACTTACACATTCTCAGGAGAACTTCAAGAATTTGTTTTTTAAACAATCCCTAACACAGAAGAGACATGACTTTATAGGTCCTGGTAAAAAAATCATGCTGTTGAAAGATATTATTACTTGTCCCAAGGTGCCAGAACACTCACTTATCAATCTTGTGGACATAAATAGGTTTTGCATATGTACACGCTGCAAACTGCAGGCAGAAGTTGGAGGTGTGAGGGCTCTCCTGACTGACACGTGGTAAAACGCTGGAGTATATTTTTTGCTCCACAAGTCTTACTGAAGATCCAGTATTTTTCTTTTATGGACATGTAATCAGAATTTTAAACACCCTGTGTTTTCCACAAGATTATCCCAGCGTAAATTAAGATTCTGCAGGTGTATGGATTTTTTTATTTCCCTGATTCATAGATGCAAACATTCAAAGGTGACTCCTCCCTGCTCCTCATTTTTGGGAACACCATTCTTTGTCAGTGAAAAAGGAATGAGAAACAGAAGGGTAAAGGAAGCCAACTCTCAGTGAAGTAAATGTCATCCTCTGCCTAAAAAATACTTTGGATTCCTTATAAACAACCTGGCTCAGAGGTGCAAAGGATAAGAGTAACACCTCCAAGTGCTGGAGGTGCTGTAAATTCTTATATAATAAAGACTCATAACATCAGCTATGAAAGAACTGCGTAGCCTTTCATTATGTCATGGTTCCAGTCCAAAATACAATGGAGACAAATGGAAAACACCCATTGTCTTCAGCACTTTGTAAGAATCAACAAAATTGTTGGGTTGTTGCTTTTTTTAAATATGAATGAAGGTGCTTTTACCACTGAAAGCACTTTCCCTCACCCATTAATAATGTCTGAAGTATCTTTTCTAACTAGGGCATCTGTTTACATAAAAAATGCAGTCAACATATTCGACTTAAAAGCCAAAGCAATTTTTCTGATGTTTTATGTATCCTGAGCCCAGAAATAATTCTAAACTATCCCACACCTAAGACATATGACACCCTTAATCACAGTGAAAATCATATATTCAAACAAGGTCATGTACTCCATCTTAGAAGGTTCCTTAACAGATTGACAAAGTAAATCTTAAATGGTTGAAGAATCCTCTTCTAGAGAACTATCTTGGCACGATGTTTGCCATGGTCATTAAAGGGAAGAGGTCAAAGCAGATACATACATCTGGATTTTTACAACTTTTCTCTCCCCGTTTGAAAAAATGAAGATACATAAAATAGTTCAAGGCATTCACTTACCATGGATTTGGTGAAAGGTCGAGCCAAGGTAAACAGCAGAGTGTACACCCACCAGTTACGATGAATGGAGGAATAAATCATATTTCCAGGATGGACTGAGTTGGACGTCACCCCATGAGGAGAAAGGCGTCGGTTCAGCTCGTTGGAGAACAGGATATTGCAAAGCTTGGAGCGGTTGTAGGCCAACATAGCCCAATATTCCTTCTTAGATGGAGAAAGCAGGTTGAAATCAAGCTTTCCAGAGGAATCTTTAATTTCTGTAAATCTGAAAAACAGTAAATATGCCTTAGATACCCCAGAGTTAATTTCACTCTCATTAAGAACAACATAAAACGTAGACAACAGAGTAGATCCTGGACAGAACCAACATAAAACAGCAGCTTATTTAGCAGCTGAGAGCATCTACTGGAAATTGCCTGAGACCCAAGGAACAGTCCCATATACCAAGGTAGTAAAATCACTGGGTAATTAGAAAAAGGAAACAATAAACAAAAACAAGTCAAAAAACACTTTGATGATTTAAAGACATTGTATGTAACTTACAAATGATTTTATTTTAAATTAAAAAAAAAGAAGAAAAACAGATTTTGCCATAGATCCATAAAAGCACGATCAACTTGGAGGGAATAACGTAGGATAAAATAACTCTGCACTAGAAGCAGAGAAACCCCGCATCTTTTCATTTCCCATCCCCTGATCATTTCATCCAGTGCTCACACACAGCACACTTGCATTTAAGTGTTCAAGTAACTATGGATGAGTCTCACTGCCTCTTAAGCTTTTTTTTCGATTAAAAATTGATGAATATAAAGGGGTTATAACCTTGGTAACTTGCCATCAATAGTCTTATATGTTTAAAAGATAAATGTAAACAAAGCCAAAATGAGTTCTGGCAGAGTATAATGTTTTTAAGTATACCCATGGCATGGCTGAACACAAATCAAAGTAACTAGTTGACGTTTTTTAATTGGGTCTGACAGAGTCATTAAACACCAGCTGTTTGTTATTAAAAAAAAAGAAACAAAGTAGTGAATGTTCTAAAGACATTTAGATGAAGAAAATTTCCATAAAGCATTTCCCCTCCCAGTTCTTACAATTTCATTTATTAATTTACTGGTATAACTTAATATTAGAAAATAATACTACATTTAGTTACAGATCTATGTTTCATTCAGAGGAGCTACTAAAAATAAAAAGGATTTAGCAAGCTCTTTTTAATACTCAGAGCTTTTAAAATCAGCTGGGGAGAACAGGGATAAACATAATTATAGTACACACTAGGAAAATGTTTTAAAATATCTTTACTAATTTTGCATCTCATGCCCAGAAATGAAGAGATCAGCTGGAATTTCTACATTCATTCTGTGCGCAGAATTATAATATGCTCAGAGAAAAGCAATACGGTATTTGAACTCAAGAGGAATCCAGGATGTTCTGTGTCTTGCAGAATTAGCCCTTCAATTTCAACAACAAAAATTTCTCTTTCATAATTTTCAGTTAGATAAAATACATTTCTGAAATTAACAGGACTATTCTGGGAGGAATTTCCTATATTCATTCCTCAAGTAATCACTTCTGATACCGAAAATAATCTATAAATAAAACTCTTTGTATGTTTGTATAAAGGAAACACGGTGGCAGATTTTGAGTACATTCCTGGAAGTGTGCATTTGTGAGTCAATCTCATTGAATTCAGGGGAAAAAGGGCTGTACAATCAAATTAACAACACAGAAATAAAGACAGAAGGAAAGTCAACCTACTTATTATTCTGATTTTAATATGATGTGCCTAAAGTACCCAAACGCTTAATTCAAACAGAATTCATTTGTGCTGAATCCAGAGAAGTAACTAGAAATTAACAAAAAGAACCAGAGAGGCAAATAAATATTTTGCCTTGGAGCAGTGCAGGATAACATTTTCTGCAAACATGGAACTTTATTTTTCCCCTAACAGGGGGTCTTGACTCCAGCAAAAAGATCCAGTCAAAGTTTATGGAAGTAATTAGATACCAACACTTCTGTTTTACGACATAGTTTAAGGCTCAGAGTTCTCAAGCAGGTCAAGAAAGAACGGCTAGCTAATAACACCTAACTAACTCCTTACATAAACTGCTTGCCATTAAACAGACTGGGGTGGGGAAAGCACAGTTATTTACAGCGATCAGTTTAAGTTATAAGATAAGCTGTAAGACATTAATTGGACTCCTTACAAAAGGGGAAATTTCCTAGTTGCATTTATTATTTCATTCAAACACAGACTGTTACTTATTTCTTGCTGGGCTTCTCTAAATCTTGGCTGATCTCACTGACTTAGCAATGAGCACTCTGAAAATGTTTTCAAAAACACGGATAAAGATGTCCAGAGATGCGAGCTCTGGCTACACACAGCACTTAATGCAGTGAAAAACAAAGATGTCATTTAAAACACTCTCAGAGATACAAACTTACAAGGGGGAACAAGCAGCTGACAATTCAACATAATCTCCCATTAAATAACAGCTCATTTATACGTATCCCATTGTGCCCTCCACATCTGGCAAGTGATTGGAGTTGGCAGATTTATTTCTAGAGCTATCTTGCCTGCCCTGCAGTAGCTGCCCTCACTCCTAACAGGACTCTGCTACTTGCTTTCACAAACCTGGTGTGATTTGCAAAGATAAGAATGTCCAGATTTTGTTACCACCTAATTACTAGACATTTCATGTCTTTTAACAGTGGGGAAGATTATTACTGGCATTTTCTATTGCTTCCTTTCATTTCAGCCATCATAAATTTAAAATGGTAAAAGTAAATCTATCTGCAGTGTGTCATTTATACCATAAGCCCCTGTGTTTGGAAGTGATAAAGGTTTCAGCCCGACCCTTGGCTGGTCTCTCTCTACCAGGTCCCTGGGGTTACATTTTATGGAAACATGATTAAAAAAAATAAGCTTCATTCTGGGTCACTAAAACATTTCAGAAATATGAAGACAGGAGGAAAAAAAAAAAAGCACTCACACATTCTTCCTTTTGGTTTGCAAGAGCTGCTATACACGACCAAAAGTGAAATAGAAATCAAATAGTAATGTTTAAAGCTGGATGTTATAGGTCTAATCTTGCAGTCCCTGAACTAAATCAGACAGGACTGAGTGGCTTGTGCCCAGTAAAATTCAGAACTGGGCCATTCATTTTGCACAAGGAACTTTATTTAAATCAATACCATCTTTTCAGTTATTAACACAAAAAACACAAGCACATCTGAAAGAAGGCAAACCTCATCAACATCTTATTTTGCCAACAGTACTTTTGCTGGCAGTAGAAAAGATGAGCATCTAACATTTTAATTAAAAAATTCACAAAAAGAGGCATGGCCAGATTTGTAATATGTATTAACTACACTGCTTCCCATTTTACAATTATACAGCTAATGTCTGCATTGAATTCCCTAATTTCTCATTATGAAACAACTGGATTTCATCTAGCAGTTTTTAATTGCATTGTTTCTCCTGCTAAAATAACTGCACATTCTTCTTGCTAAGATGTTGAAGTTGTTGAATGACAAATCGATATAGGTCATGCCATTCAGATTTAATCAATTATTATTCCATCTCCTACAAAATCAATGAGTGGTCTGAAATGCGGTGAGAATCTGCATTCACACAAAGAATGATCAAAAAAATATCTACATACTGTTGTAAAACTAGAACATGCTTTATCCAGCAACAGAGCCAAATCCAGAAACATCCACAAGCATTAGTAATGTTTCTATTTTTAAAAAGATTATTCAAAGGCAAATGCTTGATAGCAAGGACCTTCATTTTCAGAAACTTCCGTGGTTCTGCCCAAACTGTTTCATGCTCTAAGGATTAAATATGCCAGCAAAATCAAAGGTAACATTCACCAACCTGTGGGACTCGGAGGACACCACCACAACCCTGGCAGGAGATGACTGGCGTAAAACATCCTCCAGAAGACGGACAAGATAGAAATGCCCCAGGTGGTTCACCTGGAAAGTGGACTCCAGGCCATCCTCCGTCAAGGACCAGGGAGCACCAAACACAGCAGCATTGCAGATCAGGATGTGGAGGGGCCTGAAAACATCAAACCAGGACAAAGAAATCTCAATTAAATAGGTGCAATTACAGCCCTGTGTGAATGAGGTGCAGGTATGCCGTGGGGGCAGGAGCGGGGGATTTGGCTGGCTGTCTTCTGGGGAATGAGCTGCCCCCAGGCTGGGAACAGCTGATTCCAGTTGGTTCCAGTGGCCCCACTCAGGGTCCAGATGAGCCCCACGGTGACACACCCTGGGACGAAGGGTACAGAATAAAAAGTAAAGTGCGACACTGCACTATCACTTTGTGCACAGCACTTTCCCTGTTGCTAACTGGGAAACTGTCTCCATCGGGAGCATTTAGAAAAGAAACTTTTCCTGGGGGAAGAGCAACTCCTACCACTCTCATGTATGGGGTACATGAGAGCTGCACAACTGGTAGGGGACAAATGATTGAGAAATAAAGACATGATGCAACAAGGCACATGTATACCTTTTACACTTCTGCAGCTTGGGAAGTATGCTGTTAAAAAAATGCAAGACTGAGTCGGAAAAATAAAAACATTCTCCAGAAGCTGTAATCTTTGGTGGAAAATCTGCACACAATACATATGAGATCCTTGAGACAAAATCTTTCCTCACTGAACTCAGCTAAACCAGTTTAAAAAGAAATGCCATGATAAAGGAACTTGAAATGAAAGGGTAAGATTCTACCAAACTCAGCTAGAAAAGAACCTAGGCTGGCACATACCTCTCTCATTCAAAAAACAGCTCCAGAAAACTTCAAATTCCTTGAGGTCTCCAGTGTAATCTCAGGATACTACACCTTGCAGCCTTCTCAACCTCCACAGCAAGATCAAGGACAAACGCCCTTCCTGTTCTTTCTTGTCTTTTTCCGAACCGTTATGAAACACAGCAAAGTCTCTGGTCCTCGGACCTCAGATGGATCTGCATTTGCTAGATTGCATCATCTCTGAGGAAACCTTGGCACCGACAGCGCGTTCTTGTCCTTGAGTCAGAGCCTGACACAGCAGAGCTCTGCAAGCTCTACCTGAGCTGAGAACCTCAGGTCTGAGGGCCTGCATCTGGCATCCCTGGTATATTTAATTTGGAAAAGTCACACAAAATAATGACAGCCAAAAATTCCTGCACTAATCCTTGTGATGTCCCAACACTAGAATATTAGGATCTGTCACATTTGTTTAGCCCATTCCATCCTATTAGGTCTGTACTGCAATTCCATGAGACAAAATCAACACAACATAAACTCGAATTCTGAAGGTAATAAATGAAGTACAATTAGGAAAAATAACTGCTTGCCCGCTGTTCTTCTCGAAAGTGCTTCCTCACAGCCCTGCACACAAAGGATGGCAGGAGACATGGAGCCAGAACATTTCCCCACATTTTTGAAGGACATATATACTGCACCTCTGAGCATCTGCAGAAGAAATTCTGGAAAACAATGTGAAACATAAAGCCTCGGGTTGTCAAAAAAACCTAAGTAATTATATTCCTTCAGGCATATTTGAAAGCACCGGATTTTGATAGCTCAGTTTTCCAAAAAAAAAAAAAAAAAACCAACATTTCAGGGGGAATCAAACACACCTTAGCTGAATACTGAAAGAAATGCATAAGGATTGACATAAATAGCAGGCTGTGTTTTTTTATTAAAATAAATTTTGACTTCCAGCCCATTGGGAAGTTATCAGTGTGGTGCACTTTAATAAGAAGTTAACAATCTAATATCTGTTCCTTTGCCAACTTGCAAAATTTTAACCAAAATCTCCAGAAGCAGAGTGAAACATCTGTGCACTTTGAGAGGCTCAGTTTCTGAAGTGCTGGATTTCTGATTTGGCTTTTGGTCAGTGACACCCATACACAGAATATCTGCACATACACACTGCACCCACAAAAGAGACTGAAGATAAAAGGGGACTGTCCCTATAAAGGCAAAGTTCTCTCTCTCTGTTCAAACCAAACGACAAAAAAGGCCGTTCTTTTTTTGATCTTTGCAGCCTCACTCAACACAGCACAAGCAGAATATTCACTGAGTTGTGCAGGATCATATTCTTTAGAAGGTAACCGATCTTTTGAGGCACTTTTTATCAAAATGATTTAAACCAGAGTTCATTTTGCCTGTTTTGAGAGGCATCTGCCAAGAGGAAAACAAAGCTGCTTGAAGCTTGAGAGGGCATGGAGCTTTGGATGATTCATCACTTCTTCTGAGACTTTATGAAAAGCTCTAGCAAGAATTAATTTACAGATTTGTACATCTGCTGGGAAAAAAGGAACAAGTTTCTCCAACATAGATGCAATTTTTGGTATAAGAGCCTCCTGTATGAGAACTAGAGCACATGAATGCAGCAACAACACAAAAAATGCCACCCCCATTCCCTCCAAAACAAATATGACACTTTTTAAAAGATCATTATTCTATTTGATACTTGTAACATGCACTATGAAGTAACAAAACACAAAGAGAAAGGATTCACATATGAACCAAAACCATATTCCACCTATCCAAACTGTAGTATCCTTCATTATCAGTAATTACACAATAACTACCAGAGGGGAAATACGCACTCCATACCTAAATCTGTCAGCTCAATTAATTAAAAAGAAGATTGTGGAATTATAAAACTACAAAATGTAGTAATTTTTTAATCATTAGGTCATTTAAATGGATTTTATAAAAGAAATAAAATTATGCTTCAGTCCATTTTATGAGATCTGTATTTTTCAAAGCATATTTCTCTTTTTTTTCAAAATAAAAGTAATTCAAATTTAAGAGACTGTAAAATTAACATTATTTACAATGTTCTACTAAAAAGATCTGTGAAAAAATAAAAAAATAAATACAGAAATATCTTAAACAATTATCACACTGAAAAGGTAGTATCGGATTCCCTTTTAGAATTCCTTTATGTTTAATTAGCACTCATGTTTTTAAATGCAAAATAAAAAAGGACCTTTTTCTAGAAAATGCCACAGAAAAGAAACCTAAAGGGTTGTATGAACAGACACTGATGTTGTGCTTCATTTCAGCTCAGCAAAAAGCCACCTCTCGGATTTGGATCCACATCCATTAAGCTATCGGTCTCTCTCGTCAGCCCGCTAACAAAGGTCCAATTACTGAAAATTGTCATCTAAGTTTTTGTGACCTGGCCATTTGCACACCAGGAAATGAATGAGATTACCTGGGTAACAGCCACCATGCAGTTATGAATTTCAGCCACAGATGACAGATTCTAATCTCAATGGTGCAGAGCTCTGTGTCACTGAACGTGTCATTATGCAGGGACAAAATTTTTAAGATACGTGACGATTCACACCACGCATCTGGCACTGCAGCTTTGTTTTATGACAGGAGTATTTTCAAGCGATAGCAGAACTATGACCTTGATTTCACAAGTTCATTAGAAACATTGCTGTGATCTACATGAGGCTTCCTCCTGAGCCCAAGGAAAAAAATGCCCCCTCGGTTTAAAATAGTTTGTAATTCTACATCAAAGGCATAGCTAAGGCCAACAAAGAATGTCAGCAGCAAAGGAAATTTTCCATACTGTTTACTCCTGCTATTGACAAGTGCTCCCTCTAACCATGAGGCCCACTGGATATTTCTGGAAACACTAGGGTTAAGACCCCTCAGAGTGTTATGAAAATTCGCCTCTCTGTCTCCTTAAAATGTCTTCTGGCAGTCACTTACATCACACCACACGAGCTAACGTGGCTACCAGTACCATTTAGGTGGGCACTGGGACCTGAACCTGATCTGCTCCATTCTATCCAGTAATCACTGCTCCTGATCCTTCCCAGCATGACTGAGACACAGGAACACATTGCTCCAACTGCAAGGCACACAGGAATCCCAGAAAACCCTCACCGTGCTGGGAAGTGCAGCTACAATTTAGTGAAAGTTAAAAGGCACACAGAATTAGCCAGGACAATCTTAAATCCATCTGAGCTGAAATGCAGCTAATATTCTGTGCCTGTGATACTTTAATAACCTTTGCACTGAGGAAGTCATTCAGATCTCACGTGCTGTGCACAATTCACCATTAGAAGCAACTAAGCAATCCAACTCCTCTGCACTATTTGAAAATACAGTGAGTGAATACATTCGAGAGATACAGAAATTAAATCGTTGCAATAAATCAGTTAGTTCTGGAATTTAATAATCAATTTGTTAGCACCTGATGTAAAACTATGATCTATCAGCAGCCTCCCAAGCTGGCTGTGTGCAGCAGTACATATTTCCAAGGGAATTAATTACTGATGATTTGCAAAGGTAAGAATAATATTTTTCAACAAATGTAGCCTGTGCACTAGGAGGTTAAACAAACACCACCAAAATGTCAACAGAGTTCTTGGCTTTGGTGTTCTCCCATTTCAAACGTCATGAAATAGTTAACCAGAGAGTATGCAAAGGGAATACTTTCAAATCTTCCCATGAAGCAGAATGTCACACCATCTGGGGCACTTCTCAAGCGATTTGAAAAGTTCACACTGTTTGGAATTACACAGAAATTCAACAGAAAAGGCCTCACCATATCCCCAAAGTCCCATAAGCAACTGTAGACCTCTGTCACGGCCAGTAGAGAAGGCAGAGCTGTGATTTCTCTTCCACAAAGAAGCAAAGGCACAGCCCACCAAACTTTTCCACCCCATAACCCTGAATACCCATGTTGCTTTCTCTGAAAGTTAGAAAGTTGTGCTTCTTTCCGTGAGACGAATGCTTATATACACAAAGGGAATATCCATCAGGCAAGAGAAGCTTATGGCTCTCCAGAAAGCGGGTGAATTAAACAACCATCTCCAGAAATACCCCTCAGTTCTACAAGCAGTACTGACAGGAAACTAAGCAACAGGAAAATCACTAAGTCAAGGTTCAGACAGCAGCAGGGAGACTCAGAACCATGTATAATCTAATACTGACACAAAAATACTTAAATGTTTACTTGTTCAATGTAAAAGAAAGGCAAAAACATTGCTTAACTCAATGCATTTTGGAAACAAATGCTTAATGTCTAACTTCCCTTTTTCTAGAAGTGTGGGCTGAAAGGTCAGCAAATACACACTTATTGCCAACTGCCAGCTGACAGAAATGTGTATCCTTGTCAGACAGGCTTCATTTTAAGGCAAGCCACTAACAGAGGGCTTAGAGCCCTGATGGATGACCTCCTGCTAGAAGCAAGGAAAATTCCCTGCAATTCATCCTACTGGATTTCTTTGCAGGATTTGACACTGTTTGATCAGCAAATACTTTTGCCCCACTTCTAAGAGATTAATGGGAGTGGAGTGGACTGAAACTGTTCTGATTCTTCCTTCATACCACATACATGGGAATTATTATGAGCAGCTGCTCCTATGCCTTCCTAACACATCATCTGTATATTGCCATATAGGTCAACCATCCCTCAATCATTAGTCATTACCTCTCTAAAATCTTCAGTGTACAATTCCATAAATGTTTGGAGAAGGAACAGAGTTCCTTCTAAATCTCAACTGATAGAGAACAAAACAGAAAACATCCATTAGTCATGGTTTTCCCTTTATTATTTTTTCTTATATATATGGAGAGGGGACAACAACTAAAATAACCCCACATCATCCTACACCTCCAGAAATTAATAAGAGACAGCAGTAATGAAAATATCCAGAATCTGGTAATTTTTATTCAGCAGCCCACCTAAGGACACTTGCTACCTCAAAGTAGTGCATCTTTTTCAAAATATGACAGCAAATCATTATTTACACATATACACATGCAGTTACAAACAAGCATAAGCCAGACCTAAAGAAACATTCATTTTTGCAATAACTATGGAATGATTTGCTGTTTTGGCATATACCGCTAAATATACAAATTTCATTTGCACACATTAAGGACTTGTTAGAAAAAAAAGAAAGTGACAACTCACAAAAAAAAAAAAAAAAAAAAAAAAAGAAGGTCGATTATTACTTCCATTACATATTTGTGATATTTTCAGTTGAAAACAGCTAAACCCTTGGAAAATATTTTTGGAACCATGGTTGATCATTCAAACAATAAAGCACTCCATGGATTTTGAGCGTTTCACTTGCCAATGACAACTCCTTCCTCTGTTTCGCCCAGAGATTACAGAGCTGGAACAAAGTTCAGAAAGCCCCTATATGAGCTGTGTGCTGCCACACAGACCAGAAAGAGTCCATATTGTGATGGAAATTAATGTACTTTGACATCCTCTGGGATTTTGGGGAACAGCTATTAAAGAAATACAACCTATTACAAAAATTTTTGGATTCTAAGATGAAGACACACAGCATATCCATGGCCAATCTCAGGCCAGCAGTGAGGCTCCCCTACCCAAGTGCCAGAAGACTCTGCCTTCTGTGTTTTAATTATCTCCCCTAGAAAGCATTTAACTAAATAGACTAAATATATTTTAATGTATATGTAATTAAATAGTTACTACGGCCTTATAATTCAGAATTTTTAGAAGACAACATCAATTAAGTGCACAGATCTTCTCAAAACCCATTAAGCGATAATGCTCAAAAATCCTTGGTATATTTGTGATCAATTATGTTTTAATCAGTCATATTAATCATACATATTTTACTTATTTAGATGCTCAAAACAACTTCCACAGCTGGTGTATCTTGCGGAAAATTTTTAGGAAGGCAGAGCCCCAAGCCATCTTACACTCATCCGAGATTCACGCACAGACAAGTGGCTGAAAATGAGCACCAGAACAACCAGGGTGCTCAGCAGAAAGTCCCTGGAGAGTTATCAAGGTTTCTTCAGGGTAGAGTGAAGTGAGTGCAAAGTGTCCAGAGACAAGTTACAGGTTTGGAAATTTTGGACAGCAGTTATAGTCATAAAACTGCGTAACAGACACCTAACAAAATCCTTCTGTTATTAATATGCAAAAACACTTTGTATTTTTGTAAATGCAACTATATGTAAAGTTATGGTGAAGTAATATGGCCTTTACGAAAAAAATAATACAAATATTCTGAGGCAAAAGATATTTCCATGATAGAGCAGATGAAAGGAAAGGTGATCTGATGAAAACATCAGGATCTCTGCCTCCAGGAAAAGGGGGAAGGGCTTATGCCACAGAGATTTTTAATTTTTAATGTATAAAATACTGGAAATAGTTTTTGGATCCACATGACTTGACACATGCTGCCACAAAGGGGTAATTGTGTACGAGAGCTTAAAAACAGAAGAAAGAAGAAAAACTATTTATGCAGAAAGCCCAATCCCTAGACTTTAATAAGGCACAGCATCACCACAAAGAGGAAAAAAAGTTTTACCCTAATATTATTATGTACGTTTCAAATGTAGTCAGCCTTTGATCTTATTTAAATTTAAGATATGTGCTGTCTGCAACAGTAACTTCTGAACTATGCATGTTTCAGTACTTAATTCAATATGGATATTTTTTGATATCTCAAAATGCACAATGTTGTCCAGAAGTTTGTGCCTCAGTTGCACTGTCAGGGTGCCAAGCGTACTCTAAGCTGAGAAGGCAAATGTAAAATCTCAACTGTCACTAGTTTTAATTCACAAAACGTAATTCTCCAAATGGCAAAGAGTTAACAGGGTTGTACAGTGCTATAAAATATGTTCAGGTTTGGAAAGACAATAAGCGGTGGCAACAATCATCTCTGATAGAGCTACGTCATCTAAAGAACCATTAAACATATTGGCACAACGGCATCACTGACAATTCATCTAAATCATATATTCATTTTTTCCAGATCTTTTAAGTTGTGTATGCAACAACCTGCTAAGCAGATGCCATTTTTACATATGTATTCACAGGTATGCATAGAATTAATCACACAGTATCTGATTTAATTGTAGTCCAACTGGAATTGAAAACAACACACCTGCAATACATCAGTTATAATACATGAAAATGCAGAAAAATCATATTCTGGATTGACTTTTCAGCAGGCTCTGAAATCTTAATTGCACCTGTAAGTTTCCAGCACACTTCTGCTTGCAGCATGAAAAATGAATGCAGTTACAGAGTTTGGGGCCGCAGCTAAGGAGGCCAGCTGAAAACCTGGCCCACTCCATTTTGGGTCTGGTTAGGAAAATAAGAAGAGACTAAACTTCCAAATGGAGAATTGTAATTCATAACTGCTGTCTTTTCCATATTTCTACTCACATCATTAGTGAATAAACTGTTAGCATATGCCAATTCTTACCACCAAAAAAAAATTTCCTGTTTTAAAGTATACGAAAGTAAAGGCAGTGAAGACCTACATCTGGAGGTCCTGCATAATTGTGAATTGCTGCTACCAATTCAGAAAATTCAAAGCAGTAGCTGTTGGCAAACATTGTTTGGCATCTTTGAAGTAATTCAAGATTTTTCAGGATGATTTCAGATTTTTTTTTCTTCAAACATTGAGAACATTAAATTAAAGTCTTACTATTTGGCAGAAGATAACTTTAATTCAAACCAAGTGGCACTACGCACCACTGAAAACTAAAAATGCACATAAAATTTCATCTGTAACTTTCCTGCTCATTCCTGCCTGCTCACTGTTTTGATCATGGACGTGTTCTTATGATGAGGACCAGACAAATACCATGATACCATGGCTGTAAATACAACAGATCCTATCTTGGAAGTTTTAGAACTGAAACTTCAGCGTTGTCCCTCAGTTAAAGTATGCAGGTTTCAATCAAGTATGTCATGATTAAATGGAGAAATAAATACCAAAGTGCCACATCCACAAATCTGTACATCTACACAAACACCAGTTCTACAGACCCTGAACTATTCAACACTGGCCCTAACTAAATTTCAGTGCCACATTCCATGCAATCACAGGAGGGTAGTCATTTCACCTCTAAAGAGGATTAATACCAACCATAATTCCTCACATCGTGCCCACTCAATGAATAGCAGATTCAATTCAGCGTTTCTTAGATCCAAAACTCTAATATGAAAGATTGGTTGGTCTGCCTCGGCTAGCTGCACAAAAATCTGCTCATGCCAAATCCACTTTAGTCCAGAACATTATTATAAACAGATCATTTATTTGACTTTCCATAACAGAGACATTCAATGACCTGGCTGAGCTGGAATCCAGCAGAGGGAAATGACTTGATACATATAAAAGAAGAAACTTGAAAAAATTCAGCCATTTAGGTGAGATCTCTTTTCCCATTCTCATCCTAGCTCTAGCACTGTCGTCCCAAAGAAGGAAGATGGAGTTCATTCACTCCTGATGGAAATATCCAGTGAGGAATGTACCCGCAGAAAACAAGCCAGAAATACTAAATACTAAAAGATAACTGGCTTTCTCCAAAACATTTTGTGCTAGAAATCCTTGAGCCTTATTTTTTATTGGACATCTATTTTATGTGTTAGTCACACTCTGTTCAGGCTGTGCTACAATGGAGTAAGAAGCAGATCAAACATTAAACAGCAATATTGGTTTTTTCTGTCTTCTCCCAAAATTGACTTTGGGAGATCCAGCTAAGTTGGGTTTTTAGCTTATTTTGCCCACAGAATCCTTCTAACTGTGGGAGCAAAAAAACTGGAGGGCACAGTCTTGCTCATAAAGAAAGTTTGAGTGCTGCAATCACAGAACTGCAGGATCTAAAATAATCTGCAAAACCCTTCTGCTCAAAGCTTTATTTGAAACTGCATGAATAAAAAAGTCTCAGAAAGAAAAACAGCTGTATCAACTCGAGTACAGATAATACAAACAAAAAAATCTTTTTTTTTTTTTTTTCTGTGAGGATGAAGGATTTTCTAGAATATATTTATAGGAATATGGCATAATTTACCAATGTTTATATATGCTGAGCTCAGATTTTATCTGTGGACAAGTCTGCAACACCTAGCAAATCCAAACAGGAATAAAAGATTTCCACCAAATCTCAGAAGCATGACAACTTATAGATGAATCTTCTGACTTTTACTTTCAAACAAGGAAGGCTTCTTAGCTTTAAAGTACTATTCCAATGCATATTAAATATTTCTTTTCAGAGTAGCTCTTTCCTCCCATTTATTATTTGTGTTTTTCTCAAGGCTCCCTCTGTTTCATCATTTGTTTTCTGTATGCAACCAACTCTGTTAAATTCCTGCCGAGCAGAGGATGACATTTCTTCATTCTTCACATAGTTTCTACAATCTCTCAGATTCCCAAGCACATTCAAGAAGGCTTTTTTTTCTCTACAACCTACTTAATTAAGGCAGAAGAGTCACAATTTCAGCAATTTCCCCTCTGCTCTCTGCAATCCAAACACCCCCAAATTCCCCAGCTCCAAGAGGTTTTGATGTTTTAACTCCATAAAATTTAGGCATCCTTTTTATGGAGTAGTTCCATTTTAGTTTTCTCATCCAGGAGGAGATCTGTGAAACACTGTCCTTGAAGACTATTTTCCAATTGCTATCAACTGGAGAAGAACAGGCTCCCAGGTTGTGATGTCACTATGAGCATACCCTTACATCTGCTGAAAAAACAGCACCTAGAGCCACAAAGTGTACCAGAAAAGCAGAATTTCAGAAGGCATGCCTATCTATTATCTATTTTATACATTTTCAGGTATTAGGTCCTGTGTCACCAAGACCAACAGGTTCTGGAAAATACCAGCATCCCAGAAACCAATAATGGACTGGAGAAACTAAACAGAGAATATCACTGCTTGCACAGAGAAGCTTAGGATGTTCACCACTGAATATTAAAGGCCTCTGCACATTAAGAGCTCTAAGAAATAAAATACCGGTCTTTATTAAAATGTGTGCATTCATACAAAATTTCTCCTTGACATTTTAGAAGTACTGTAGTTTTTCCCAGAAACCAAGGTCGATACAAGTCAGAACTCAAATGATAGTTTTCTTTGGAAGGAAGAAAACAAAAACCAAACACTTTATTTGCTTTTCCTACTACCTTATTGTCGAGAAATTCGTAAGAGATTTTGTAAAAAAGAAAACTCTCTGCTTTTAACGTATTTCCTACACTCGTTAACAGCAGTGACAGGTCCCTTATGGGAAAGCGGGGGACTCTATCACAATGTGCTTCTCCTACAGGGATATCGACCCCTTTTCAGAAAGTTTGGCTGCCAACTGACAAGATTGGCCAGAGCATAAAGAACAAGGCTCAGTCTGTCACTGGAGCCTGTGAGATTCCTTCCAATTGCTCATAAAGCCACCAGTGCAAAGGAATCCCCACGTGACAAAAGCCTCTGGACACCGCAGCAAAACAAACGAACGAAGAGACGAAGGTCATTAGTGTTCATTAGAGCTGGAAAACACATAGGCCCACCACTGCAGCAATAAGATGCCTCTGCCACATAATTGCTCTTCCAACCTTATCCAGACATAGTTAAATCACAAAAAATCAGAGGCCAGAAAGACCTGGTAGGGTCTTCCAGTCCATTCTCCTGCCAGGGCAGATGATTGTAAGCTAACTGTTCTGTATCTGTATCAGATAAAAGATCCACTGCTACAGGCAGTGTGTGCGGTCTGGTTTCCATCCAGCCCCAGACTTTAAACAAAATATAACTGGGAACTCATTCTGGTCAAAACCCCAAAAGTCTCAGAACAGATACAGAACTTAGACTTTCACATAATGCTTACAGTAGTCCTGTGAGACACAGGCACATATTTAAGACAGAAATACCTGAAGGCAAGGCAGAGGCTTTAAATGCTGTCTATTACTAAATGTTTTTCCAAATAAAATGAGAGTGAAACATTAGTAAAACATGTCAATCACTGACAATGTAGCTTAACAGACCTACACTGGTAAAACAAGGTATGCCAACAAAAACAAAACAGGTTTTACCGATTCTAGATCTTCTCATTTCCCAAGTTCTCTGGCAAAAATTGATTTAAGCATGTTCACTTCCAAGGATTTATAAACGTGCATACCAAATGGACTAGCTAGGATGATCATGGTCATGATCTACATGATCTACAACACACAAATCAGGTTAAGAGCTGCATTTGGAAGAAAGGTGGTTTTGACTTTCCACTGCAACATGCATTTAAAGAAATATAGCATATTAAAAGCATGAAGGTTCTAAATTAAAACACTTATGCTCTCACATTACAAAATCAAGTTAGTACTAAAGCAGCAATACTGCAAGGATTTGTCTTTCAAGAAGTTTTAATATATGAAGATGACATGATAAGAAAATATTGATACCAAGGATTTTGGCAGTAAAGGAACTTCTGTTAGAAGTCAGTTTTGACAATTCTTTGAATCTAAAAGACCTGTAAGTATGAAAATGTCATCTGTCTATCCATGTGAGATTTAGCTCTGGCAGTGTTTCAAAAGTGAAAAAACCACTCTTTGTTATATATTTTCTCTACGACAATATCTTTTCAAAGCTGTCTAAGAGGTCATATTCTCTGGAGAAGAACAGTAAGATGCATATCAGTTACAGAAATATTTGCAGAGAAAAAGCTAAGTTTGAATACTCACAACAATCAATGGGTCAAACTGTGGATAAAAGCACAAAGTGCGCAATTTATTGTCAAGAGCTGGAACTTAAAAACTTTCAAATCATTTCTTCAATTCAGAGATTCATTGCTCTGTTCAAGCTAAATTAAACAAACCATTTGGAAGCTAACCTGGTTATCTCCATATAAATTTGTCTATTATTAAGTGATGTCATTATCATAGACAGCGTCCTCCCCCCCCCCCCTTTTTTTTTTTTTTTTATTATGGACTATTCCACATACAGGTCTGGAAAACTGAGCTGTCTAGCTCATAGGACTATATTTGTTAAAGCTTTAAACATAAAAAGGAGAGAGAGAATGTTAGAAACGAAAGTAAGAAAAGCAGTGCACTGGTTGTTCATCCCTGACATCTTCCAAACTACTGCAAAACTGTTACAAGTTGCCTGAGCTGTTTTTATGTAATTCAGCTTTGGCCTTTTTCAATAGCCACAGGGTAAAAAAGCCCTTTAAAACTGGGGCTACACATCAAATAATAAGAGACGTGTAATTTCTTTTTTTTTAGTATGAAAGCAAATGATCTTTAATTTACGCTGAAAAAAATTCCTGTGAAAAGATTATTCACTAACTGCAGTTGGTGATCCATCCAGCTATAGTGATTCTGCCAACTGTGCTCAGCTGATAAAGACATTAAAATAACAAGAAATTATTACATATCATTTTCTGAGTACTTACAGATTCTTGGATTTGAATGCTTCAGCAAAGTGCTGCACACTCTGAAGAGAAGCAAGGTCTAAGGTCATTGCTTCTACCTTGGCTTTATGCTGGAACAAGAGAAAATATAAAAAAAGATAAATAACAGCAGTTCAGTTCACAGTATCATGTTACAGTAAATGTGTTATGAAACTTGTCTGATTCCCTTGTTTAACATTATAACCCCAAAGCGAATACAAATCATCAAAAGGGATGTTCGAGCACAACATTTAGTGCCAAAAGTAGCATTTGTGATTTGGTGGTTCTGCTAAAAAAATATACTATGTAATGCACAGCTTTATATAATGCAATGAATTGACTCAAGGCAGTGTTAGGGTTAATAGGTATCTTTTTGCTTTGATTTTGATGGTGAAACTTATGTAACTCATGAAATAAAAAGTAGAGTAAGTGCTATTCTCAATACATGCTATTTTTTACATACCATACCAATAGGAAAAAAAAATCAGTATATACTCTATAAAAAACAGCTAACTTGAGACTGGAACATATTAATCCAAAACAATCTCTTTTTCATAGCAGGTGATATAAAAGACAGTATAAAATTACTACAGAAACTAACAGATCAGTCTACAAAGTTTTTTTTACAATGAGAGTTTACCAGTGAATCATATAAACGCACCTTACTGTGAGGGTGGGAAGGCCCTGGCACAGGGTGCCAAGAGAGGTTGTGGACTCCCCATCCCTGGAAGTGTCCAAGGCCAGGCTGGAGACGGCTTGGAGCAACCTGGGATAGTGGAAGCTGTCCCTCCCTATGGCAGGGGGGTTGGAACAGGATGGGCTTTAAGGTCCAACCCAAACCATCCTATGATTCTGTGTTTTCAAAAGAAATTCGGTACAGACTTAAAGCCAACTTTTCACCTAGAAGAGGACACGCTATCCCAAAAAACAACAGGTTAACCTGAAGGTTAAGTTAACCTTAGGCATCACCAAACCAACTCATTGCAATATTTTCAGCTTTATGGCCCCTGTTTCCAGATATTTTGAAATGCTTAAACTCAGAACAAAATGAACCAAAAGCCTATTTTCATCGCAACACTAAAGTCATCACAGAACCAAGTAGCTGGTGGTTGCAACAGGGATCTGCTGGGATTACAAGGTTATGCCATGAGCATTGCTGGAGGAATGAAAGGAAAGCAGCACACAAGTCAGCACGGAAGGAAGCCAGGAAGAGTCTCTCATTGTCTCCCAAGCTCAAGTGATCCATCTGATCTCCCTGTTTCATTGTATCTGGCACTTTTCTCTCTACATCTGTTTTCCATTTTGCTAACACCCATTCTGCCTGCTACAACTACCTTACAGGTTTGGCTTAAACAGAATATCACGCAAATTCCTTTTGTCCCACTCCAGCCAGACTTATCAGGACAGCAAAATAAACACAACTAAAATTTCATCAGGTTCAGTCTCCATAGGAAGTATCAATTGATGGAGTGGGAAAATGCTAAAACCAAACTTTGCTACAAAGAGTTTTTTTACCCTCACAAGATGCACATCACTCTGGAATTCATTCTGCCCCACTGGGTAAATATTTTCTTCTGTTTGATGGTCAGAGACTTGAGAAAGATGATGCTGCCTTGCATTATGCAGTAGAACTCCAGAACAACTTCTCTTCAGCTGTGTAGTTCAAAGCTGTTTACTCACTACAGAAATGGTGTGCATTGTTAGGTTTATTTTGCCTCTGCTTTCCTCAGTTGAAATATTCTCCTGTCTCTCCCCCGGGTAAAAGGACAAGGATGCTACAAATACAGGGACATAATAAATACAATAATCAAGTAGTTCAACAGACTACACCACAAGGTGTCAGCTACTGTCCTCTTGGGGACAAAGATTCAAGTCCATACAGTATCACTCAGGTAATGCTTTTCCTCTTGGTGTCACACATTAGGCTTCTACTGCTGACTCCAAGAACAGAAAAGAGGCATCTGTACTTCATATCCAAAAGGAAAAAAAAAAGTTAGAAGCCCCCAAAATACTTCCTGAAATAGAAGTTAATCAGACTCAGATTGGCCCGGATTTGGGAATTAATATATTGAAAACATTAAAATCAGAAATTTAAAAATCTTAATATATTTTTTCAACTTTCTCCCTGCTTTTGCTTTTTAAAACCCTGATGGTTGCAGCCTGTATTTCCTTCATATGCACAGAAGGCACATACTGAGCACAGACACACCCATTTGCTCTGTTTTACTCACAGGAAAACCTGCAGCATGTGACATCCAAAGCACTCAGAACCTGCCACCTCAGCTTCTGAAGGCACTCCAGAAGCCAAGAGTGAGTGTTGTGTCCAATCACAACGGGGGAAGAAATCAGTTTAATGTACCATGAGCTTAGGCGAGTTCCCCAACTTTTTAATTTCAGATTCTCCCCCATCAACTGAGATTCCAGCAGCTCTCACCCCACAGAGGTATTCTGTAGACCACCCATTCCTACTGCAGTTTGAGACTGTGAAATGTTAAATCATTACTATCAACTCATTTTTATTCCAAATTTTCCCACTGTTACTTCTGTATCACAGTATCTTTTTAAAAAATCTATGAATAAGGCAATACACTTGCAAGGTATGTTCTTAATAATGTAAGAATACTCCACTAAATGACAAGTAGAAGGGTTTATGTTTGTTTTCTTACAGTATCTCAGAATTACCTCTGTTATAATGTTTTCCCTCTTTCCCTAGAAGTCTAGGTGTCACATATTGTGATATGTATAAAAGAGTATTTTCATTTTATAAAAAATAAAACTAAAAATCATTTTTGCTAAAAGGCATCTTAACTGTAATTGTTCTCTGCAGTCAGAACTGATTGTTAATGGTATGCTGCAAATCCTGATCTAATGTGTCATAATTGTATTATGCTGATGTCTCTCACCATTTCACTTCACATGTTTTCAGTACTGAATTATGCCTCATTTTATGTTGTGAAATCTTAAATGAGACTTGCCACTTTCCAACTTACAGGAGACAGTCTTTAAACTGCCATTGTCAAATCAATACACTAAGGCAGGAAACTCCAGAATTTTGAAAATTAAATTGACAAAAGATATTAATGTTCCCTCTACTACTTTCTTTTCAATTACATCATTTAAGGAGAAAGCAGATAACAAAATGAGTGTAGAATAATTTAAAGAGCTCGTTTCTAAATCACAGGATCATAACTATGTGTTCTAAATCACAGGATCATAACTATGTGGTGCCACAGAAATGAACTGGTGCCCTTGCTGCAGATCCCCAGGAAATGCCCCACCAGCATCCAAAACCACCTTCAGGACTAGACCCAAACCAGCTTTGCAAAGTGGCCAAAGGAGAACAGACACAAGAGGTGGGCACAATTCTGCTGTCTGCTGAACCCTGTGGAATGAATGCCAGCCAGAACCAACTGAGAGTTTTGTATTTGGGGTGGGGATATTTGTATTTTATGAAGCCCAGCGAGCAGTTCAAGGCTAACAATGTCCAGGCACCAACGTGGTGCCTTTGAAGAAACAGCCAAAGGTAGATGAATCTCCAGTTCCAAACAAGTCTTCTTCTAAACCCAACACAATAACACTCTGAAAAGTGCAAAGAAAAAAATTTATCTTGTGTTTCATGTTTCACACCAAGTTCTAAAAGCCTTTTATTGATATTTCCAGAAAAGTTTAATTACTCTACATAACCCCAGAAAACAGCTTGTTCAGTTTTGTATGTAAGCTGCTCCCCATTGGAGCAAAAATATTAAAAATGCTTAAGTGCAATTGGCTATACTTTGCACTCATGCTAGAAAAATGCTTATTGAGCCAGAAAGCAACAGGAAAGTGAAAACCCCCAGAAAGCCACCTATTTCACTATATGCAATGTATTCACTTTACAGCTTAAAAATTGTTTAAAAATGAACACTGCATGGTAGAGTAGTTTGGCAGTAAACATGATTGTACATTTGTGTCTTGGTATTGAAGAAGGAGCCTTTTTTCATAGTGAATTTTTCATTCAAATGTAAGTGATGATTTACGTTAAATATAGGTAAAGCATAGCTACATTTTCCTGAAGGATTGCAAGGAAGTGAAGAGCAGTACAATAAGTTGAAGCATAAAAGCTTTCTCTGTCATAATATTTATTATAATGGCATATAAAATAGCTGAAATAAATAATAGATGACTAAAAGTAAATTCATATGATAAAGAATCTTTCAGCAGACACCATTACTTCTGACTGTTCCAGTTTCATACAGAGTTGAAGAGTCTTAATAAACATGCTGTAGCCCCTGTATCTTATGTAAGTACAAGTCATTTTGTAAGGCCCTACTTAAAATGTACCGTAGTGGACACTACATAATTTACTGTATAATTTTAGTCTCAGAAAATAGTGTATGTACATCTTCAATATTTAAAAGTTCTTACCTCAAAACTGAATACTTAGCATGACAACAGAAATATCTGACTTTGAGGAACTGAAAGTACAATCAATTGGTAAAAAGCGGTTTAATTTAATACAGAAAAATCTTCATGACAACATCTTGGAATGCAGATAGTTCTGATATGCTGTCTGAGAAAGAAAATCTTCAGAAAAAAAGAATTTTACATCAAAGCTGAAGAAAAATCTGTAGAATTATCTGAAAATAGGTAAACAAATAACCAAGTCTCAGCATATGACAAGCAATGCCCAAATAAACTCATATTTCCATGCTGAGGATGGAGCAGGGGATGTTTTAGAAGCACACCTGACAATTTGACACATGGCTTATGACAGTCAATAGCCAGTGCCATGCACTATTTATGGGGGTACCTAATGGGGAAAAAGGCTTTCACTCAGGATTAGGACTGCAAGTATTATTGTCCCTAATGTAGTCAACATTTGGTGCTTCATGCAAAACTGTATTTATGCAATGGCAGCTTCAGCCGGTTGTGTGCTTGGAATGCTCTGCAGCTCCTTCCCCCGGAGCTGATGGGGATGGATGCATCCTAACTGCTTTAAGAGCAATCCAGCACCTGTGGTAGATGCTTTAATAATGTGCTCTTCTGCTACCTTTGATATACCTCAATAAAGTTCATTATAAGACCTTGTGGTGGAACATCTTTACACTCATTTTTCTAGTTCCCCCCCGCCTCCCACCTCCACTCCCCAATATCGGCAGTATTTGCACTTCCAAATTTCCACTAACTTTATGCAAGACAACACAAACCAATTTTCTAAATAGTAATAATTTTATTAACCTGTTTATGATACGTGCAAGAAAATAGCTGGGAGTAACTTGATTCTTCATGAAAATCAGAGATGAAAAGGATTTCCTTTCATTAGAAAGAAAATTTATTCAGCAATACTTGGTTTCACTATTTCCTGATGTGTTTGTTTTACCTGCATTTTGGCTGTAATTTAGCAGTGTAAATTTTTCCATTATTCTTCTTGCTCAATCCAGTCAAACGTATTTTGATGCTGTGTGTGAGCTCTCCCAAAACCTTAATTTGTAAAGCCTGGTTAAACCACGACACTGGTTCATCCTGCTTAAGTAACTAGATCTTCCTGATCTTCACAAAAGTGGAATTCCTGCAGGGGCTGCCTTCATCCAAGTCAAGTGAACAGCACATAGATCAAGATTTAATGGGTCAGTGTGGGCCTGCAAACTCGGATTACTGATCACCCTTGGACCAACATTTTATCACAAATTAATTACTAGTACCATTGTTGTCTTTGGCTCTATCCCTTCTCCTGAACAATTCTGCATGTTTCGCAGAGAACAGTGTTTATCTTTCTGGCATCATCTACAACTTAGAGGCCTCTTCAGAAAAACCTGAAGCCCTCAAGCTGTTGTAGGATTTTCCTGCAATGGACGTCTAAAAGTTGCAATTGTCCCCACACACAATAACCTGAACACCTGAACTGGAGATTTAATGCTGGGCTGAGCTGGGTTAAAAAAGCAACAGAGGAGAAGTCTGGATCCTCCTTTAGACAGAGATTAAATGTAAAGGCAACAGATGAGCCACTGAAATTCTGAAGGTGAGAGATGTGCAAAAGTGATAAAGATGATCTGATACAGAGACGTTTGGTTTCTGA
The DNA here is from genome assembly GCA_013397935.1 of Dasyornis broadbenti. Taxonomy (NCBI): domain Eukaryota; kingdom Metazoa; phylum Chordata; class Aves; order Passeriformes; family Dasyornithidae; genus Dasyornis; species Dasyornis broadbenti. Next base: position 18,876 of record VZRN01004413.1, on the reverse strand, counting down.
GGATGCCACACACCACCCTGGCATCTGGTCCTCACATTTAAACAAATCACTATTCGCAGCAATACTCTTTCTTCTTCCAAATACTTAATTTACCTATAATTTAAAATCCACATCACAAATACAAAGATGAGGCTTAAGTCTCCAGGTATAGTTTGTATATTTGACTTATCATGCAATCATCATTTTATATTTCCCAATCATTTTAAAACTATATCTCTTTCTATTAGCAAATGTCTACACACAAAAAGAAATGTGAAATACACTCACTCGTTTCTTTGTGGTTGCTTCATTTTTCAGATTTTAATATCCTTTTTTAATAAATCTTCTGTAATAAATACCACTTACCACTACAATAAGCAATAATGTTATTTCATAATCTTTACATTAGTTAACTCTTAGATCAGTATCCCTGTAAATTTGGCCTTTCATATCTTCTGAAGATAATTATAAAGGAAAAAGGGAAAACATCTGCATTTCTTTATGAAATTAATATCTTCAGTGAAGTAAACTATGCCCCAGCAATCCTAAATCATGCTTAGAAAGAGCAAAAGGAGTCATTCTTCTAAAGAGATTTTAAAAATTATTTATTCCTTAACCAGAGAGAACAAAAACATACAAAAACTGCTGGAATGTAATTTCAGAATACTTCAATTAGTAGTAGGCTCCGAATGCCCTGATTTTCCGTGGATGCACATGGTTCCATCACATGCAGTACACATTTGCTTCAATAACAAGAAATTACATGCATTTGAAAAAAAAAAAAAAAGCTATTGTAGATTATGGCAATAGGAATTTATTTAGCTCTTAATGTACGTAAACTGTGGGTATTTACTTGGGAGCCTACTTTTAGCTGGATATTTTTTTCTTTCCCCGGATATAGATCACTTCTCTCTGTCTCTAAACACCCATTCCTGTAAAGCTCATTTGAATTTATCTTGAGGAATCTCAAATAATCTTGGCAATATATTATATCATGTGTATGGTTTACTATTCTAATAAACATATCTCCTTGTTTAGAGAATGATCAAGGGAGCCTGGGAACATGTAACAGAATCTCAGCTGTGGAGAGCTTCCTATTCAGATGCTTTCAATTCCTTTCATTCTGCAAGATTCGAGGTGATAGCAGAATGCGTTTTCAAAGAGAGCAACAAGGCAAACAGCATTGGGATAATTTAGAAGCTTTTTTCCTTTTAAAAACTCCCCTATTTGAAGTTTTTAATATTAAATAAACCCAGTTGATAGGCTGCTGAGGAGGAAGCAATGTAGGAGGCAACAGGGTAATGGATTTGTTGGAAATGGCAGAGGCTGGGTGAAAAAAGAGAATTTCTAAATGGACTACACCAGTAACATCCCTATTGCAATACATTATTACAGTTGTTAATTATCCATAAAGTTAAAGTTAATGTTATATGTACACTCTACATACACTGGTGTACAAAACTTACAGCAGGATTTCACATGCAGTGCTTACACAGGGAAGGGGAGGCAGCATCCCCGCTCCAGATGACAAACAAGACGAGAAAAGCATGATGGTCAAAAGGGCAACAATGTTTAAGTAAATACAAAATGAACCCTTTTTCCCTGTTCTCTCATGATCCATAACCATAAGCTATGTTGTTGCCTGAAAGTGCAGACATGCACTGTACAGTGCATTAATCCTTCAAACACTAACAGATGCTGGCAGGGATTTAGGCTGGAATGTATTTACAAAGTGACAAATTATGTTCTGTATTATACAGAGAGAGAAAGAGCACCCACAAATAGGCTGATAAATGTCAGCTGCAGTCACGACAAACGGTTTATTTTTATTATACTGTAACCACAAATGTTTTTTGCAGGGAGGCCCAAAGATTTATTTGTTGCAGGAAAAAACAAGATTATATATGACACAAAGTAATAACTGTGAGATCACTGATGTTCTGGGCAGCTTGCCCTCCTGGAAGCTGTGTTCAGATTGAAAAATGTTGCTTAAAAATGGTATGTTATATGACACAAAATAAGTAGTTCATAAATCTGTATTGAAACAACAAGAACTAATAATTAAAGATAACTCTTAGGACATGGCTCTTACAAGTTAGTAAGGAAAGCATACTCTTTCCTTCAGTGGAACATTGAAAATAAAGTAACAATATTCAAATAACTCGGATGAAATTGTTTCGGATTAAAAACAAAGTGCTGTAATTGCGAGATAGGAGCAATGTACATTTTCAATGTGGTCAGAGCGCGGCGGAACAGCTCGTGCAGCACAATTAATTGGCAGAATAGTGACGTCTGCAGGTTTACAAATGCATTGCAGCTATTTGGGAGGATGTCAAAGCTTGCCAAGAGATTTAAGGTACAATTCTTTCCCCCCACTCTTAATATTGGGAAAATAAAAATATCAATATGGTTAAAAGTCATCACTTCTGTATTCATGAATCATTTCAGGATGCTTCAACATAAGTAGAAATAAACATATGACAAAAAGAAATTAAAAAACTGAATAATTAGCTATTTAAGGCATTTTAATTGGCAGTTCAGGGTTACAATCTCCTAGATTTAAACAATATAACATTGATAACTTACAGAATAGTATCCTCAAAAAAATAAACACATACACAAACTCTTTTGTTTCCCCAGCTGTTCACGTTCCCAAGCTAAGAGATGCATTGAAAATGGTCACATTGATATGAATGTAATTTTAGAAAGTGAAATAAAAGGACTGAATCACATTAGTAAAGATTTCTTGTACAAGGGTTGGCAGGATCAGCTTCTTAATATACACTCAATATACACAATACAGACTTGAACAAAAATATCAAGTCTTTCGACATGCAGAAGAAAATATCAACTGTACCTGAACAGTACCAGAATATGGAAACCTTCCCTTCTGCCACCTGATTTGTGATGACAAAAGGAGGAAGCTTTTCTGTACTTTCTATCTAAAGAAATATTGTGTGACAAAGAAAATACGAACAAAATAAACACAAAGGCCAAAATTCAACTTGTGTGAAAACACGGCCCATCTCGGGAATCACTGATATAAAACCAAACACATCATTAAACGTGTAAGGTAATTCCAAGGTTGTCTGAAAAGCTGATATCGAAGTCCAGACCTTGTATTTTACAGAAGTATAATGGCGCAGCCCCATACAGGAGGGGTCAGAAGGCCACGTCCCATTATTCTAATAACTAAGAAAGTTTAAAATTGCTTTAGTTTAAACACAAAAAAAGCTCAAAATCAAGTGTATTATTTTTAAGCACCATCAATATGAAAAGCTTTGACATTTTCCTTTACTAAATATGCATTAATTTTCTGATAAAATTTTGATTTCCAGATAACAAAAGTACTCCAGAAAATAATGGTCTTATGCAGGAATATAGAGGGAGAGTGGATGGTCTCTCATCATTACATTTACTAAAACACTTGGTTCCTAAATACAACTGGTGTATGAATAATATGTTCATAAGGATAAAGAATATGCTTTAAAAATTACATTTCCACAGGTGTTTGTACATAAAAACCAAGGAAGTGGTGCCATGATAGCAAATAAAGCAGCAGGAAAAGTGTAACTACCTACTTCTAATTTTAAATATTTGCCTGAAGAAAGGTATGCAAGATTGATACAAATACTATACAGATGGGGGGGGGGGGGAAATTTAAAAAAAAAACAAAAAAACCACCACCACTGCCTTTCCCCTTTGTAAAGGAAGCAAAAAATCTGAACACAAAGAAATGCACCCAAGAAAAGCAGCATGCTAAGTTTGTAAGCAATACTTTCTCTATTGAACAGAAAGACTTTAAATGCCTTCTGTAATCCTGCAACCATAAGTGTTAATGCCAAGTTTTAATGTAGTAATTCAATTATTAAATTGCTTTTAATTTAACAGATATTTTTACACAGCTAAATAACCAGCACGTACTCTACCTCAAAATTTTGGGGTTTAAGCAAGTAGCTTAGGCTTTTCCCAAATGTTACTGGCTGTACCTACCTGAACACCTGAAAAGATAGCTGGTACTGATATCTTACCCATATGCCTCATGCAAAAATGTAAAACATATTAAAAAAAAAAATCAAAAAGAAAATTTCCAAGCAGATGTTTATAAACAGAAGGTAACGGATAAAAACCCAAACACAATGCTGCATTATGTTACATGATTCACTGATGAACCCATTGGAACTACAGCAAAAAGCCCTTCTGGAAAACTTCCAGAAATTAAAAGGTGCAAACAAGCTGCCTAATACCCTTGCGTAGACTGAATTCTTATGAAGAAAATAAAGTTTATTGTCTGGAAACAGAGAAAGCATGAGGAAAGCACTAAAGCAATGGAGGTGAACAATTAGACAGATGTTCACTTAAGGAAATAAAGAGAACAGAAGAAGCCATCACTGAGGAATTTTACGAGAATACTGACAACTCTGCACCTCATCAAGGGCACTGGTAAAGTTAAAGCCACTGAAGCCATTTCTCCTCAACTCCAGTATAACTGCTGACCTTGCAGAAGTCTGCATTTAGCAAATGTGGCTTAGGAAAATAGCATTATACTTTTCATTCTACTATTTTTTCCCGAAGTCCATTTATATACCCTACTGTATATTTCAAGAAAATTAACTTTATTTCCTTGTATAATATTACATGTACTCTGAATTTTTTTTCCTAACTACGCTCAGGTATCAGGAAAACCTATACTTGCAAAGCTTTTTTATTTAAGTAAAATTAAATACTGTCAATTACATCTGAAGTTCATAAAAGCATATATGTGAATAGCTGGAATGGCTTTTCCTTAATATGATTATATATGTTTCTAAAGTAGTCAGGGTTTGCATAAGATACAATCTGGCAATCTGGACATGTTTTAGAACTTAGAACATTTGGCATTTAACTACTGAAGAAAAAAATGGAGAAAAGGCATATTTTGTTGATAAACTCTCATAGAGCAAAAAAATATGAGCATACATGCAGGAAAAAGGAGAAGGAATTAATAGTAAGAGGCAAGATTTTTTTGTCAAGGACAAAAATCTTATTCTTCTGTGCTCGTGCAGACTGAGGTACAAAGGTAATCTGTTCCAAAAACATATCTCTTGTTAAAAATATACTTTAAAAATTCTTGTTTCTGATAAAACTTCTCTTGCAGATTTTCAGGGAAAAAAGTAACCTCCAAATCTCAAGTGCATTACTGATTACTCCTTTTATCTACTCATGTATTTTCAGAAATTTCTGCCAAAGAAATCAGAAAATATATCTCAGCGTTGCTAACAGAACTTCCATTATTTTCTTGGGTGCACCAGGCTGCTTCCCACAGCATTCCTGAATTGTTCCTGAACTGTAAACATAAACACAACACCCATCACATTGCTCACACAGTGCAGGGTACACAAATATCAGAAGTGGACTCAGCATTACGCAGACGTCGAGGAGATCCCCCAGCACTGGCAACTGCGCACATCAAGCTTGTTCACTAACATCATTAGCACAAACAATTTGGGCTGTAGGGATAGGGAGGAAACATGAATTAAAAGCTGTGTCCTTATCTAAGCATTACTTGTACACAAAGAAAAACTAAATCCGGTGAAGTACCAGCCCGGTTCCACTGGCAGAAAGGGACAGCTCAAATCCTGCGTTTTGCAGCGCTTGCAATGCAATCAGGACTGGGCCCAGGTCTGCAGGGGACAGCCTGTCCGTTTCCCATACACTAATGTTTGAAAGTTCTCAGTAACTTGGGAGAAATCTACAGGAAAATTTCATCATTCACATTCTAAATAATATAAAAGATGTGGAATGTGATTGATTTCACACTAGAGAGAATTGAAATTACAGTTATGGGATAGGTTTTTTCATGTACTGTAAGGTCAAGTAATAGTAAATAATTAATGAATTATGAAACAAGTTTTCCATAAAGCAACACATAAATTCTATTCAATAAGATCTAAAAGTATAGTTACACCAAAAAGCCATATAATATATCACAAAATGAAGGAAATGCATGATGCTGAGGAATAAAGGGGGGCTGCCATTATATTGGAATAACTGTTACTCTTGTGGAATATAAATAAGATCTTTCCATACATACACATCATTTTCATAACTTTTACATCTCATAATCTACAAGAAAAAGAAACAAAAGGATTTTCAACTTTTTTTGTCATTGCTTTTTGTAGCAAATCTGTTTCCTCACCTCTCCAGCAGTCAGAGAGGTTCTCATGTATCAGGGAATAGAATGATGAAGTGGATCAGAGCCTGGATGAAACCACAGGGCTCCTTCTCTGATCTTACTGCTGATTTGATTTTTGGCTAAAATCAATGAGTTGCTGATCCATACTCCCTCTTTACCAGCACACATTTCACATTCTGTGATGCTCAGGCTGTCTCTCGGAATTTAGTAGAGAGCACAATGTGATATTGCAGCCACTTTGGTTAAGACTTTTGTGGGTCACTGACACACAATTGCTAACCTGAATGGGAGGCAAGGAGTTAAAACAGAAACACCAAAACATATATTCCTTGCCTTGATACCACAAAATTAGTTGAGTTTGGAGATTTCTGGATTAGTAGATGGGAAACCTTTTCCTTCATCGGTATAAAATTCCGTTCTGATTCTAATAATAATAATAATGTTCTGACCTGCAAGACCATGGGATATTGGATTATGTTCCCTGTAACAAGAAAAAGGGTTTCCTTACAGATGACAATAGTCTGGGTTTCAGGTTCAAGTATGGTGAAATACTACATGCGGAAAAGGACCGAGGAGAGGAGTTTCAGAACTGACCATGACCCAATGGCTGTGAACTTTGCAGTTAGATTATTTTTCTGATGTACTTGTATCTTGAAAAGCCCATAACCACTGCCAGTTTCTATTTTTAACTACATGCCTGACAAAGTTAACTGAAAATAGCCCTTTTCTCCCCTCCCATGGCACTATTCAGCACAATTTTTTAGTCTTTCTACTTTACTCTGTCTTCTCCAATCTAAACAGCAAATTGGACCAGTTAAAGAGCACTGAATTGCACAAGGTTCCACAGAGCATTTCCAGGCGTGACTCACTAATTCTCTCAGGCCCATGCAAAAGCATATGCCAAGAAAATACACACAAGTTTATCTTTATAAAACTTTGCAATTTTAGGCAGGACAGAGACAAGTTGAAAAAAAAAAGGAAAAGGCTCCAAGAGTACTGAATTTTGTTTACAAAAAATCAACAGCATCCATGTCATTAACTAAATCTATTATTATTTCATACAAGAAAGCATCCAGCAATGAAAAATGCCATCAGTGAAGCAGATGAGGAAACAAGCAACCATTTATATGCTTTTTAACACTTTTAAGTTTTAGATGACACTCAAATACTCTTTCTTCCTTTCTGTTGAGTTTTAGTTCCTTACCAACCTTTAAAAGACCCGTGCTCCTCTGCTACCACCTTTGCAGTGTCCTGGTAATACTGAACAGCTAAAATCAGGTAGTGAAAAGGCTTGCCATTGAAATGACCCATCTGAAGCCAGGCCATTCTTTAAGCAGTAAATCTGAATGGATTGCTGAATTTTAAAGCATTAAAACCAGTCTTTCTTTACATGGCAGATAAAATACAGAATCGAACCAGAATAACCAGAATCATCCAGGTCTCACATCAGATGTTAAAATCTTCATGGCATCAGCTCCCATGAAGGTTCCTCTTAATAAGGTACAGAAAAAGAGAAAATTTAGAACTGACCTTTAAGAAATATTCTTATGCTTTTTAGCCACTGTGATGATAAGGAGAAACTGTTTTTTTCTGAATGAGTATACTGTACCTTTAATGGTTCATTTGTAGTTCAGCGTAAAATCTGAACTATTTGTTGTTCATTGTTGCTATATTCTGTTCCAAGGTTCATAATTTGAAAATTGACTTTGGGGACTTTTTGCTTGGTCTATTAAAATGATTCATGTTGCATTCAACATAAATTGTGCATACACAGAGGAGGTTTAGCACACATATTCACAGTATAATAACTAAAGTGAATTTTGTACAAGCTGCAGTTTGTGGCAAGGATGCAGTATCATTTGTCTTAATTTTTCTTCAGCATTACATTAGGCTCGGGCATTTACATTTTCAGGTATGGCTAAACACTTTAAAACTTTCTTTTTACAGCATGAGTAAAGAGAGAATCAAATCTACATGTTTATATGATGTAAGAAAGTAATGCCTTTTTACTGTCTAAAGTACACATGGATTTACTTTCCATTTACCCTCCTGCACAAAGGCAAATGCAAAGTGCATTAAATATTCACCACCTATGAATCACGTAGCGTTCCTATTAAAAAGATGATCATGTTCTGTTTTACCTTTCAAGCCATGATACGGTAACAGCCACAGTGTCTAAGTGGTTTTGTCATTCAAAACTACCAAAGTAATTTACAGTAAGGAATGAGAGTGTTTATAGTGTTTTATATCACTTTAAGACAATCTAGTGTCAACTAACTAAATAATTAAGAGCAGAGATCTGATTTCAGGTAGTAGGTTCAAAAATATTTCTTCTGCAAAAATCTGAGTAAGTGGATTTGCCAGAACAGTGTGAATCACACTGAATAGGAGGAGGGGGAAAGGAAAAACCAAGATTTACATCTGTCATTTGATCTTCTTTCAGTCTCAGACAAAGTTCATGTGTTGTTTGCATTTATTTAACAATTAGTTTAATATTTCTAACGTGGAAATTTTCTAGAAGATATTTCAACTTTCAGCTCTACTGAGCATACTGAATTTTCACTATGGTTATATACTGGTTTTCACTTCTGCAGTGCAAATTTCTGCTCACACAGGTTTTTAGTATAAAAGTGCCAATGCTGGAGACTAAAAAAACACTCAGAAATTATTATCTATGGACAAACTGTGTGGGCAGATAGTCTGGAGAAATAGGTTTTTTTGTACAAAAAACTTGCATCATATAAGAAGATCTCCGTATGACCTGCATATTCAGCAACTGATCAGTCCCTAAAAGTTATATTAGTTGGATAACAACAACATCACCAAAAAAACCGCTTTAAAGCAAGCAACTTTATTTATGTAGAGCCCAATAATCCAGAATGGATTTTGCACAAAAAAAAACAGATAAGGAGCCATTATGCAATAAATATTGCATTATGAAGGAGCCAAACTTATATGGGAAGTTTAGCCAACATACTATTTTGTCTTCAGGGTACAAAGAAAATAAACTTTTCCTTTTTTTTTTTTTTTTGTTTGTTTGTTTTGTTTGTTTGTTTTTGATGGTTAAGGCAGCCCACAATTATTTAAGAATGTGTAATACAGACTTCTCTAAAGTTTAATACAATCTGAGAAGCACTTAAAAAATGCACTCTAGTTACACTGAATCTATTCTGACCATCACAGCAGGCCAAGGTGAAAACCCAGCCTTCAGCAGAACAAACCTTCATACCTGAGGAGAAAAAGTTTGCTGCCATTCCATACAGCTACAAAAGTGGGAACAGAAATGCTCATCTCAATAGTGTTTTCAAACATTAATTAGTTGTGCTGATCAGACTTCTGCCATCCAAATATTTAATTTTCTAAGGGGAGATCAGCCCATACACCTGATTTCAGCAGCCTGCCACAAAATGAGCCTGGCATCTGCTGTGGAAGACTAACTCCCACACACCGCATTATAACTGGGGCCAAATATTCAGCAGCTGACAGCTCCTTTTTCTTTTTTCTAAGCAAACAAACCACCCAAAACTACAAAAACTCATAAACTAGCTTAATAATTACTATTTTAGCTACAAACAGTAACACTGATACTGTGAAAGACTGGGTGAAGAACAACCAAAACAACACAGTATATTCTATGAAGACATAAAAAGCACAAAGAAATATATCACTGACTTTTAACATGGCACAGAAAACAGGTGTCAGAATACATCTTTCCCTCATTTACTTATATAATTATACTCAAATTGTAGGACTTGCTACATGTTTTTGCAACTTCTGCTTTCATTAGGAGCACCAGTTTCCCTTACATTTTGAAATTACACAAACAGTTATCAATAGCTTGGAAACATATAAAGATCTTTACAGATTATATTAACTAACATTCCAGAAATTCAGGTTAAAAGTGCAGTGCAGAAAATGAAGAACAGAACCCCATGTAGAAATGCTTAATTTCAAAATGCATTCAGAATTATAGAGATGCAGGAATGGTATGTGTTAAATCATATGGGCTAAAAAAAATAATAAATTTTAAAAAAAAATCTATATTTTAATCTTTTTGGGCAGAAACAAATTATCTTATTTGCTACATGAATGGTTTCCTCAATTTGACGCCAATCTTTGGAGGCAACTTCAACCTGTCTGAATTAAACAGTCTGCAGAAGAAAAGACTAGATTATTTATATTATAGAATACTGCTAAAAAATAAAATTGAAGGATTACTTTACCACACATTGAAAATAAGAACATGCACATCACTCCAGCTTACAAAAATCTAATTTTACTTTTTCTGTTCTGAGAGAACTTTGATAAGTTGGAGACATGTTTATCTATGCACATAAGTATGCGTGTGCATGTATAAATTGCCCCCAAATGGACAGCACCTAAAAAGAGGGGAGATTCACAAAATTGTTTTGCACCTGTGTCCTGTGATTATAAATTCAATTAGAATAATCTCTGCTATTCACCCTTTTAGGTGGTCCTAAAGTCCCAACCCAAACCATTTTATGATTCTATGATCATCAGTACAATAAAAATATTTTATGATCAGTTTAATCCAAAGTATCTCTTGCTATTTGTGAAACATTTGAAATGTAATAATAATACAAATAATTCTGAACATCTGTTAAATGACTGTTGCAAAGACTTCAAGAGAAAGTAAGAAAACTCTATGTCGCCCTCACCAAAGCCAAAAATAAAAGCTGCATGGATATCTTAAGCTTAAACTGAGATAACCCAGACATACTTAAGTCTTGGATATCATGCAACTGTTAATGTCACATGTGCTGGCAAGAGACTGTCATATTAAATTAACACCTACTGCTGCTCTACTGACGTTACTTTGCATAGAATGACTGAATTTATGTCAACATTGAAACCACAGTAATACATTCAACTATCAGGATAGCAAAACTGACCAGCGCACAAATGCGTAAACCTGAGGAAACTGTTGAGAAAATGCTACAGGCATTTCGGTTTTGCAGAAAAACTACTCTGAATATTTTTAAAGAAGTTAATTACTACTGAGAATAAACTGAACATGGATGTAACTGTACTCATAGCACAGGCTTAACACACTGCATGGGGCCACAGCCACTCTGGTTTATGATCACCATGAGAAAACAGCTCACTACTCTCTGAAACAAAACCTTCTACACAAGTGGTAAGGAAGAGAAGGGGCAGGAAAGAACAGCTGAAGGATGCTACATGTGTGCATACATGAAGGCATTGTGGGACTGAACAAGAAGATACTGTGGGAAAAGCAACTTCACTGCAACTTTATTTTCTTGGGTCCTTCTTTCCCTCTCTCTCTCCTTTGACTTAACTATCTTCCACCTGAAAGAGATGGAAGCTGCATTGCGTCCAAGTACTTTGCCATTGACTTCCTCGTAACAATACACATGGGAGAGCCAAGGATTGTTTCTTCTGAAAAAACCTTCCTTTTCAGAACTACCAGTGAGTGCTTATACTAAAGAACAAATGTGAACCATTCAAAAACCCCCAGCTCCAAGGGGATGAACATTCTCGGATACACAAAATACTGTCAGAAGCAGTCACTTCAAGGAGAGTCCCATGGAAAACACCAGGTGCCAAAAGCCCCTTACAGCAATCTGCAAGAACGAGAAATAAATTAATCAAACTGCCAAATGAAGAAGGCTGGGTTTGACCTCCTTCTGATCTCATTACTTCTCTATTACCCTTTTGAAAAACATCCTCTTACAAAGATCACTAATTGAAGATTATGTGGAGGGGAATCGCACCTCTCCATCACCGTGGTAACTTAGACTCATTTGTCTTTCTAATAATTCACTTCTTTTCTTTTCTGAACAGACAGAGACATTAATAGACTACCATCAGTTAAAAAGGCAATTTTTCCATTTAATTGCACTCATTAAATACTGGAGTAGAACAATTGGAAAAGCAATACTCTCAATATTTAATCATACAATAGCAATAATGAAATATTACTTCAAAACAAATGCAACATGTAGGATGACATAGAATGCATGCTGTGACTTCTGCAGCACCAACGCAATTTCTGGTAAAGATATTTGAGCCTTTTTTCCATACTTTTTTTGACAATATGAGTGGTCTAACAGCATTGACTACAGCTATGCATTGGAGAGAAACCATTGGGCAAACTGCTCTGTAATTACCTCATCTCTCTTGTCACTGAACCACAACAACAGAAAGGATTTCATAAACCAAAACACTGAGTCAGTGTAATTGTGGAAAATATTGAACAAGACTGGATTTGCACACTATTTTACTGGAACAAATTGTATCACTCAGGAATGTAATTGAAGATAAAAAGGTTAATCACACTGGTAGAGTGACTGCAACAGGCACAATCATCAGGTATTTATTTGCCTGGGATATCTTATTTTCCATCTCCTACAAAAATCCTACATGTCTTCAGTGTAAGTGCATTCCCATTACAGAAAGTTCACTCTAGTTTAATAGTACCACAACATAGTAGGAGCTATAATAAAACCTTTGAGTTGAGGAGATGTGCAGAAAATTTAGAAGTGCCTGTTTCAGTTTCAGATGTCACAATACACAACAGCTGTCAAGAAATGTTTCTACTTTTACTGCAATTCTAAACACACAAAACCCATCCAAGCAGTCAGGAAAACTTCACTGGGACTATTTATGTCAATAGATACCACTTTATCGGCTATTTTTCTATCTAGCTTTCCTGTAGGCCCAAATTATTTAAATATTTCATTTAGAATTTGATGAGCACAGCAGGCAGGGTTGGTGACCAATACCCAAGCATGCTTTGCCACTCTAAATTACGGCTTTTAAAACTGAGCAGCTTAGAGTTTTTAGAAGGGAAACAGAGAAATACTGGAAAGTCACTTGGTTTGAGCTACACAGTTGCAGAGCAGCCATTTCACTCAATTGTTGTACACACCGAGTATCACCACTTCACAAAGATTCCAGCTCACATCCATCAGATTATCTGGTAGATACCATGCTCTGCTTGTTCAGTGGAAGAAGTGAGGGATAATCAGTAAAAGGAAAGAACAGAGGTTTTTTTAAAAAGTTCTTTTGGCTACCTTTCCTAGGAAGAGATGCGACAAGTGTAGAATCTCCATAATCAATTATTTATTCAACACTTGCATGCAAGCAACCTTATTGATTCCAGTGAGACTAAGTGCCAGACCAATATGAAAGAAAATGACAGCAGGACAGAAGTCAAGAAGCATCATGCATGGCCAGGTCAGAAAGGCTAAGACATGTAAGGTAGTGGCATATTCAATTTAGGGAAAATTGCAATTTACTTTTACTCCTCTAACTACAAATCATATCATAAAGTTTTCAATTACAAATCTCTAAGTGTAATATTTTACAGTCAAAAAACAGTCCCTGAATGACTATAGTGCATGAATTAAATATACATTGATCCCAAGGATCTTATTTATACATGGCTTTTAATATAATTATGTTATTATTACCTATACAACTTGCGACTTTTTATATTAATTCTAACTTCGATTCTATATAGCCATTACTCTTTTTAAATAAAATTTCCCATCCTTTAAAATCATATGTAACTATTGTTAAACCAGCAGCTGTGGACCAGATGAGGAGTTGCTGGGCACCACATGAGCATGTGTGGCAAGAAAAGAGCAATTCTGAAGAGCAGGGAATGGGGCAGTTGGAGTAATTCTCTGCCTAATTCTCAGTGTGAGAACACACTGTTCGTCAAGGCTATCTTGTGGGTTAAGAAAATGTAAACTGTCACACTCCATGATCCAAACAGGGTTCAAAGTGGTTTTCTGACCCACACCCCCATCGTCCACATATTTTTACATCTATTAGAAGCAGAACTGGTTCTTCAAGCAGTATTTGAATACCTGGAATAGATCCGACTGCTGTCCAGCCCATGCCAAGTCTAGTTACTGCAAGGGATAGCCAATACTAAAACAACAACAAAATTATTCTAAGCAATGCAGTGCAGCATTATAAAATCTCCTTCAGGTACTTGTTCTTAATGATACAGCAGCAACCCTTCATCTTGAATCAACTCAGCTTAGTTATCCATATTGATGACTTTTTTGGTGTTGCGATATGAAAATTTCAAGGGAAAAAAAATACACTATTACTGATAGACATGCTGTATCAGTAACTCCATCTTCATTCTCGGATGTTCCTTTTTTGAAGCGACCAGATGGCAATAAAAATGCCCTGCATTGCCAGACCTACACATTCTCACCACGAGCAAGTCAAGACATAAAAGGAGTGACAACCACCAAGCTTTTCATCCCCAGAAAGTACTCAGTGACAAAGACATAAAGCACAATAGACTATTTTCTTTACCCACCCATTCCAACATGAGTAAGACTCTTTTTCCCCAATATACATGTGCAAAACTTCATTGGAAAGCCAAACTATAAACAGGTTGAAAATGGAAACTAGCACGTTAAATGAAAACTAACCTGAGTCAACTGGTACATATTAAATTCTTTACGAGGGTGCAGTGTCCAGATACAAAAGTACCTAAACTGTTAATTGCTGAAGGCCAGAAGGGTACAAAAAGGGAGAAATCATTTGGCACATGTTCTGTTATTCTCCCTCTTTAGCCATCAGCCACTGACCGTTATTTGAGACAGGGCGCAGGACCTGATGGATTTTCAATTTGACTTAGATGTTGTACTTAGGTTTTTAATACTAAAATCTCAAATCATAAAAAGCAGATTAAATGGCTTTATACCTGCCATTATAAGACTTTTACTCTGATGGTTTAGTTTCAATCACCTTCAGTTTTGCATAGGCAGCCCCAAGAAATTGAGTCAATATACCTGTATGCACATAACATGATTTATTGTTTCTCACTGGAGACATCAAGTGTAACCTTAGGTTGATGCTTTATCGATTCAGTATCTATCATGTAAAGGATGTAAAATTGGTTTCCTGCTTTTAAGACCAGTAGTCCACAAACATACAAACATCCTAACATCCTTTCCACCACCCGAACTGTGTGCTGTAGCCATTGTGTAAGCAACGACAAGGATTAGGGTCGGGTAGTTTAAACTTAGAAATCAAAATCCCGATCAGAGCACACAGAAATTGGTAGTTTGGGCATAAGTATTTTATCCATTCAAAGAATCTTAGGGGAAAAGTGGACTGAAGTCAAGCCTGCTCTTCACTACGAAGTTATCATTGTGAATATGGCAAACGACATGCACCTAATGCATTTACAAAAAATTTCTCATTTATCCCGTTACTTGCTTCAAAATATTTCAGCACCTGAAGAAATCCAGGCAGAGCATCTGCACAAGAACGATCTATGCACATCAGGCCTTTCAAAAGTAACAAAGTCATGGCAGAGATGAATGAAGTAACTTCATCAAAAGCAAAAGAAATAGCACATAAAGGAATAAAACCTGCCTCCAAGAAGCCATAAATCCACTCACAATTCCTGTCTTCTCATTCTTCTTTATGTTTATTTGGCTAGAAGGGAGAAAAAAATTAAAACCTAATTTTTCAGGAAAGTAGGAAACCTCGATACCAGCAGAAAAAAAATAGGGTAATTTATAGAGTTGAAAGAAAATGCAAACTAGGTCACTTATGGTATAAACTAAGTGAATGCTAGTATGTGCAAAAAGTAGATCATATAATTTTTAAAAATTAAATAAAACACAGCTTGCCTTTTAAAGCATTGGTTTAAAAACAAGAGGTGGGGGGGGAACAAGGCCTTGCATTGTTAATTGTTACAACTGGTAAGACTTCAAAAAAGTCATCTGTGGTCATAAACAGGTGCCCACCCTTTGGCCCTACTGTATTCTGGAATTCTTACTCCTTCTGAAGCACAGGCAGGAAATAAAGCAAGGAAGGAAAAACCCTAAACTACATCATAGGAAGAATAAACACAGGAGGCAAAAACCATTTACACCCTGCAAATACCAAACCACACTTTTCAGTCTCTTTAATACCATAGAACTAACAGGAAAATAAGAATGCTACTTGTACTTCTTTAGCCGTTCCACTAAAAATATATTTAGCTGCTTTACAAACATTTACTGTCAAAACATTCCCTGAAATTAAAATGATAAATTAAGTGTAAGAAAACAAGCAATTCAAGTAACTATACAATTCAGCAAAAAGGAAAAACCATAAAGCCTGAAATACTCCAAACTTCCAGTTCTCATTAATTCCCAATTTGCATGCCTGGAGCAGGCTGTTCATTGCAGCTACACAGCCTGTACTAAAGACTCAGGGTCAGGCATAACTAGACTGTCCAGAAAACTATACTTTTCTCAATTTACAATTACAAAAACAAAATATATCAATCCTGAAAAGATCTCATCTCATAAGGTGCTGAATTCCCAGTGACTCCTAAATAAACTGCAAAGGGAATTCAGCTTTCTTCACAAAGGAGACCTAAGAGGTCACTTAAGGTTACAACTTCATTTACTGACTGAAGCAAGAGGTAAAATTCTGGAAGTCCTGGTTTCCAGTCCTATACTCAGCTTGTACAGAAGCTTATCTCAGTTTAGATTTTACAACATAGGCAAATACATTTATCACATGGAAGAACAAAAAAGCAAGTTCAGTGTTCAGACAACCTGTATTGAGCTGATAACAAATAAATCAATTTTGAGGTTTTTAGCTCCTTTATCAATAGCACTCTTACAGATCGAGAATTTTCTAACAAGAAGCTTTGACTGCTGACTATACAATTTCAACTTTTTTTTTTTTTTTTTAAGTGTGTGCCACATTATGCTTACTGGTATAAATACAGCATAAATTCACTTCCTCTGGATTTACACTGCTATAGCTAAAATTCGTTTCTAAAGTCAATAAAACAGGTTTAATGAAAAATAGAATTTAAAAGTTACAATAAAAACAAATGATTTTCCCATAAAAATGTGGTGATACGTGTTAAAGTACTAGAACTGAGACTAAAGACAGAAGTATTTTTCTGAAATCAGAGGAACTAAATAGAATGAGATTCTCTTAAAGGCAAGTGAGTATATCAGAATGTATCCCTGCTGTGAAGCTTGAAACTTCAAAGTTACTTTTTACTGGAAATTTCTTTTTCTCATCCCAGATCACTGACGACAGGTCTTGCTACCACAGTCTTCAGCATCCTGTGCAGTCTTCCTGCAAGCTCCCCAAATCCTCCCTCTTCTCTGTGCTCCCGGAGCTCCAGCCACACTCCTGACATTTTGGCCCTTCTGCCCGTAGCTGAGCCATATCTCAGGTGTACCTGCCTTGAGCCCTGTCTTCTCAATGCTCCTTGGAGCTCTGCTGAAGCCTCATCTCCAGCCCTGTCTCTGGCCCCACATCCTGCTGGCTCCTCCCTGGATGACCTGAGTTGCCCTCTTGCGTTTTCTGGGACTGTTCAGGCAACTCATAATCCCCACCCTGCTCAGGAGTCACTGCCCAGCTGAGCCCTGGGGCCGCTGGCTTTGCACTCACCCTCTCAGCCCCTGCTGGGCCCTGCCAGTAGCACTGGCACATCTTCCAAACATTAACATAACAC
This sequence comes from Dasyornis broadbenti, assembly GCA_013397935.1. Classification (NCBI taxonomy): domain Eukaryota; kingdom Metazoa; phylum Chordata; class Aves; order Passeriformes; family Dasyornithidae; genus Dasyornis; species Dasyornis broadbenti. The sequence goes on along the minus strand of VZRN01004413.1, from coordinate 1,231 downwards.
ACCCCCAGCACTGCTCTTTCTCAGCGAAAACCTTCCATGGAGCTTAGTGTGCTTTCCTGGCCATTGTATTCTTTCACTGCCTTTCAAGAATTCCCAGTTCTTCTAGGAGTCAGACTTCTGATATAATTCATTGTATCATCCCAACATGAAATAAAAACACATCTTCATTTCCATCCACACTGAGACCAATTCAGATTTATTAAGGCTTCCTTGATATTCAGTGATGTCTTATAAGCACTAAATCATCATGAAAGCTCCATAAGCAAGAGGCTGCAATCCTAAAAAAAAACAACAAAACCCAATCAAACAAGAAGCCCTCTGAGAAGAATACATCTCCCACACAGCACAAAGCTTTCTAGAGTTGCCCAGGACGAGCACTGTACATCTACTGCTCCTTTTTCCCTCGATGGGTGATCAATCACATCCAACAACGAGAAAAAATGGAAACACATTCTGATCTCTGGGCTTCTGGGATGGCTTGAAAACCTGCAGAGCGCTCCTCTCACACAAAAACAAAACAATAATAATGAGAATGAGTTCCAGCTTACAAGATCCTCAGTCTAACTACTGGCCTTAACTTTTCCTTGGACTCTTTCCATGCTATCATGATATAAATGCTTCCTAACCAGCAAGAGACAAGGACTATAACTACATTTAAAGACAAAACACAGGCAGAGATGTATGTTTGTTCACTGTTCAATGGCATATTAAGAAATTAAGTTCTGGAATGTTTTCTTTGGTTCTCTCAGGAAATGTGTCATACATCATAATTTCTACTTTCCACAGCAAAGATTTTAGTAAACAATTTTACAATTTTGTTTATAAAGAGTATATGAAACAGAACAGCAGTGTTCATTTTCTCACAGTGAAGTTGTCACCAAAGGAACCTGAGAGATATGTAGAGTTTTATTACACAGACTAATTGGAGGTAAAAAAGCAAAAGAGCACAGCAACAGCGGAGTGTGTTTGTGTTCTCAAAACTTGGATACAGCCAGTGGAGAGCTATACCTGTCAATCCCATGACATCTGGGGAACGTTAAGCCTTGTAAACCAGGCTGAACTTGTCATGGGCAAAGCCAATCGCCTACTCTGTGTCACATATCCATAAGCCTACTTATCTGAGGCTGAATAACTTGGCATAGCCCATGTTCCTGGCCTGATTTCCCTGGCAATGTAGCACGAGCAGTTTCCTGGGGGCTTTACTTATCTCCACCTGTCGTGGTTTAGCTTG
>VZRN01004408.1:0-11572 GCA_013397935.1 Dasyornis broadbenti | reverse complement strand
GGATGGGGGGACATGGGATGAGGGCAGTTGGATACGGCCCCAAATCCATCTCCATGGAATCATCCCATTGCCGACACTCCCATCCCACCCCAGCTCCCTCCAAGCCCATCCCAAACGTTCCCATTCCCATCCCGAACATTCCCATCCCCATCCCGAATGTTCCCATTCCCATCCTGAACGTTCCCATCCCCATCCCGAACCCTGTCCCATCCCCATCCCAGTCTCAGTCGCCATCCCCGTCCCATCACGATCCTGAGCCAGATCCGGATCCAGATCCCAATCCCCACTCTGATCCCAATCCCAATCCCATCCAAATCTTGATCAAAATCCTCATCCCATCCCAATCCCCATCCTGATCCTGACCCCATCCCATCCCCATCCCAAACCCTGATCCCAATCCCATCCCCATCCCAAATCCCAGTCCTGATCCTATTCCAATCCCAACTCCATCCCCATCCAATCCCAATCCCGATCCTGATCCCAATCCCCCCTCACCTGTTGAGCCCCCGCACCATGTAGGACTGGAGATCCACGGAGCTGCGGGGACAGGGGACAGGTGACCCCCCCAGGTGAGACCCGGGGACACCTGGGACAGGTGGGGACACCAGGGGGACATGGGGGGACAGGTGACCCCCCCCGGGCGAGGCCCAGGTGGCATTGGGGGTCACAGGTGGGATGTGAAGGTCCCACGGGTATTGGGGGTCACCATGGGGACAGGGGGGTGTCACAGGTGAGGGTAGGGCCACCCAGGTGAGCCCAGGTGAGGTGGGGGGGTCCCCTGGGCACAGCACAGGACACTCGGGGGGGTCACACCTGGGGTGCCGGGGCGTCCCCGCCCCAGCAGGGTGCCCGAGGCCGGCCAGGTGCCCCTCACCTGTTGAGGTCTCGCACGAGGTAGGGCTGCAGCTCGGCCGAGGGGCCCCGCAGCACCAGCCCCTTGGGGGGCAGGCGCTCGCCCTGGCTCGGCTGCCGCTGCAGGTGAGGGTTCCGCAGCGCCACGCTGATGTCGGTCAGCAGCCGCGGCAGCGGGCCCAGCTTCAGCAGCGCCTCCTGAGGGCGTGGAAACACACCTGGGTGCACCTGGGAGCACCTGGGAGAACCTGGGAGAACCTGGGAGCACCTGGGAGCTCCCACTGACTGCCCATGAGGGGACCCCAATGACTGGACAGGGGCCCAGCTTCAGCAGCGCCTCCTGAAGGGGGGAGCTGCACCTGGGCACACCTGGGAGAACCTGGGAGCCCCTGGGAGCTCCCACTGGCTGCCCATGAGGGGACCCCAAGGCCTGGCCAGGGGCCCAGCTTCAGCAGCGCCTCCTGAAGGGGGGAGATGCACCTGGGCACACCTGGGAGAACCTGGGCACACGAGTGCACATGGGAGCAGCTGGGAACACCTGGGAGAACCTGGGACCTCACCTAAGGGGACCCTCTTGACCTTCTAATGACTGTGATAGCTCCTGCAGGGAGCGCTGGGGCACACCTGGGCACACCTGGGCCCACCTGAGTGCACCTGGGAACACCTGGGGTATCACCTAGGGGCACACCTGGGCACACCTGGTCAGCTGGGATCTCCCATGGGGGGACCTCGGGGAGCTCACCTGGCCAGGTTGGGACCCCAAGGACCACATTTGGGGGCGTCATGGCACGATGGGATCCCACAGGTGGGGGGGTGTCACCCCAACACCTGGGCACACCTGGGGGAGCTCACCTGGGCAGGTGGGACCCCCGGGACCTCACCTGGGCAGGCCCCAAGAACCTCCCATGGTGGGACACAGGTTGGGGGGGACACCATCGCTGTGAACACCCCCAGGTGAGCACAGGTGAGGGTCCCCAGGTGAGGCCAGGTGTGCACCTTGCTGAGCTGGCTCATGACCTCCCAGAGCAGCGTGGCCAGGGGGTCCATCCCCATCCCCACCCCCAGGTGAGCCCCACGTGAGGCCATGGCCACACAGGTGAGCCCATGCCGGGGTCGCCAGGTGAGGCCAGGTGCGCACCTTGCTGAGCTGGCTCATGACCTCCCAGAGCAGCGCGTGCAGCGTGGACAGCTCGCGGCCCAGGTCGATGTAGCCCTCGAAGCTGGTGCTGTTGGTCAGCGTGTCCAGGTTGGAGATCTCGTAGAGGAACTGCTGCATGCTGGCCCACTCCAGCTCCAGGAACTCGTTCATGAAGGCCATGTACTCCTCCTTGCTCCCGAACCTGCCGGGCCGCCAGGTGAGGGCGGGGCCGGGGCAGGGCCAGCAGGGGTGGGGTGGCCCCAGGGTGGCAGGGGAGGTGTGGGGATGGGCAGGGGGACGGGGCTGTCCATCATCCATCGTCGTTTGGTGTCAGCAGCAGCAGCAGCATCCATGGTCATCCATCCATCATCAGCCATCATCAGCCATCTCCTGTCCCTCAACTCATCCATCCATCATCCATCATCCATCATCATTTGGTGTCATCCATCAGCAGCAGCAGCAGCAGCAGCATCCGTGGTCATCCATCCATCATCATCCATCTCCTGTCCATCAATCCATCCATCACCCATCCATCATCCATCCATCCAGTCCCTCAACTCATCCATCATCCATCCATCATTATCATCCATCTCTTGTCCCTCAACCCATCCATTCTCCATCCATCAACTCACCCATCCATCATGCATCATCCATCTCCTGTCCCTCAACTCATCCATTCTCCATCCATCCATCATCATCCATCTCCTGTCCATCAATCCATCCATCACCCATCCATCATCCATCCATCCAGTCCCTCAACTCATCCATCCATCCATCATCCATCCATCATCATCATCCATCTCCTGTTCCTCAACTCATCCATTCTCCATCCATCCATCGTCATCATCCATCTCCTGTCCCTCAACTCATCCATCCATCCATCCTCCATCTCCTGTCCATCAGCCCACCCATCCCTCATCCACCCACCTTCTCCCCATCCATCTCCGTCCATCTCCACCGACCCGCCCCCCATCTCCTCGGCCCCTCCCAGCCCCTCCGGCTGCCGCCGCCCTCACTTGGTGAAGTTGGCCAAGTTCTGGATGACCTTGGCGATGAGGGTCAGCGTCCGCGCCGTCTGCTCGTCGGGGTACTCCTGCATGAGGCCGAAGAGGCTGGGGGACATCACGGCGGGGCACAGGAAGCGCAGGAAGAGCGAGGCGCTGATCAGGCGGTCGGCGATGTCCTCGCGCCCGCGCTCGGCGCAGCGCAGCCGCCACGAGGCGAACACCTCCTTCAGCTCCCGCGGGAACACGCTGCCGGCAGCGGCACACGGTGGGGACATGGATCCCGGGAAGGTCCCGGGAAGGTCCCCGGGAAGGTCCCCGGGAAGGTCCCCGCTGTCCCCGGGACTCACCAGTGGGAGTTGACCACCTTGCAGAGCGCCAGCTCGCAGCACATGCGCAGGTTGGCCTGGTGGTCGGCCAGCGTGGAGGCCGAGCACTTCATGGGGTCCACCTCGCAGTTCTCCTCCGACTCGTAGAGCGCGCGGATGAACTCGCCTGGGGCACGGCGCCGTCAGGGGGACACCCGGGAGGACACCCGGGGGACACCCAGGGGACAAGCGGGGAGGAGAGGGCGAGGAGGGACCCAACCGTGGTATGGTCAGGAGCAAGGACCACGCAAACGGCTCATGGATGTGAGAAGGGACAACCGTGAGCAGGGACCGCCCAACATCTCATGACGGTGGTGATGGAAGCTGGCCATGAGTGGGAATCACCCAACCACGTTATGGCCATGAGTAAGGACCACCCAATCATCTCATGATGGTGGTGATAGAACCCAGCCATGAGTGGGGACCGCCCAACCATGTCATGGTCACGAACAGGCACCACCCAACCATCTCATGGCCACGAGAAGGGACCACCCAACATCTCATGAAGATGGTGATGGAACCTGGCCATGAGTGGGGACCGCCCAACCATGTCATGGTCACGAACAGGCACCACCCAACCATCTCATGGTCACGAGAAGGGACCACCCAACCATCCCAAAACCACCTTGCTGGGGACATGACCACAAGAAAGGAGCACCCAACCCTGTAATGGCCACGTGTGGGACCACCCACCCCACCACGCCCCAGCTGATGAGGCCACGCCCCCTGTGCCGCTGGCGCTCACCAATGGCGTCCTTGAGGTATTTCTGGCCGATGAGCTTCAGGTACTCCTCGATGGCTTTGGTGGCCAAGGTGTTCTCCCGGAAGATCAGGTGCTCCCGGTCCATGAAACGATCCACCTCCGTCATGGCCATGTCCGACAGGAAGTCCTGCCCGCAGCCGTCAGCGCAGCCCGGCGCCGGACGCCCCTCTGTCCATCTCCATCATCCATCCATCCATCCATCATCCATCCATCCATCATCCATCCTCCACTATCCACCCATCATCCATTGATCCATCCTCCATCATCCATCCCACCATCCATCACACCCCCAGTCCCACCATGGTCCCACCTCGTCCTTGCCGGTGCTCTGCAGGACGTGCACCAGGGCACAGGCCACCTTCTGCTCCATGCATCCACCCATCCATCATCCAGACGTACTCCACCCATCCATCATCCAGAATCCATCGTCATCCATCCATCCGTCCATCCATCATCCATCCATCCATCCTGTCATTGTTATCCATCCCACCATCCATTTCACCACCCCTGTCCCACCGTGGTCCCACCTTGGCCTTGCCGGTGCTCTGCAGGATGTGCACCAGCACATAGACCACCTTCTGCTCCATCCACCCATCCATCATCCAGAATCCATCGTCATCCATCCATCTGTCCATCCATCATCCGTCATCCATCCATCCATCCATCCATCCATCCATCCATCCATCCATCCATCCATCCATCCATCCATCCATCCATCCTTATCCATCCCACCATCCATCCCAGCACCCCTGTCCCACCATGGTCCCACCTTGGCCTTGCCAGTGCTCTGCAGGATGTGCCCCAATGCGCAGACCACGGTCTGCTGCTTCCATCCCTCCATCCATCCCACCATCCATCAATCGTCCATCCATCCATCGTCCATCCATCATTATCCATCCCACCATCCATCCCAGCACCCCTGTCCCACTGTGGTCCCACCTTGGTCTTACTGGTGCTCTGCAGGATGTGCCCCAGTGTGCAGACCACATTCTGCTCCTTCCATCCATCCATCCCACCATCCATCAATCGTTCATCAATCTATCCATTGTCCATCCATCCATCCATCCATCCCACCATCCATCAATCGTTCATCAATCTTCCATCCATTGTCCATCCATCCATCCATCATCCATCCCACCATCCATCCATCATTATCCATCCCACCATCCATCCCAGCACCCCTGTCCCACCGTGGTCCCACCTTGGCCTTGCCGGTGCTCTGCAGGATGTGCACCAGGGCGCAGGCCACCTCCTCCTTGCTCTTGACGCTCAGCACCGGCTCCAGGACGGCGCAGAGCATGCGGTAGTTGTTGGTGACGTACTCGGCGAACTCCTTGTAGAGCTCCATGGGCAGGATGCTCATGGTCTGGAAGCGGCTCTTGACCCGCAGCGCCGGGCAGCCGGCCTTGCTCTTGCTGCCGCTGGGCTGGCTCAGGGGGTACCACTGCTCGGCGAAGTGGCGCCCGGTGACGCTGGCGATGGGGATGCTCACCATGCCCACGTAGTTGCTCTTGTCCTTCTTCCTCTTCTTGTCCGTGTCCTTGTAGAGGTGCAGGCGGATGGTGCGCACGGCCGGCAGGTTGTTGAACTCGAAGTGCTCGCCCCAGAAGACGTTGTCGGTGCGGGCCTTGCTGGTGGTGCGCGCGTACAGCATGTCGTCCAGGCACAGCTCGCAGTAGTAGCGCTTCTTGGGCGGCAGGTCCCGCGCCTCGATCACCCACAGCTTCAGCACGTTGTCCACGCGCCGGCTGTTGTCCTGAGGGCGGCGCGGGACGGGGCGGGGGTCAGTGCCCATGGGTACCAGGCGGTCATCGGCGCCACGGGAGCAGCAACACCCAGTGACCAGGCTCGGCACTAAGGCCCGGCTGGCCATCAGCACCAGGTGGCCATCAGCACCAGGTGGCCATCAGCACCAGGTGGCCATCAGCACCAGGTGGCCATCAGCACCAGGTGGCCAGGCTCTTCCCCATTGCTTGGCTGTCCTTGGCCCAGCTGGCCATCAACACCAGCTGACCATCAACATTCCCTCCAATTGACCACCCAGCTGGCCATCAACACCAGTTGACCACCAGCACCAGCTGACCATCAACATCGCCTCCAACTGACCACCCAGTTGACCATCAATAGCTGGTGGCCAGGCTCTTCCCCATTGCTTGGCTGTCCTTGGCCCAGCTGGCCATCGACACCAGTTGACCATCAACATTCCCTCCAATTGACCACCCTGTTGGCCATCGACACAAGTTGACCATCCCCATACTCACCAGTTGATCATTAACACCAGTTGACCATCAGCATCGCCTCCAACTGACCACCAGGTTTACCATCAACACCTGGTGACCAGGCTCTTCACCATTGCTTGGCTGTCCTGAGCTCGGCTGTCCATCAACACCAGTTGACCATCAATGTCAAGACCACCCCCATCACCATTTGACCGTTGACCCCATCTGACCACGTTCATCACCATTGCTTGACCATCCTCATCCCCACCAGTTCACCACCAACACCAGCTGACCATCAACACCAGCTGACCATCAATATCATGACCACCCTCAACACCAGCTGACCATCAACTCCAGGTGACTAGGCTTGTCACCATGGCTTGACCATCCTTAGCCCAGTTGGCCATCAACATCAGTTGGCCATCAACACCAGCTGACCATCAATATCATGACCACCCTCAACACCAGCTGACCATCAACTCCAGGTGACTAGGCTTGTCACCATGGCTTGACCATCCTTAGCCCAGTTGGCCATCAACATCAGTTGGCCATCAACACCAGCTGACCATCAACAACATGACCACCTCCATCACCAGATGACCACTAACATCAGGTGACCATCAACACCAGCTGACATCTCCATGCCCACCAGCTGACCATTGACATCAGCTGACCATCAACACCATGACTCTCCTCACTAGCTGACCATTCCCATAACCAGCTGACCATTAACAGCTGACCAGTTTCATCGCCACCAGTTGATCACTGCCACCAGTTGATCATTAACAGCAGTTGACCATCACCATCCCCACCAGCTGACCATTGACACCGGCTGACCATCGACACCAGCTGACCGTCCTTATTCTTACCATTAACACCAGCTGACCATCATCATGCCCATCACCAGCTGACCATCAAACACCAGCTGACCATCAACACCGGTTGGCCATCAAAGACCAGTTAACCATCCCCACCAGCTGACCATCAAACACCATTGACCATCAACACCAGCTGTCCACTCCCAACACCAGCTGACCATTCCCATTCCCACCATGACCTGCTCTGACCTGTCAGCCATCACCAGCTGACCACTCCCATGACCAGCTGACCATCAAACACCAGCTGACCATCAAACACCAGCTGACCACCCTCATGCACACCAGTTGAGCATGACCAGCTGACCACTGCCATGACCAGCTGACCATCAAACACCAGCTGACCATCAAACACCAGCTGACCACTCCCATGACCAGCTGACCATCAAACACCAGCTGACCACCCCCATGCACACCAGTTGAGCATGACCAGCTGACCACTCCCATGACCAGCTGACCATCAAACACCAGCTGACCATCAAACACCAGCTGACCACCCTCATGCACACCAGCTGAGCATGACCAGCTGACCACTCCCATGACCATTGCACCCCTCCATGACCAGATGACCACCTGCATGACCCATTGCCTCTCCCCATGCCCAACTGACCATCAACCACCAACCGACCATCCCCATCCCCACCAGCTGAGCCCTCCATGACCCAGCTGACCGTCAAAGACCAATGCCCATCCCCATGACCACCTGGCCATCAAACCCCAGCTGACCGCGCCCACTCCCAGCAGCCCCACCTTGTTGGGCTTCACGGCGCGCTGCAGGTTCTCGATCCATTTGTCCCTCTCGGCCGCTGACCGGCAGGCGAAGCATTTGGTGCCCGACGCCGTCGTCACCTGCGGGCACCCAGGTGAGCCACGCCCCGAAATCCCCCGGAACTCCCGAGTTCCCGGAATTCCAGGATTCCCACCTCGAAGCAGAACTCCTGGCCCAGGATGCTGCTGTGCACGGCCTTGATGATGGAATCCTCGTCCAGGTTCAGCTCCAGCGCCTCGGCCGCGCTCGAGGGGCTCAGCAGGGACTCGTGGGAGTGGGATTCCTTAAAGCTCTGCATCAGCCGGGCCCTGCCGCGGGGAATTCGGGATTTGGGGGGATTTGGGGGGAATTCGGGGGTTGGGAAAGGGATTTGGGGCAGTNATTTGGGGGGAATGCGGGGGTTGGGAAGGGGATTTGGGGCAGTTTTCAGGAGTGGGATTCCTTAAAGCTCTGCATCAGCCAGGCCCTGCAGCGGGAATTCAGGATTTGGGAGGAATTGTGGGATATTTGAAAGGGATTTGAGGGGATTTTGGGGGGATTGGAAAGGGACTTGGGGGGGTTTTCGGGAGCGGGATTCCTTAAAGCTCTGCATCAGCCGCGCCCTGCAGCGGGGATTTGGGATTTGTGGGAATTTTGGCGGGTTCAAGGGGGGTTTTGGGGATTTGAGGGGGATTTTGGGAGGTTTGGAAAGCTTTCACAGAGGTTTGGGGTACCTGAGGGGGATTTGAGGGGGATTTTGGGGGGATTTGAGGGGGATTTTGGGGGGATTTGAGGGGGATTTTCAGAATTCTCAGTGGAATTTGGGGCACCAACACGGTGGGACCCCAAATGCCCCTGTGGTGCCCCAGGTGTGCCCCCGGTGTGCCCCAGGTGTGTCCCCAGGTGTGCCCGGTACCTGTCATGGTCGGCGCTGTGGGAGCTGCTGGTCCAGTGCCCCCAAATGTCCCCAAATGCCCCTGTGGTGTCCCCAGGTGTGCCCAGGTGTCCCCAGGTGCCCCCAAATTCCCTCGGGGGTGTCCCCAGGTGACCCCGGGTGCCTCCAGAAGTCCCTGTGGTGTCCCCAGGTGTGCCCAGGTGTCCCCAGGTGTGTCCAGGTGTCCTAGGTGTGTCCCAGGTGTGTTCACAGGTGTCCCCAGGTGCCCCCAAATTCCCTCGGGGGTGTCCCCAGGTGACCCCGGGTGCCTCCAGAAGTCCCTGTGGTGTCCCCAGGTGCGTCCCCAGGTGTGTCTGGCTATCCCAGGTATGTCCCAGGTGTGTCCCCAGGTGTGTCTGGCTATCCCAGGTGTGTCTGGCTATCCCAGGTATGTCCCAGGTATGTCCCAGGTGTGTCCCCAGGTGTGTCTGGCTATCCCAGGTGTCCCCCAGGTGTCTTTCCAGGAGTCCCCAGGTGTGCCTCCAGCTGATCCCAAATGTCCCTGAAGGTCCCTCAGATTCCCCTGAAGTCTCCCAGGTGTGTCCCAGGTGTATCCAGGTGTGCCAGATGTGTCCCAGGTGTGTCCCAGGTGTATCCAGGTGTACCCAGGTGTGTCCCAGCTGTGCCAGGTGTGATTACCTGTCGTGGTCTGCGCTGCGGAAGCGCGGCAGGATCTGCCGGAAGCTGCTGGTGCGGTCCAGCTTGGGCTGGCTCTTGGTGCGTTTGATGGAGCTCTTGAGGCGCCGGCTCAGGAAGCCTTGCTGGGGGCAGAGGGCACCCGGGGGTCACCCGCGGCCACCCGGGGGTCACCGAGGGGTCAGGGGGTCAGTGGGGTCACCAGGGTCCAGCCTGGTCAGGGGAATGGAGGTCATTGGGGTCTGGGGGTCATTTGGGTCACCAAGGGGTCACTGGAGCATTGGGGGCGTTGGGGTCATTGGGGTCTGAGGAGAGCCAGGGGTGACTGAGGGGTCAGGGGTCACTGAGGGGTCATGGGGTCACTGAGGGGTCATGGGGTGACAAGGGTCATTGGGGTCACTGAGGGGTCATGGGGTGACAAGGGTCACTGGGGTCACTGAGGGGTCAGGGGGTGACAAGAGTCATTGGGGTCACTGAGGGGTCAGGGGTCACTGAGGGGTCAGGGGACATTGTGGTCATCGGGGCCTGGGGTGGCCAGGGGTCACTGGGGTCACTGGGGTCTGGGGTGGTCCCAAAGGGCCACCGGGCTCTGGGGGTCAGTGGGGTTGGGGTCACTGGAGGTCACTGGGGCATGGTTTCCATGACAACGAGTGATGTAGAAATCGGGTCACCATGGCGACGGGGAGGCCACGGTTGCCATGGTGATGGGCTATTCTGGGCATGAGTTACCTGGTTACCATGGCAATGGCATAGGCAGGGACGGTGTCACCAGGTTACCATGGCAACAGGTTATGGAGGATGGGGGGGGGGTGTTACCTGGTTACCATGGCAACAGGCTGTTAAGAATTCAGATTACCCGGTTACCGTGGCAACAGATCATTCAGGACTGGGGTTACCGGGTTACCATGGCAATGGGCAGCACAGTGCTGTGGTTGCCATGGAAACAGGTGACGCAGGACCCGGGGTTCCCGGTTACCATGGCAATGGGTTGCCATGGTGACGGCAGCAGAGCATCACGGTTCCCATGATCACAGGTAGAGGAGCAGTTCCCATGGCAACAGGGATGTAATGGACCACAGTAACCATGGCAACAAAGCTGTCTGTGGACCATGGTAACCATGGCAACGGGCCTGGGATGGGGGAGCCACGGTGACAACAACGTGCCCAACCACAGTAACCATGGCAACAGGCACGACCATGGGAACCACTGCACCAAGGATGTGCTGGAGCGCTGTAACCATGGCAACAGGAGTGTGAGGGCCAGGGTAACCACGGCAACCAGCAGGACCAGGATAACCTTGGCGAGAGTCCTGATGGGACCGGGGTAACCATGGCAACAGGGATGTGCTGGACCGTGGGAACAGGCTGGGATAGGGTAACCATGGCAACAGCCACAACCACAGTAACCATGGCAACAGGGATGTGCTGGACCGTGGGAACAGGCTGGGATAGGGTAACCATGGCAACAGCCACAACCACAGTAACCATGGCAACAGGGATGTGCTGGACCGTGGGAACAGGCCTGGGATGGGGTAACCATGGCAACAGGGATGTGCTGGACCGTGGGAACAGGCCTGGGATGGGGTAACCATGGCAACAGGGATGTGCTGGACCGTGGGAACAGGCCTGGGATGGGGTAACCATGGCAACAGGGATGTGCTGGACCATAGTAACCACAGCAATGGGGGTGTGGGGACCACAGTAACCATGGTAACGGGTGGTGTGTGAGGGGAAACACCACGGTAACCATAGCAACAGGGGTTGGGTGTGTGATCATGGCCTCAGGTGATTTTGGAGCCTGGTAACCATGGCAACGGGTGATGGGGACCACAGTAACCATAGGAGCAGTCAGCTCCAATAACCAAGACCAGAGGTGATGGATGGGCCATGGTTACCATGGCAACGGGCCTTTGGGTAACCCAGTAACCATGGAAGTGGGGGTGTGGGACCCGTGGTAACCACGGCAACGGGTGATGGGGGGGCGGTAACCATGGCAACGTGATGCCACAGTTGCCATGGCAATGGGCGATGGGGG
>VZRN01004407.1:7728137-7767783 GCA_013397935.1 Dasyornis broadbenti | reverse complement strand
TGGCCCAGCCGCGAGGCGCTGCTGCCGCTGCCGCTTCCTGCTCCGCCAAGGCCCGGCGGCGCCCGGTCGGGTGATGCGTCGGGCCCACGGTGCTGCGCGCCACGGGCGGCTCTGCAGACCCCGGAGCTCTCCGGAATGCGGCCGGGTGGGAGAGTCCTCACCATCCGCGGGCCGGCAGGTGCCGGCGGCCTGCGGGGCCGGGCGGGCTGTCGACGAGGCCTGCGCTTCCAGTGCCTGGGCTGCCCCGAGGGAGCCGTCGGTATCCCGGTGTAATGTGGCCACTCCTGGAGGCTGCGAGTCGGGCCGTCGGTCCCGCCCGGAGAAGCGACTGCTTCTTTTTGGCCGGGGTGCGCCGCGATTCTGATACCCCCCCTGCAACCTCCCTAATCTCCTGTAATCCGCGGATCCTTCCCCTGGCGTTTGTGCTGTGCTATTCAAGCTTTCATTCATTTGAGCTTTGTAAAGGATGGTCCTCACTTGTGGAGACCTGGCGGCTGAGATTGGTTGGATGTGGTTGTAAAACTTGGTGGTTGCCTGTCTGTGGCTCTGAAAAAAGGAAGGAGGAAAGGAAAGGAGATGGCATGGTCGAAATACAAGCGTAGTCTTGAAAAGGTGGTTATGCAAGATGGGACTCTTGCTTTCTATATAGATGATTCTTTAAATGTGTTTATTTTCTATTGCTGGAGTTTGCTTTCACTCTTCCTGAGTAATGCGCAGAACAGTGAAGCTTAGTTTCCTTTGCAAGACCATCCAAACTGAGTTGTAGTTGAAGTACTGTCTAAACTTACTGGCTAATGGAAGTGGTTGCTGGAACATAAGTGAATTACTTATACCTATGTCAGAAGTTATCCACAGGAGTTAATGTTTGTATTGTCATGTGAAAATAAAGATGTTTTTCAGTTTGGTACTCCATTGATTTTTAGCCATTAATGTGATAGTTCCATAAAAATATTTCTGGGTCCATTTGTGTTACAGGATTCTGTGGTCAACTTTACCAAATGTTGTGAGGAACATTAGACAGAAATCATCTGAGACATAACATGCAAATTCCTTTTTGTTGTTTTTTACAAGCAGTGTAAAATCATATCACTGGAAAGGGAGATGACTACTTATTTTGTACTAAAGTCTTTACTGTTTATTAATATGAAGTTTTCCTGAGTAAATTTAGGGAACTCTGGCTTTAACATTGTTTTTTATTTTCCCCCAACCTTCTGCTAGAGTAGGTGTTCCAGTTATGGTACGGATGGAAATGTATGTAGCCTGAAACTTCTGAACCTTCCTCTTTAAAGGAGACCTACTTTCAATCACATATATGTGCTGTCTCTGTAAACATAAACATTTCTATCCATTTTTATGTGGAACAGGTTCTTGCTAATGGAACTAGCCTTTTCTGCTTGAAGCTGTGCCATTCAGAATTCTTTTGTTGCTGTAGGCAGATTGTGAAGTGGACATCAATATAAAGAATATAGAACTGCTTCTTAATGTGCTGTGACACTCACTGCAAGTTCTAATTTCATGGCTGAAAGTTGAGTTATACCAGTGACAGATATTTAAAGGATTATTTCTTTGATGAGTGGTTTGGTGCTTGTACCTCTTTGAATTTTTTTTCCTGCTATGGTAGGACTATGTTATCTTCCTGTAACACTTACTATCAGGAGGGTCAAAAATCAAATGAATTGATGGTTGGCTAAGGAGGGGCAAGGTACAAAGAGTCACTAACAGTGATCAGCAACAAGGCCTCTGCAGAAGAGAGAAGGTGGATGTTTCTTATTCTTTAGGTTTGAAAAGCTCTGTTAGGGGATAAATTGTGAAGATAGAGCCTGTTTTTATATGTTCATCAAGATTCATTGTTAACATAGAAAACACTAAAAGACAGTATAAACTGGCAGTATTTATTAGGAAAAGCTAATTCTGACCTATTTTTGTTTCTTGCAAATGATGAAATTGTATAATGTATCTTTTTGTAGAGGAAGTTAGAGCACAGAAATTATGTACGAAAGATGGCCAGTGTTACAATGTATGTGAAGAAAACCTTTTTTTTAGTCTTATTCTATGTATTCCCATTCTTCCTTTCTTCCTTCTGGCCTTCTCTCTAAACTTGAAACTGCACATGTAACTCTTTCTAATCAATTATACTTGTAAAAGGTTCACAGAAATGATTCAGATTACTTCACACATTGTAATGTATACATCCACGTGTATGTGGAGGTAGGTGAGAAATAGAGGTCTTTCACTGTGATTTTGTTGTTGTTGTATTGTCAGTGACTTTTGTCTCCATGGGGTTGCTCTTCCGAAGTCATGCTCATAACAGAGCATTTTTCAAATTTTTTCCTAGAGCTTTATTACAGCGATAGAGATGTGAATCAGTCCCACCAGGAGAACTGAGTCAACAAAGTATAAAATGTTATTGAAGTAAAACTGGTGGTGAGGGCAGGGGTTGGAAATAGTATTAGTTTTAAGGTTAGGTCAAGACTAAGCTGTTTTTTTTTTCCATTCAGTTTTTAATCACTTTCACTCTTGTAACTTATATACTGTATTGTACCTTGCCCAGGATGATGAATCAGCCTAACACAGCTGGGTTTAGTGTGACCCTTCTTTAGAAGAATATACAGGTGGTCACACCTTAGATTTCCTTTGAAAACTGTGTCTTATACCTTTCATGAACTGTTAAAACAAATGTTTCTTGCAGTAACTCAAAATTTATAGATGAAGAAAATGTTACTTGTGGTGTAACAAGCTGAGAATCTGCACCGGCGGGAAGACAGAGTGCCACATATTTTAACCAGATTGGAGTTGATGCCAGTAGTGCCATTTGGGTTGATTTGGACAGATGGGTGGGAGGCATTTGTTACAATGGCGTGTGGGCTTATGGATTAGTTGGGAGTTTCTGACTTTTAGGACATAAGTTTCTCTTCCAGGATTTTCTATAGAAAAACAAACCAGGAATTTTTTATATCTGGAAAGGACCAAGTGTTCCATGAGTGCCTGCAGAAGACCTGGTCAAACTGTCAATGAAACAAAAGCAAGGACATCTGCCTTTTTGAAGAGTGTTCTTAGCTCCAGAGTCTAAGTCTTTGTAAGAAGAGCAAAAGCTTGCTGCTTCCAAAAAGTTGCAGAACAGAAAAATGAAAAGTACTGTAGACAATATTCTGAATTACTGGTGCTCCCCTTCTATCCCATCTTTCGCAAATGTCTTTGATTTTTGTGTTAAATTAAGTAGACATATTTCCTTCAGTTTCAGTATAACATAGGTGGCCATGTTGTCTTGGACTGTGTGTGGGATTTTTTTGTTGTAGGTTTGGGATTTGTTTTTTTTTAAGTATCAGTCTCTTCAGAAGTTGAAACAAACGAGCCTTTTCTTTCTCTGGGATCAGTAAAAAAGGCACTAGCATCTTTCTCAAGGAAAGTAATTTTGCTGTATGCCTTTCCTTTAGAAAGTGAACAAGAATTGATGAGATCAAGTGTTTCAGTTTCAAAAGGAAGTTAACAGTGAATGCAGACCATAAACAATGATGAACATGCATTTTTCAGTGATTTGAGAGATTTGCTTATTGAAACGAGCTTCTATGAGTCACTAATTTTTTTTAAGCATGTCATAAAAACTTCACAGTGGTCTGATTTGTTTGGATGCTAAGGAATCTTGAAGCTATTGTAAAAATTAAAATATTCCACACTCCCCTACATTATTCCTGTGTATTTTCCTCCCATCAGTTTATTACTGATCTGCACTGGTTGTCTGTCCTGTACAACAGCCTTCTGGTGTAGTTGTAGCTTTGTAACTGTTTTGACCAAAACTTCATGATCAGCTGCCTTTGTGGAGAGGAATAGAAAATGGCATAGAGTGACTGCTTCTTGCTTTGCAAAAAGGGTGTTTTTTATGGTAATGACCACTTGTTGTCATAGGATTTTTCCTCTAGCATCAGTCCTACTTATTTGAGCTTTGCCTATTGTAACTGCTGAGTAGTAATATGGTGTTCAACTCCATGTGTCAGTATTATGTTTGCCTTAGTTTTGGTAATGTGTTACTGTGTGCAAAGGAATATCCTCAGCATTTTTATCCAGTGAAATGGCCTGTTATCTCAATTTCCCCCATCTGGTATATGTATTATTTCCNNNNTATCTCTTCAAGTGATCAGGTTCTAATTTACTTATAGATGTTTTTTGAGTGAAGACAAAATGAATGTTTGATACAAATAACTTGTACTGGAGAAGAGAGAAAATGGATTCACCCAGTGACAGCTATCTTCCACCCTCTCAGAGGCAGATACTCTTGGTCCTGCCCTATCAGTGATGAGCAAGCCTTGTGTTCAGAGCAAGTCAAGCACCAAAATAATGAAGCAGCCTTGTCTGCAGCTTCAGCACTGGACTTGTTCTTGTCTTCCTCCTTGACCCTCTGCCAATGTAGAGCAAGCATCAAGTTGTGCTGTGGTGGAGATGAACCTGTGTTGGCTGGCATATGGGCTAGATAAAAGTCAGAGGCATATCTTCCTTTCAGTTGGGACACTGAGTTAGAACCATCTTCTTTGTTTAGCTATTTTTTACACAGAACTTTAGGAGATGATCTCAGACTCTTTTTCTCTGTAAGATGTGCATTACATCAGTTTACTTCTTGGTTTTGGTGTTGTGGAGAGAGCAACAAACTGAGAGATATTACCTGCTCAGGCAGGAAATACTGATATTCACACGAGGGAGAGAAGGTTAAAAAAGAAACAGTAAAAGATCATCAGGTAAGATCACTCATTGAGAATACACTCACATCAGCAAGTCACAAGTGGTTTGCAAGGGACACATTTGATTTCTTGTCCCATCGTACTTTAGAAAAACAGGAGAAAAAGCATGAAATACTGATCCTCTGCCCTGTAGTAATTCCTTGTTTGAACAGGAAATTAGACCTACAGAAATCCCTGAACAGATCTAACTTGTGAAGAGTGTCTTAATAATTATAGGTCAGGAGCTATCCTGTGGAATACTGCTACTCTGCAGCTCTTCCTGGAGCAGGGACCTGCTTGCAGGAGCAGTGACTAGAAACCAGGTTCTTTATGTGCAATCCAGTAAGGAGGGGCAGGAAGAAGAGAAAGCAGCCCTCCTTCCTTGTCAGAAACCCCTGTACAGATGTTCCAAGATGTGCAGGTAGATGAGTCCTCTTGAAGTGTTCGTCCTTCCCTGTATCCCCACCTTTGCAGGAGGCACTCTCTTGCTTTACTGTTTGTACTGAGCAGGAAGTGGCTGAGAGTACGTCTGTGATTGCAGTGTGGTGACACTGATTACCTGCCTGGGCAGTAAGAGGTTAACCTTCGAGGGAACTTGGGAAGGGAGCAGATCCCAAAGTCCGTATTTCCTGGCCTCAAGGCTGCTCGGGTTAGACTGTTTTGCAGAACTAAGTCAAAGGTTGTGTGGGAAACCAGAATTTTTAGAGATTACACGTTATAAACATGACAGCAAGAGAGTAATCTTATTTAAACCACTGCAGGCTGATGAAAAATTCTATCATGCTCTTGTAAGCTGTAGCAAATGACATGTTAACTTTCAAGAGCAGATTACCTTTAAATATTTAAGAGGAGTTCTTTTTCTAAACAAAAGCCCTATCTTTGCCTTTATACAGCTTGGTGAATAAAAATGTAAAACTTCATTTATTTCTTTCATAAAAGTTTAAAATCTAATTTCAGAGTAAGTATTAGTAATCTTAGTATTGACATTTGTCATGTTTACTAACTATAGGTTACATGTAGTTTTTATGTATTGTGCTAGCTTTCTTTATAATTAAATCTCTCTGTTGTGATATATGTATTTTCTCTTTATTATATATATATGAAGGAATTTCTTCATGGGGATGATTCTTACAGAGCTTACAGATTTTTCGGTATCTTTGCTGCACAGCTGTGTTGTCAGTTGCTGAAATAATTCTTTGGCATCATATTTTTGGTAATATGAAGAACCAACCTTAGCATTTTTTTGTGTGTGCTCATCAGTGTGTAGGCAAACCAGCTTGGGGATTTGTTACCTGATTGAGTTAAGCTATAGATTCCTGGTTGGGTTTTGCCTCAGGTGGCTGGTGGCTGTTGCAGCCCTGTCTCCACAGTGTTAAGATTTACTGTGTATCTCTAACACACAAGTTCATCATAGGGTTTGGAGAAAAATACGAGGGCAACATTAGTTATTTATTTTACCTTTACTTTGTATTTTTATTTACTGAAGTTTTTTAGTGAATAATTTAATTACTGTAAATACGTTTCTTTAGTTTTAGTGTAGGTAGTCTTAGCTGAAGAGAGTAACAGTGACATGGAGTGTCCAAAGAAATACAGGGGATGCAAAATATTCTTATGAGAAACATACCATGAGAGAATAGCCTGCCCCTGAAGTCATCTCCTTGATTCTCCACAACTGAAAGGCTGTGGGCTATCTGTCTACTTGGGTTTGGGTCTTACAATAACATTTCTGCTTTTCTCATCATAGAGTTGGTCAGTCTCTTTATACAGTTAGTTAGGGGAATTGGGAATTGGTCTGTTAAGCAAGATTTCTTGCAAAAGCTTGCTAAGAAATGTGTCTGTCTCTGACACTCTGTTTCAGGTCTTACACTTTGGTTTAACTCCTTTAGTGCCATGTTTGCCTGTGATTGTTTTCCATTTTGAACATCTTTCCTAGGTGAACATTTTGCTTTTGCAATACCTTCATTTTCTGAAATGTATGTACATAGCAAGGACTTTAAATCATCTATTGCTAAAAAAAGGGCTATGTTGGCCCTGTTCTAGATTCTATCTAACACTTCAAGCAGCTGCCTTTGTGGATGGTGAAGTGTGCTGCTTGTAACAAGGGAACATGATCAAGTAAACTAACACAGAGGTGACAGCTGAACTTGTTCAGTGTTATTGAAGTGTTATGTTAAGGAATCATTCATCTATATAATGAAATCTATTTTCTGTTGGTGTGATTCTGTGAGGTGGAAGTAGTTCGTAAGGTTTTTCACGAAGCTTGATAATGATCTACTATGGAATGGCAAATGATGGTATTTCTATCTAAGATGATGATCACAAGTTTAAGCAGGATGAGACACTGACTAAGTTGATTAAATACCATGGTTTCTGAAAATACTGTGTTTTAAATAGCTCTTGTAAAGCATGTATCTCACTTGAAAGAATTGCTGTGCAAGGGTAAGTTACCATTAATGTTTTAGCTTCCCAAGTATCTTAGGATCTCTCACGTACTTGAAAACAGTAGGGAAGCTGGCCAGTTTGGTGTTATATCTGCTAAAAGTCGTTTTCTCTCCCCTTTTTGCAGGTGAGATTAGTTTGGGGATGTGAATACAATGAGTGTAAACCAGCAAGCTCACACGGGGCCTCCTTATGGGCAACCTCAGCCTGGATATCAGGGATACCAGCAGCCTGCCTATGGAGGACAGTCATTGCCAGGGGTTCCTCAGTCACAGTATGGAGCTTATAATGGGCCGATGCCAGGATATCAACAGCCAGTCCCTCCACAAGGTACTGCTCAGTCAATACTTAATGATTGATTACCTGTGAACTGTGGTGTGCATGAAATTTTTGCTGTATACTTCTTATTGTAAGTCTCCCTTTTTTTTTTGTGGTAGGAGTTCTTTTTTTCTCCATATAATTTGCATGATGCTAAAAATCATGTCGTCCCGTATTCTGAGGTTATTGTGCTGTCTCTTGTCCAGTTTAGTAGGACTTACTCTTCTTTTAGTAGTTCATAAAATTAACACATGGAGAAACAGCCTGCTTTTCTCTCTATGTCCAGGTCCCTGTGGTATGGAAGCACCTGACTAGAACAGTCTTCCTGATGAGGTTATGTTGAGAGGCAGGCAGTTAGGGACTGTAACAGATTTGTAATTGAGACTGCCTTATGTTATTATGTAGAAAGATCTGCACTCCATCCTGAAAGATTAAGACATACAACTCTAGGTAGAAAGCATAATGGGAGCAATTTTCTCTGAAATCTTTAAATTCAGTAAAATTTTGTGGACATGTGGCAAGCTAATGTGTTCCAGAATTTCACTGATTCTGCAGGATCATATGCCTTGTTATTTTTGTCTGTTAAAATAAAAGGTAATTCAACTTTTGTTTTTCTGTTTTCTAAAGAAAGGCTGACTTAAAATTAATAAAGAACTATGTGAGTCTTGGTTTTCAAGTACCTAAACTGCTTTGGGAAATTAATAGTGACTTTAACATCCGAAATGTAGAGGAGAAAGTACTGTTGCTTCAAATGCAGGTATGTCTGCCTTTTCAAATCATAGGAATGAATTCAGTTTTGCTGAAATCAGCACACGAACTCAAACGTACTTGCTTAGGTTTCAGATGGGTATTCTAAGGTAATAAGGACTATGCTGGTCATCTTTATCGTCTCTGTATTATTCCCCTCTGCAAGTACACCTTCAATCTCTTGCAAATTCTGGTATTTTAACCCAGACTCAATTAGAAGGATAGAACAATCAAAGTGCCTCTATTATCTTGAAACTAACAGAAGTGGGGGACTGAAATTTGGCTGCTGAATAATTACATTGTTGGATTTTTGTCTAGAGTTAGTAGAGTAGCGAAGTAGAAAAGTTGAGTATGGTGTTGTAAAGAATGGATTATTCAGTTGCTCCATCTTCCATTTCTTTCCTTAATCCTCTTCCTTCCATGCTCTCAATAAATCTCTTCTAACAGCATTTTTGATCTGCGAGTTTTGAACTAATTTCACAAAGGGTTTAAATTTCTATAAAAGTAATGAAAATCATCTCTGAGCAAAGAAACCCTGCTTCCTGGGAAGACAGAGGCAGAGCTCAGCCATTGAGTACTGTCTGCTCGCTGTAGCCATTGGGTAACTCATGTTTCCTGTCCAATGGAAGGAATGGGGAAAAATTGGACTTGCTTTAGTGAGGGAGAGAAGGGAATTCAAAAAGAACAAAAATTACCACAGATTTGGAAAAGTTGCATCAGTGCAGCTATTTATGGAAAAGAGGTTTTGGCTGTTAGTAAAGTGAAGAAAGATTAGGGTGTTTGTGAAAAGAAACTGATGAGGATCTTCTGTCAGATACTTCAAGAATTTTCAGACTTTTCAAACCTGAAAAGCATTTCTTCTTAAGGAAGTTAACTTTTTTCTCCTGGATTATTACTGATTTGCCTTTTTAAATTTTGCAACAGTAAAAATGTGGTTCATGACCACTCAGTAACGACATATGTAGATACCTTGATAACATTCATATAAACTTGTGCAAATTTAAAATGCAGATTTTTGTGCCAGTAATGATTGAAAGGTTGTTTGACACTGAGGGCAAGGTGGTCTCATTTGAACAACGGAACTGTATTGCACTACTCAAGTAGTGTCTCATGTACTTCATTAATATTATCAGGAAAAGGCCATCCACCAATTGTGGGGATTTTTTTTTTCCATCTTTTCTTCTGAGACCATCATTCCTGGACTTTGACTGTATTAAGGAAATCTCAAGGTGTCAGGCTATTCATTTTGGACCCGCTATTTGGGATTCCGGTCTTTAAAAGAAAGGAATGTAAAATTCAGGGCATTAGCACAACAGCCAGAGGTTGACTTGTCAGTGGCTGCTGAAGGATGAAATCCCTGTGGAAGAGGGAGTCGGAACAACGCATCATCAGAGATAGCAGACAGGTGATAGTAAAAATAGTGACAGTTATCCTTTCTACCACCACCTCCAACACCTTACGTTTACTGCAAGTCTGTGTAGCAAGACCTGTTGTAGCTGCATAATGTAGAGGAGAGAGAATTAATTTCAGAGGCAGGAGTTTAGGAAGCACTGAGGGGTGAAAGGAAAACTGCCAATGTTATTCTGTGATCTCAAAGTAATTGTCTTAGGGATTTGTTTTTAAAATAACACTAAAATTGCTTGGAGGACTGAGTGGAGAAATGTAGGGAGCAGGTGCCATCCTTAGTCAGGGAGTCTTTTGCATCTGATTTATGTGACAAACCCTGACTCCAACTAAATGGAATCATGGTAGTGCTGTGGCAATGATGATAGTCTTTCTTGGGATCAGAAGTGGAGTGCTGTGATGCTAGCTGAAAATAGCTGCTTCTTGCTGTGAGAATATTGAAAGAACCAGGACAATTTTGCCCCAGTCTTTTAGTCAGTTTATTGGTTTCCTTCAGATGAGGTCATGTAGTTGAAAGTGCAAACACAATTATCTGAATACCAGTAACAATTAGGCTGTGACTGGATCATGTTACATAGGGTTAGTTTATGAAACTGTTAACACTTGTGTTAGTGTAAAGACTACATTTGTATTATCTTACGCATGGTAGAAGAGAGGGAGTATAGCTTAAGTAACAATGTGGTAGATGACATGAATTTTGTGTGTAAGATATTTTCTGGACTGCAGACTATTCTCAGCATGGGAAAGGCTGTCTCTTGGTGCTTTCTCTCAGGCTTGATTTACTGGTGTATTCTGTCTTTCCAGGTTACTTTCCTTCCTTGGGGTTCCCTTCGAAGGGCTGTCCTGTATCTCTCAACTCTGACACTTCTTCTCTTGCACCTAATTTCATAGGTAAATGGTGTCCTTTCTGTGGGAGTGTTTGTGCTGTGTCGCTTCTTCTGTGCCAAGTTCCCATTTAATATGGGTACTTATCTCAAAAGTTGGGTACCTGACTGTTCAGGCAGAGGTGGGCGGGACATTTCCCAATCTATTTCTCGGCAGCATTCCAGAAGCATAAATAGGATATGAAGAAATAATCCTAGTAGAAATTGCTTATGCATGTAGATTCATAGATAAAACTTGACTCGTGACTAATGTTTTCTAAAGACTGATTTCAAAACCTGAATTGGCCCATTGAGGTTTTGTCAGGTACGATCCTTAGTTTAAAAGAACTCGGTCTCACACTTGTGAGGGAAAGTGAAGTTTGAAATGATAGCATTGCAAAGAAGTGACAAATCTCCTCAAACCACCAGGAGGTTGTTACTGGAAGTCATGAGATTTGTGTAGCTTGTGCTTTCGTTTAAGGGAAAAAACAAGTTTTTAGCTTCCTTCGCTATACTTAGAATCCAAGTATATGTTAGGAATAATTATTTTTCCAAAAGCTGTGACTTGAAGAAGGAAATATCTTTTCACGACTAGCAATCAAAATGTAAGAATTAGGAATACTGCAAGAAATCGTAGTGTATATTTTTCTTTTTTTCCAACATATGGTATTTTGAAAGAGCTATTTCTAGTGGTGTCAGTTTGTTTAGAAGGTTAGTGTGTCAGAAGACCACCATATAGTCTGGGGGCTTTGAGGAAAATCACAAGCATTTCCCATTTTGCTGTAAACTAGTAAACTACCTCCATTTTGAGGTCTGTGATGGGTAAGAACATCTCAGTGATGTTGGAAGGGGAACTTGAGGATTTAAGAATAATGATTTTTAGGCTAATAAACCACTACATACATATACCTGTTCTAGGCATTTCTTTTTCAGTGACTGTTTGAGTGGTCTGCGGTAGGGATTACATAAGTATATTTATTATGACAACTAGAAAAAAATACTTTCAAAGCTTTTTCTGAAGTAAGCACATATTTGTCAAATAGTATGCCTGTTAAATTTGATGGGGGGGGAGGAATTTAATCTAATGTATATGAAATAAGTGTGTAGTATCCCTCCTGGAATTAGATGAAATATGCCTTCAAAGACAAAAGATAAGAAGGCCAAAGAGTGTACGTGTACTACCAAAGGAAAGAAATTGCAAAATAGATGGGAAGTATCACAAAAGAAACTCAAAAGAAATAACACACAAATAGTTAGAGGTCAGAAGACACTTAGCCAGAGGAACAGTAAGATAAAGGTGCTGTAACAGTAGTTTAGAAAAGACAGCATTAATGAGATGAAAGTATATAAAAATAATAAATGTCTCTAGCAGTAATTAAATCCTTAGGCTCAAAATGAAGAACAGGAGCAGGTTTAGTAGTAAAGAACAAACATCAAGAAATTATCAATTATTCATAGGATGTCTAGTTAATTCCTTCCTTGAGTTTATGTCCCCAAGTTTGCTAAGAATTGGATGTAGCAGATAAGATAAAAATATGAGTTGAAATCTCATGTTTTAGAGTATAAATTATACTGTAAAATTGTGAAATGGCTCCCCTTATTTCCTATTTTGTAATGGTTCCTCACAAGAAGGTTTCAAAATCCCTTTTAAACTTGCTGTGCTGGTCATGTCAGAGTGACACAACAGTGTCTATGTGTGGCCCTGGTCTCATGGAGCGGTTTTAGTCATCTGTACTTAATGATACACCATATATGAAATAGATTTCCTGTGGTTAACAGGCACAGTCATGCAGTTGTTCAAATTACCAGCATTGTTAATATAGTATTATTAAAAGAGAAGTTTATATTCTCTTTTTTGGAAGTAAAAACTGCAGTTGGTCTGCTGGTATTGTATCCAACATTTTGTGGTCTGTGTAAAGTCTGGTTTCTGCAGCAAGTATGTTTCAGCTGTGACTGATCCAGCTCAGTTTGAAAGATGGGAAAATATTTGTGTCTTCTCCAACCCTGAGAGGCTGGAAAGAACAGTCTGTGGTGGCCCCCATTATATTATATATAAACACAGCAAGTCATGTAATTTTTGAAAACTGAATCTGCTTGCATAGCCTGCTTACTTTTGAGGTAGGCAAAATTGGCCTGTAATGAATATTAAATTTCATTGAATACTCTTCTTGATTTAGATAAAAATAATTGGGCTCGGAGGGGAAAGGATTCAGTACCTTACTGACAAGATAATTTTCTTCATAAAAGATGAAATTGTCTTTTGAAGACCCTCCACAGCACTTATTTTCTGCTTGGTCTGTGTGGAGATGGTAACTAGTGACGCTGGCTAAAAATATTTGTATATAAATTATTTGTTGCTCATACAGTATCGTTACAGCAATTCTGTACTTGAATTTTTCATGGCAGTTGGTTCAAGCCCTTGTTTCTATTATCTGTGATATTTTAGTTTTTTTCCTTATGTTTGTAGGTTCATTAAGAGCCCCGCCAACATCTGGAGCTCCCCCTCCAGCCTCTGGAGCATCTCATCCTTCTGGCCACCTGGCATACAGTCATTTTGAACATGGAGATGTGCAGAATGGAATTCCAGCCTCAGCAGCCCCAATGCAGAGGTGGGTAAGAGAAGAGTGAATTGTAACAAAATCCTGCCTTGGTAGACCTGTGCTAGGTCTAGACTTTTTAGATCTAAATCAAACCAAATACTTTGGATTTTTGTGGTGGGTATTGAATTTCTTCATTGCTTTGTTACTGTTTTGGAGCAGTATTTTGCCATAGGGGTATTTGTTAGTGAGTATCTCTGGAGTTGAAAAACTTGTGGAGGGATATGAGCAGATGTCAGTGACTGATGAAAACCTCTTCTTCTCCTAAGACATTCTTTGTGGTAATCATTTCCCCCTAAAAAAATCTGATTTCCATGATCTGTCTTGTCTTAAAACAGTTGCATCCACACAAGCATAGTATTTGTTCCTTGGCAGCGTGAAATAATCTCTGGAGCATGTGGCTGTCCTTACTGAGCAATTTCTTAGTATTGATTCTGGGTCCTCTTCTGTCTCTTCTGGATCCCTGAGTTATTGTCGTCTAAGGCTCTTCAGCATCTTTTCCAGAAAGATACTGCCAATTACCTCTGGTGAAAGTGGCAGTAGTCTTGGGAGAGTTCAAATCTTTTGAGTGAATTGAGTGAGTTCAAACCTTTTGAGTGAGAGCATTCTCACACAGCTGTGCAGACCTTACTGTTGCTCACTCTGTAGACTCTGCAGCATTTCTGAGTTGTTATGATAACTGAAATGGCATTAACAAAAATATAGAATTTGTATTTTAAGAGCTAATAGATTTTTTTTTTGTGAAAAGGATTCAGATGCATGCAGGATATGCAATTACTTTTCCAAAACTG
Source organism: Dasyornis broadbenti (assembly GCA_013397935.1). NCBI lineage: Eukaryota > Metazoa > Chordata > Aves > Passeriformes > Dasyornithidae > Dasyornis > Dasyornis broadbenti. The sequence continues at coordinate 7,753,915 of VZRN01004407.1, read as the reverse complement.
AGCTGCAGTGTTTCATGTAAATAACTGAGACCCAGATAGTGTTTATGTGGTAGAACAATTTTAAAAGGCACAGAGAATTGTAACTTCTTGTATAATGAGGAATCAGTTAAGTTTGTCATCTTCCCTCTCAGGCCACCTGCTTCTCAGCCTTTTCTGCCGGGCTCAGCACCCACTCCTGTCAGCCAGACATCTACGTTCCAGCAATATGGACCTCCCCCAGCCAGCGTGCAGCAGCTCAGCAATCACATGGCAGGGATGACAATTGGCAGTGCTCCAGCCTCTGCTCCTCCCCCAGCTGGACTGGGCTATGGTAAGGTTTCCTGGCTACAGAAATATGCTATTGATTTTCATTTTTGCTAGTAATTTAATAAAAGATTTTTTGTTGTCAGTGATTCATTACCATATGGTTATGGAAATTCTCTTGGTGTTGACATCTGCCATAGTAAACAGTAGTTTTCTTAATTAATAAGGTCATAATTGGAGAAAACAGAACGGAGACGATTGTAGGGAACCGTGCTGGTGCTGCTGGACATGAATAACAAGGGAGAGTAACAGCACTGGTCCTCAGCTGGGTGAATCTTGTGAAACATGAAACAGCCTACCCCTAAGTCACCTGTTGTAGAATCTAAATGTCTTGCCACTGTTGTGCAGCACCTCAGTCCAAAAAAAAAAGGGAAAAAGGGCCTCATAAGTGTAGATCACAAAGGGCTGAAAATGCTCTAAATGATTGTGTGAAGGGTTCTGCTAGAAGTCAAGAAGAAACTTACGTGAAGAGTATAAACTGAATTAACAGTAGAAACTGAATTTAGATATTTTGTTCTATGGTATGAGATCTACATTCTCATGGCTGAAGATTAGGGGACTTTTTAAATTGAAGACTAGAATTTTGTCTTTATTATGTGTAAGCTGGTCTGAGTACCTTTTTAAAAATTGTTTTGATAAAATACTTTTTAACTTTTTAAGTTAAAGTGCTTATTAAGCATCTTGTAATGTAAGGAAGATTTTATAGGCAAATTAGGAGTAGGTAGGGGATGCAGATTTCCTTGGCCTTTTGGCAATGTGTTTGTCAAAAATTATCCTCAGAAACAGTGCAGAGCTAAATACAAATGGTGCTAGCTTCATGCTATTAAAACCACAAAGCTCAAAACCGTTCTTGATCTACAGGCTCCAACCAAGTGTGGAGTTGAAGATGGAAACTTAGTTCAAGAAATCCATGGACTTGTGGTGGTTCATGTTTTGCATATTTCCGGCTTTGCCCTTTTTTTCTGTCCCTCAATCCTGAAATGTTTTTTGATTATGTAAAATAAGCATCTCAGGCTTGGAGAGAGGAGACAATTAAAGAACTATCAAGTTTCAGATCCCTTGAAGTAGTTTCAGCTTTCTTACCAATATGGAAGGATGGCCACTTGGGGTTTGTCTCTGCTAGTACTGCTAAGTTCATGTGAAGATGGCAAAGTGGTAGACTTACTCAGGTGATCTGGAGCAAATGGGTTTTCCTTGCATCTTAAGTGTCTTGAGGATAGGAGAAAATGATATCTTTTTCTTCTTACCAGGTCCCCCAACATCGGTTCCCCCAGTCTCAGGAAGCTTTAGTGCAACAGGATCTGGTCTCTACACACCTTACAGTGCAAGCCAAGGACCCCCGCCTACCAGTGTGTCTCAGGGTCTTCCTTTGGCACAGCCTCCATTTCCTGGTCAGACAATATCAGCTCAGCGCCTGCCTAGTCAAGTTCCTGGTTTTGCCCCACCTCCCCCTTCTGCAGGGGTTGGACCTTCCTCTTACCCTCCTACCACAGGTGCCCCAAGGCCACCTGCCATGCCAGGCCCACCACTGCCTGGGCAGACAGTTGCTGGACCACCATCATCCCAGCCTAATCACATATCCTCACCGCCACCTCCATCAACTATGTCAGGGCTGCATCCTGGGCCTCCTATGAGTGATCTCCATGGACCACCTCCTCCCACTCATCCTCCTCAGCCAGGATACCAAATGCAGCAAAATGGTGAGTATTCCTAGTATAGGAATTTTAAGTTACTTGTTCACTGCATGCTGCAGACTGAGAACTAGATTTCAGGTTGTTACTTGTGGGCTTGTGGCTGCACATCAAAGCTTCCCTCTTGTTTCTTTGTGCTCATGTCTAAGATAAACAGTATCATGTGTCATTCTAAGATATTTTATAGTGCAGGTTTTAATCAGATTAATGTAACTAAAGAAATTCTAGTTTACTTGGCCAAAAAAGTGTTCAGCAATTAGTGCCATAATACTACCAGAATTTGTAATCAAAGTTATATTATGGACTCTAATTTGATGTCTGCAATCTCATCTGTTCCAAAATAAACATCAGAAATACTGAAAAGCCTTATTTTATATTTTTTTGATTTGTGGCTGTTGTGCATATGCAATGTGTATGAGAGGGTTGTTAAATATTGAAAAAGGGGTTGCTATGTTTTCTTGTTTAATTTGCATAACTGTATTTTTCTCCATTGTAGAAGCTTGCACATCTTAAATGTTCTTAAAAGTAAGACCAGTTAAGCTTTCTGAATGAAAACCATTTTTGGCTGATTTTTAATCAATAACGCTTACAGATAGCTGGGATAAAGTAATCATGTGTAAATGTTAGGATTGACAATCCCATCCCCCATGCAACTTTGCACAGCTGGACAGGTAAATTACTTAAAAATATCTGTTCAAATTCCTATGAACTGTGAAAATATTAATGTGTTAAATCATGCTGTTACTCTGTAAGTGACTGGAATTGCCTAAAATAATTTGGAATAGCTTCAGGTAGTTACAAAACAAAAGAGAAAATTGCACGTTACCCTATTACTGTAATTTCAGACAAACCAAAACTGCCATAGGGAACTCCTTGCATATCTTTAATTTGAAGAATTAGGGATCATCCACTAACTTAATTGGCTGTTCTGTGTGCACTTTCTATTAAACAGTTCTGCAGGTAAATGTTCTTAATGCATGATCTTAATGTGCATTGTAATCAACAATTACAAACTTTAGAAATAATTACATTAGTGTGCTGGTTTGGGCAGAGGTAGAGCTAATGGAGTCCAGACTAAAAACCTCTTGTTTTCTTAAGTCTAGTTTTGAGGCCTGTATCTATCAATTTTTTGGATTGTTGATAGAGATGTACTGGTCTAAGATGAAACACTGTGATGAATACGTTTAATCTGAATTAATTGAAAAGCACATGACTTTATTTTTCTTGAGGATTTTTTTTTTTTATGATTGCAGGAAATGTGGGAAGTGCCAAATGAGGAAATGCCTAGTATTAAGCCACTGTTTGATTTTGGTGTTCTTTTTTTGTTAAGGTTCCTTCGGACAGGTGAGGGGTCCCCAGCCAAATTATGGAGGAGCCTATCCAGGAACACCAAATTATGGAAGTCCTCCTGGACCACCACCTCCACCAAAACGCTTGGATCCAGATTCCATTCCTAGCCCTGTAAGCTTACTTGTTCTTACCAGTGTCAGCTCTTCCGTAGTGTCTTTGTATGAAACAGACTGATAAAGACCAAAGCTGAAAACAGGTTTCTCATTCCAAGGAACCTCAGTCTGTTTTCCTGCTTACGTTTCTCCCTTTTATCCACCTTCAGTCTTCTGTGATGAATAAGGCCAGAGGCAGTATTTTTCTAGGTGACTAAAGAAAGGCGCTATGGAAATCACCGCTCTAATTCCTCAGGTCTTTTTCTGTACTGTGTTATCTTTTGAGAATCCTTGAGGGCTTTGATTAAACTTGTTTCTTCATTTCTGGATTCTTGCATAATGACTTTCCAAGGTGAACTAATTTCAGGTTTTGAGGTGACAGTGTGTGAACTGTATGATCCATGTTTAAAGTATGGTTAGTAGGAGGTGATTGTAGTGCTTTTCCTATAACCTGTCAAAAAGCTGGTTTGTGTTTTTTTGGTTCATGAAGTCATGATGCTACATCAGTCAAATATGAACAGCTTCTCAAACTGGAGGTTTGAGAAGGACTGAAACTTGTCTTTCAGAATGGAGATTCTGAGACAGGATGAGCAGTTACATGTAATCGTTAGCAATGATGAGTAATATTAAGCCTGGTGGTATTGCCACTAGTCTACTATGCTGATGCTGTTTCTGTACTTCAAAACTATGAAACTAATGTAGTTTTGAGTTATATCTTAGATCTGAACTGATGTTATTCAGAAGGTACTTCTATTTAAAAAATATTACCTGTTTAGATTCCAGGTTTACGTAAAGCTTACTACTGTATTTTTTTCATAGAATGTAAGTCTTTAATTGCTTGTCTGCCTCTCTTCTCTTCCACTAAAAGAAATCTCAAATGGCTTGCATCAGTTGCCTTCATGTTAGCATGTTCTTAAAGCATAAATCCCCAGTTTCTAACCAAAACGAGCAGGTGAACCACTACCTCCGTTAGCGACATGTTCAGAGCCAAGCCCAATATCCTGGCAAGACTGGTTTTAAGATCTTTGTGTCCTGCAGAAGCTGACATGTCCTGTTGCATGAACCAGTATCTAAATGTATCTAATTCCAGTGCTACAGGTTTGGGTAGAGAAGTAACACTGTTACTTTTTGGTTTATTATTCTCTTTTCTTTTTTTTTTTTCTTTTTTTCTTTTTTCTTTTTTCTTTTTTTTGGTGGCACTGTTATTTTAAAAAAAGCAACTTAATGAGCTGCCACCCCAGCAGAAACCCAGGCACAGAATAGATCCAGATGCAATTCCTAGTCCAGTAAGTGCTGTATATATGTCAATTGTAGTCTGTGTGTTGGTGACCATCTGTGCATGCCTGAAATGTGAACTTCACCTTGCTAACCCTCCATCGTTAATCTTTTACCCTTTCCTTGCTGTCTTCTGCTTGCCTTATCAAAATGAGTAACATTACACCACATGAGGTTGTTAAAATCTTCTGTGATGAATGGTGAGGCAATAGAAAGCAGTGTTTCAGAAACAGATCATGAAGAATGTTTCCCCTTCACTTTGTCTGATCTTTAGGATATTGCCTTCATCAGATTGCAACTGGCATTATTAGTGTAAACCAATAGTATAATTACCCATACAACAAGTGTCTCATGTCAGCATACACACAACATGAGCTGTTATAGCCATGTTTTCTACCATGTTTTGATCAGAATTTGAATACTGTTCTTGCTGATATACAAGTACTGGGCCAGTGCTCTGGAGTTCTAAATTTGCAGATGAACTGGGTTTTTTTAATGTTTATTCCTGACACAAATCTTCTGGTAATTTAGTGTGAGGCATGGGGAGCTATAAACATTCTCTCATTATCTGTGCTCATGCATAACCGTTAAATTTTCAAATTCAAAATTTAATGTTTATGTTGGAGAATCTTACCTAAAGAAGGAAAAAAGCAGCTACCTTTTGGATTGGAAGAAAAAAAAAAACCTTTTGGCTTTTTGTTACCCAGTGTCACTCCTTCCTCATTTAGTCAAAGTTCATCATTTAACAGGTACCAGCAGCGAGATTGCCAGCGTCAGTCAGCCTGTAGACTTCTGAAAAAGGACTAGATTTATTTTAGAGCAGTCACTGTCTGAAGCTGTGGGAGGCTGTCTGCTGGCAGCTTGTAATCTGTAGTGAGAGGGTGGAAGTTCTGCCGTGCAAACTTCTGCATTTCAGAATTTACTCTAGTCAAAGGCAGGTGTGTTTGATGGCAAAATAAGAGCAGAAGAATCATTGCTAGCTTTAATTCTTTCATTCAGTCACCACTATGGAAATGTAGTTTGAGCTGTGTACAACTACAAAGGTCAGTGGATATTTTAGTAAAGTAAAACTATTTAATACATTTCCATTATCTTAAACAAATTTACAGTTGTGAAGAATTTGAAATACTAAGAAATTTAAGATTTTTACAGGCTGTGAAGTTTGATAAATTGGCAAATCTATTGCAGTTTCACTTTCCATGTTCCCAGAATTCAAATCACAAACCCTTGAGTCACCACAAGGTAATGAAGATTTCCACCTGAGCTTACAAGCCATCTGTCTTTAGGCCAGAGTTACAGTGGTTAGAAATTAAGGCATTCTATGAAAACAGTGGGAACATAACAGAAAGAAAAAGGCAAGTTAGCTATACAGCTTCAGCTTGATGCTTACAGAAGCTTCTGATTCTAATTTAACTAGAACCATGCAGGGGAATACTACCAAAAATTCCTTTCTTGATCTGACTTTGGCTTTCATGAGTTCAGATCAGACTTTAAAACACAAAATATGCTGCTACTAAGAATACTTGAGGAAAAATACTATTTGCAGTTTGTAATTTGTTGTTAGTCATTAAGTACTATTTGAAATCAAACTGAGAGGTGACTGCTTGACAAAATTTACTTGCTCTTCTTATTTTTAGAGATAGCAATGTTTGCCTCAGGTCCCCTTTTCACTGCCTTAGAGATTTTTTTGTTTTACAGTAGTTTGAAACCAAGCTTCCAATTAATAACATGGTATTTTCCATCATAGATTCAAGTGATTGAAGATGACAGAAATAACCGTGGGTCAGAACCATTTGTCACTGGAGTGAGAGGGCAGGTCCCACCTCTTGTTACTACGAATTTCTTGGTCAAGGATCAAGGTAACCTATTTTTCTTTTCCTAAACAAACAAAGAAAACACAAATCCCAAAGAGTCCCTGCCAGAACTGTGTCTTTTAAGGAAACGTGTTTTACCAACAGAACCTTAGTTTCAGGTCCTGTATTGATTTGATCTAGTTTAGATTCTCCTGATTGTTTGGTAGCTAACCAATTTGCAGATTAAAAATGTTTTCCAAGGCAGATACCTAGGACCAGCATTAGCAGAGATATCAAAAAGCAGCAAATGAAGCCACTTCTGTAGAGCTATATAAAAACACTTAAGAACTGAAATCTACTAGTAATATCACTAGAATTGGACTGGGGACTGACTGTATTTTTTAAGATTAAGAGGGATGTAAATTGGACTGAGGGCTCCGTAGAGAAAAGGTATTTCACCCTTTAGTCTCCTACACATTTTTTTGAGTTTTAAAGCTCCAGAAAAAATTTCAGAATCTGATTCTTCAATCAAATGTTTTACTCTTTAGCCAAAATAACAAAATGAAACACTAGAAATGTTTGAGTAGAGTTTTCTCTCTCCATTGTTTTAGGTTGCGAATACAGTGAAACAGAAATGCATTTTTATAGGTTTAGGTTGACAGGAAGTCAAGTTCGTTTGTTTTAAGGTCTTTTATTATATGTAGTTTATCATGAAAAAAGATTTTATTTGGAATTCAGGTTTTCCATAGCTTGAAACGGAATATGTAGGTAAGCTCTTAGTGTCTGTGGCTTAACAACACAACTTAAGGTATCTCTGTTTCTGTTCTTGAATATCAACTTAACTTGTACTGAAATTTATGGGGCTTTTTTATTTGTTCCCCAGGTAATGCAAGCCCCCGCTACATAAGATGTACATCTTACAATATTCCCTGCACCTCTGACATGGCCAAACAATCCCAAGTTCCCCTGGCTGCTGTCATAAAGCCGCTGGCTACTCTGCCGCCGGAGGAGGTGAGAATGGTGCATAGAGCTACTGTGCCGTGTGCGCACTCGGCACTTGGCAGGACAATGCTGTTATGTGGCAGCATTTAACAGATATGTTTAGAAGGCATATTTAGGTAATGAAGACCAGGTAAACATTGATTCTCCAATAGGTGTGTGACTAAATGACCAGAGTACTAGGATGGTCACAAAGGTATACACTTCCAGTTGATCTCGGTTTCTTTCTTAGTCTAAAGTATTTAAATGGTTGCTAATCACAGGTGTTTAGCTTTTTCTTGAATGCCAGTTTGTGGAATTGGATGAGAATATATGAAACAGCACTGGTTAAGCTGTCTAATATCTATGTACATGCTCAGCACTGTGTGGGATGACAGCACAACACTGAATATTGGGCACTGCTGAGCTGCACTTGTATTGCTGCCCTTTCTCTTTGCAGCACTTACTTCCCTCTAGGTGTAATAGGCTGTTTAGCCTTTTACTCATTCAGGTTTGATTGCTGAGAACATCAAAGCTTGGAGACTTTTACAGAATAGGCATTTTTTTAAAGTAGTGTAAGTACTTTGGCTACTGTGTAGTGTTAGCCTACTTGGAGCAGTGACATAAAGACAAACAGGCTTGTTAAATTTGAACACATATGTCTGCACTCTTCTGTGCCCTGTTAAACCTAAGTGTAGTATCTGCTGAGGAAAGCAATTTCCTCTGGTTTTTAAGGGTATTCTTTTTTTCTGTTGCATTTCATTAGTGTTCCTAACTATGGTTTGAATTTTAAAAACTGGTTTGTGATAAAACTGAGCTGTGGCTGAAGTTTAATAGGAGAATGTGATCTTACATGAGAAACTTGGAGGCTTGTGGAGTTACACATTTTTAGAGAAGCCTCACAAATAATAGTTCTTTGGTCTCCTGGTGTGTTTATGCTTTGAATAAAGACTTGTGCTGTCCAGGAAAAAAAATGACTAGGATTGGAAAATTGCTCTGGAGACCAGTCAGCTTGTAGTATTTGGAAGTTCTTTATGGCAAGGGCAAATTCACTGTGCAGAGGCCCTTCCAACAGATGACAGTTCAGCTGTTCAGAGAAGTAAGACTGTAAATAGAGCTAAAGCTTTACATATAAGTGATGAAAGAATAAGTGTTTCATGATAGTAATATCTTATGAAACAATTGCATTCAGATAAATTTAGGATATATAAAAATTCAGCACCTACTTGCCAAGTCCAGGACCTTTGCCCTATGTTATGCACTCTTCAGAAACCTAAGTTTGGGGCTTTGGAAAGAAGTTGTCTCTGACCTTTGGGAGAAAGTGGTTAATGACAAGTTATGTATAGTGCTGCCTGTTTCCAGCATCCTTGTAGTTTGTTTACATGTTACAGAGGGAGAGGCTGAGGAAGAAAAAATTGTGAAGTACAACATTGCCTGCCAGTCAGAAAACTTAAATTTTGTTTCCTCTGAAGTCATCAGCCTGGGGTGTAGGAAATGAGAAACACTGGCTGTTAAACCATTGTACTGTCATTAAATGATTAGTGGGGTTGAATGAAGGTCATAACACACCTGTGACATGAAAATTGACTGGAGCATTTGCTCATCTTCTAGTCAGTGAATATGTTATCTCTTAAACATGATCATAGCTTTAAGATGACTGAGAGAATTAAGACCAGACAACTTTACTGGTAGAAAATTTAAAATTAAGTAGTTAAATTTTTGAGCTAAGTTCTTAGTTACGAAAGGTGCTTTGAACTATGAATGCTGCTTATAACTTGCATGAGTTCTGTCTCAATCATTTTAAAGTGCTTCCTGCTTGTACTGATGTTGAGAAGCTGCAGAAGTTGCCAAGCATTTTATTCTGGTTTGGGTGCGAAAAACATAAGTAATAGTTCAGAAATGGTGTCACTATATAACAGTTTTGAGGATTTGCTGTACAGTGGGGTAGAGACAGTAAGAGCTTGTGGTTGTAATGTATTTCATGATGGAGTTCAAAAATAAGTCTTATCAAATGGAATTTTTTAAGGTAGATGCTCTATATTCTTGAATATATGGAATACAATGACTGGCTTCACTTTTGTCAAAAAGCTTGCTTTTTACAAGGGGAAGAGATGAGAGGTGAAGAGTCACTTTCATAATTTTGTGTTCACTTGGGATACATCTGGCAGTGCAGTGTGCTCATGTTCTTCAAGCAAGCGACTGGCTAGGTGGGATAGCCCATTAATGACTCTAGCCCACAGCGTACTGCTGTTCTACAGCTTAAATTGAAAAGCACTTATGGAATACTTGCTCAGGCTTCCCACATCCCCTGCATGCTCTCCCACAGCTGCCAAATGCTAAATCCTATGCAAGGTACAGGGAGAGAGAAGTGACCACACAATGCAGAGCTTAAAACATTCGCATCTTCATGTGACCTTTCTTTTCATGTTTTTTTTCTCCTGCTTCCACAGACCCTTCCTTATTTGGTAGACCATGGAGAATCTGGTCCTGTTCGATGTAATAGATGCAAAGCTTACATGTGCCCTTTTATGCAATTCATTGAGGGTGGAAGGAGGTTCCAGTGTTGTTTCTGCAGCTGTGTCACTGAGGGTAAGGTTTCTTCTGGAAATCACTCCCTGGGGTCTGCTGGAAAGGTCTTTGAACAAGATGCAGGCAAATAAATCTTTATCATGATATGATCACTTGTAATGAATACTGTGATATGTGTCTAGTCTTGTAAAAAATTTTTGTAAGGCATGTTCAGAATTCAGTTCTGAAACTGTGTTCAAATAAGTACTGCTGCATTGCAGTATTGTAGCAAATTTTTGATATGAGGTATTTGTAGCATAATGCCTGGTGGTTTGAAAGACTATTTATTCTATTTTCTTAGAGTATTTCAAAAGTACATGGTTTTTAACAGGCTGAGATGTAGATCTAGTCAGTAGCATAATTAGGATTTTTTTTTTCTCACAAAGCCTTTTTTGTCTCACAAACACTCCTTAGAGGTGAGATTGCAATTGAATCTGCTACAACTGAATAAGAGTGCTCAGTACAGGCCAGTTAATATTAGTTCCTCTTCTAAATTAATACAAAACATGCCTCCTTTTGAGCAGAAGTCACAATGTGCTGCTCAGAGCATGACATTTGTAGATTTGTTTTGAAGGCCCAGTGGAATGTAAGGTCCAACAAACCTTATGAGGATGTTTTACATTTGGTAGCACTGATGGCTTTTAATGGACTGTACTGACCACCTCAGTTATGCTCTGCAACTGTTTATACTAATCAAAATGGGGATTAGAAATGGCCAACTTTAAATAACAATTTTGTCTGGTGATTTTTTTGCCTGCATACATTCCCTGTCCCTGCTCACTCAGCAGCTGCATGAATGGCTGTACCTGTAACAACTGCACAAAGGCAGAAAAGGGAGGGATGCTGAGAGGCTGCTGAAAGCAATACTGTGAAGACACAATGTAGTTGTACCTAAAGCTTGAGAACAATTTTTGTTTTCTCTGCAGAAACCATCAGGCAATTAGCTTGTATGGGATGTGTACTTGGAGACTAGAGTGACAGATGCTTATATATAGTCTTAATGATATCACTTGTTGTCTTTTGAACTTTTGAAACTTAGAATGTTTAGAATAGTGTAAATGTGGTGAATACTGTTATTCCAGGTAATCTTGTTTTATTGTCCCCTGGTGCTATATAGAGCTATATAGAGCTATATAGACAGCTATAGGTGAAATACATTTTGTCCCCAGAGCAGTTCTGCAGGAAGGACTGTCTCTCCTGGTAGTTCTTGGGGCACAAGGGAAACACTATTTCCGCAGCTGACTTTTGTAGGTAAAAATGTAGCTTAACTCCCATTTTATTTTATGGTGCCTCCTACCAGCACAAAAGTAGTGGTCGCTGGGCATGTGGTTACACTTCTGTTCCTCCTTCCTAATCCACTATAAGAAGTACCCTGTCTATTCTGATAAAAAGATTATGGGAGTCTCTGCATGTGAGAGTGCCTGGAGGCTTTACTCAGCATGGGAAGGGAAGGAAAAACGAACTCATATAGCAAAATAAGGAGCTCAGTATTTTAGTAAGCCTTATTTGAGTTAGTTGTGTTGTAGCCTGTAGTTTGCATCAAACTCTATTTTAATTAATTTTTTACTACTTACTTGAGGTGGTTATATTTTTCCTTTGAACTAGATCCTTCAGAATAATCCTAAAAGTGTATTATAGTGATGTTTCTGATATGAAATGTAAAATGAGAATGGAAAGGATGTTCAAGACGATTACAGCAGTAACTATACAGTATGCTGTCTGGTGCATGAGACAAACTGGAATAAGTTTGTATATTTTGACTTTAATGATATTCTTAAATTGCATCAATATTTCTAGTACTGGTGTGCTAGCCCAGAGTGCTAGTTCACTTTCCTGGACTTTTGTTTGAAAGAGCTGTGTCGTGTTGGCACTCCAGTCACAGTGTTTATCACGGGCATACCACTGAGCATTAATGATTTTTCCTTCCTCAGTGCCACCTCACTACTTCCAACATTTGGATCATACTGGAAAGCGAGTAGACTTCTATGACCGACCTGAGTTATCATTGGGGTCCTATGAGTTTCTTGCAACAGTTGACTATTGCAAGGTACATCTGTACATGCTTATTGCTGTATTTATTTTGCTTTTAAGTAAAAAGACTATTTTTTTAAAAGTAAGGAAGGCATGAATTGTCTGGGGCTGATTTCTAGCTGACAGAGATAATCAGCAACATTAATCCAACCCACTTTGTGTAAAATAACATACTGGTCTGCTTACTTCCAAAACTAGAGGAAGTCCTGATCATACGTGACATATAATTTAATAGCTGTCTCTGCAATTTTTTTTCTGGAGCGATATAAGCAGCTATAGCTGCACTTACCTTAGGAATCCTGCAGAAGGGGCTCTTGTGCAGTAGTCCTTGGGGGAAAAGGGAATTGTAGGAGAGGTTCATGTCAAGCACAACAGTAACTATGCAGTGTGCCACCTGTTACCTATTGAACTTCAATTTCAAATATAGCTATAGTGGTTAAAAGCACAAGACTAGTGTGGAAATGTATATTGTCAAAGCTGGTTCACTTTTAAATTAAAGATTTAAATAATAATCAACTTCTAAGGAATAGGGAAAATATATGCAAGGTGTTTATTAAAACAACTCATATATCTGCTGAAATATTATGTTGAGTAAATAAATGTCTAAATGTTGTGAGTTATACTGGTTGTCTTCTAATGCCTCTGCTTTACTTTGAGTTAAAAGAAAAAGTCCAATTATTTTCTAACGGAATAAGAGGAATTTTAATTCAAACGAGATGCAGTCTTCCCAGCTTTTTGGAAAGTTCTTCTGTTTTGCTTTTGTTCTGTGTGCTTGTTCCAGTATGACCTATAGACCTCAGAAAACTATTGACTGCAAAAAGTTTTTCATTCCCAAAGAAAGACTGATTTTTAGAAGGAAAAAGTTGGCATTCTTGGAGAGGAAAATCTTTTATTTTGTATCGGTGAAATCACCTATGACAAGTCTGGTCAGGTTCCAAGGTCTTGAGAACCGTCAGGAATCTTCCCTGTCTACTTTTCCAGTCTAGCCTAGTCATGTAAATGGATTATTTAGTTATTACTGGGGTTTTTTTCTGATCAATGGTAAAGTCAGTCTAGGGCATTTAATATGAGTCCATTTCAAGCATAGTATGATTATATGTCTGTTAGTTGGAAAAGGATAGGAGAATGAGCTGAAGAAACAACTTTTGTTCATGCTTACAGAGAGTTGTATGAAAGCAACTAAGTTTTGACCAGCATTGATTTGTCTGTGTTAGGGAGCTATTATGTGAGCTGCATTACATGGTAATAGTGTGATTTCTTCCCTCTCTTCCACAGAATAACAAGTTTCCTAGTCCACCTGCTTTCATTTTTATGATTGATGTGTCTTACAATGCTGTGAAGAGTGGCTTAGTGAGGCTAGTATGTGAAGAATTAAAGTCACTCCTAGATTACTTGCCCAGGTATGTATATTGTGAACTACTGTAGCCAATGAAAATGGGGGATGCTGTTACTTTTTTCTTTAAAAATGCTAGAAAATAAAAAAATTATTTGATAATCCTGTAAAGCTTTTCTTCAGAAAAAGATCAAGCAGAATATCTTTCTTGATACCCTTCTAGGTGAAAATAAATTTAACTTTCTTTCATTTTTCCCTTCTTGTGTTGGGTTATGTGTAATGGTTTCCCTATCTTCTTGGATGTGAAGGCAAGTATGTCTCTTACAGGGAAGGCAACATGGAAGAATCAGCCATTCGAGTAGGCTTTGTCACCTACAACAAGGTGTTACACTTCTATAACGTGAAGAGCTCACTGGCACAACCACAAATGATGGTGGTCTCAGATGTGGCAGATATGTTTGTGCCACTCCTTGATGGTTTTCTGGTGAATGTGAATGAGTCCAGGACAGTTATTGCCAGGTAATATAAATTGATTTACAATGTGTGTAGTAAAATACTTGTTTGGTAGAATCAAATGTTGTGTGCTTAATTGTCGTGTTATTCATGTCAAGTCACTCCATGTGTTTTAACTTACTATACTTTTTGAGATTAAGCTGGCAAAATAGAATGGGGAAATTCAAGGGCTAAGGGTGTATTTGGCTCATAATCCAGAATGACATGTACATATATATATACAAGGGGATTTAGTATATATAATGCAGAAGGGCATTTCTAGGGAGGAAGAAAGAAAAACAAACAAAAACCAAGCCCAAGGAACCTCCCACCCAAGGCAAAGCCACAACAAAACACAACTAGGATGATGCAGAGTGAAAGCTGTAAGAATACTGATTCACTGTCTTTAAGGCAATTGCTTAAATAACTGCAAACTAAGACAACAGGGGTGTCCAGTTTTGGTTCTGTGGAGAAAATACATTAAGTGGGATAGAGAAGACAAAATCTGAAAGGAAAGAAAGGGATTAGCAAAGTTTTGGCAAACTATTTACCATGGTGCTTGAACTGTAATTAATGTATGGTATGTAGCTAACTACATTTTGAGAACTAGACCTGGAATTTCTGTTTTTAGAGAAAATTTCTAGCCTGTTTTGTAATGCATTAAACAAGCCCAAGTACAAAACTGTGGGTTAAACCTGTTAATCTTTGAATAGTACACAAGATGCTTGGCAAACAGAGGCCAAGTGTCACTAATATTCCGTAAGAATTTAATTACGTACATATATTGGAAAGTATTAAAAGAGAAGAAATTACAGAAGAGCTGTGGAATAGGCATCAGTTGAGGCTATACAGCATGCACCTAGGATATGGATGAGAGAAGCCAATGAAGAATGATACAGCATTATTTACACAGATGAGATGCCAAATATTGTAAAAGTTATGCAAATTTACAGACATTTTAGGAACTTCTCTTTAAAGCTCCTCGCTCTTATAGATCATCAACTTCAACTGTGTGGCTTTTTCTGTTAAATGGGATCTTGAATTCCTCTTTTTTTTTCTTGTTCTTTGCTAGTTTGCTGGATCAGATTCCAGAAATGTTTGCAGATACAAGAGAAACAGAAACTGTTTTTGCACCTGTGATTCAAGCAGGGCTGGAGGCACTGAAGGTTAGTAAATGCATTGTTATGACAAATTGTTTTCATCCAAGTACTCTGAAATTCATATTCTGTTAATACACTGTTACACACTAATAAGACAGATGTAAACATTTTGTAAGCTACCTGTGGTAGATGCACTGCATGTAGGGAGTACTTGGCTTGTTCTTGAAATGCAATTCTACCCAATTCTTTTTTAAATAGTTTTTTTCAAAGTACAGGAATATGGCTTACTTCTCAGTAATCTGAGTTTTGCTTTAAGCAGTTTACAGAACCTGCAGGAAAACAAAAGACCCTCTAGCATTAAAAAAGCAAGTGCTGAAGTCTTTTAAGTCTCATAGAGGTGTTCTGTAGTGTGGTGTCTTTTTAATCCTGTACTCTGGTAGCATCTTAAATAAAAGGAGAAAATACCATCTGTTGAAGTTGCCTGCAACAATGTGCTAACCAAGTAAACCTTTCCTGAAGTTACTCTATTCTAGTACTTCATCCAGACATGGTTTAAGTCCGACTTGTATCCCCTGATCAAATTGATTGCCTGTGTGATACAGCTCTATTTGTCTTTCATGTCAGTCAGAGAATCGTTTAAGTTGAAAAAGACCTTTACGATAAGCCCAACCTTTAATCAGCACTGCCAAGTCCTCAGCTAAGCCATATTCTTAAGTGCCACATGTAGATCTTTCAAATGCCTCCTGGGATGGTGACTCCACCACTCCCTTGGGTGGCCTGTTGCAGTGCTTGACAACCCTTTCCATGAAAACATTTTTCGCAATGTCTAATCTAAAAGTCCTCTGGTGCAACTTGAAGCCATTTCCTCTTGTCTTATCTCATATTGCGTGGGAGAAGAGGCTGACCCCCACCTGGCCACATCCTCCTTTCAGGCAGTTGTAGAGAGCAAGAAGGTGTCCCCTGAGCCTCCCTTTTCTCCAGGCTGAATAACCGGAGTTCCCTCAGCCACTCCTCAAGCAAGACTTGACTCCAGACCCTTCACCAACTCCACAGCCCTTCTCTGAACATGCTACAGCTTCTCAATGTCCTTCTTGTAGTGAAGGGCCTAAAATGTCAAGGTGCAGCCTCACCAGTGCTGAGTACAGGAAAATGATCCTTAAGTCTCTCTTAAACTCAGGTTTTGTTACAATTGTTCAATCGAGAAATAATAAAAATTGCTAATTGATTTTTTTACATACTGTGTGTGTCAGAGAAAATAGCCTACTAAACATTGGCAAGTGTTGGCATACGGTGTTGATTTAAAATTAAGAATCTGTTAAAGCTCAGATTACAAAATTCTTTGCTGTTTCTGTGACTTTTTTCCACAAACTCAGTAGCTGCAAATCAGGGAAGAAGACAGTGCAATACGTTTGCACAAAACCATTTTTATTTGGGTCCTGCTTACTGTTCTGTCTCCTTGGAGAAAATCGTTTTCTCCCTGCTGTGGAACTAGTACAAATCCAGTAGAACTGAAACTTGCTCTTCTGTAATTGACCAGTAATTTGTGGTGAGTGACAGTGAGCCTCTCTGTGTGGTAGAGCCACTCTGACATAAAAAAACTGAGACTGCTTGAATGTTTGTTCTTGAATCACAGTTTCGCTTAGAATTTTTGTAAATGTTTCTGACCTCTGTTATTGCACTCACTTTCCTGCAGGCAGCTGAGTGTGCTGGCAAGCTCTTCATTTTCCATACCTCCCTGCCCATCGCAGAGGCCCCAGGGAAGTTAAAGAACAGGGATGATAGGAAATTGATCAACACAGATAAGGAGAAGGTAATAATGATTTGCATGATCCTTTTTTAAGGGTGTATATTATGCTCTTTATGGAATAAAATAACTGAAACAGCATTTAAAAAATTACAAGGATAACACACAATGTGACTGTCCCAGCTAACATCTTTTAACATTCCACTTTAATCTTCTGTTCCCAAGCAGGGCTATGGAGACTTCATATCATAAGTACAGCTCTAGGCTTAGAACAAGCGTTAGCTCTAGATTATTATACAGGGTAAAATAGCAAACCTGGGTTAATGTAAATATGCTGAAATTACAATTAAAGCAAAATGTGTAGTAATTTTCATAATAATTGACAGTTCTTCAAAGGCAGAGTCAGGGAGAACTTAGATGATTGTAATTTCCCTGAAGAAAGACTTCAAGTATAAAAGTGTGTTGATTTGGATTACAAACTGGATCTTGCTTTCCTTTTGCTGTCACAAACTTCTGATCTCATCTCTGACTTCCTTTCTTAGACTTTATTTCAACCACAGACGAGCTTTTACAACAACTTGGCCAAGGACTGTGTGGCACAGGGCTGCTGTGTGGATCTGTTCCTGTTTCCAAACCAATATTTGGATGTGGCAACACTGGGTGTGGTACCTTACCAGACAGGAGGCTCCATTTATAAGTATGCGTATTTCCAGGTAGGAGTGACATTGACTCAGGCTGGTATCTGATCCAAGTAAGAATTATTGTTAAGCTAAGAGTTCTTTTATACATAGTGTGAACCATAGTGAAGAAGTACTTCTTTGGAAGTAAATGGCTACTTAAATTTCAAGATAATCAGCAAAATGATTTGGTAGCTTTGTGTCTTTATACAAACATCTCTGTTAATAACAAAAGTCACAACAGGAAGAGCTAGGCTGCTACCTTTTGGCGCAATATTTTATTAGCAAGGCACTGAGCCTGTCATCATGGCTGGCTTTTAAAGTAAGACCACAGGAGGTAGTATCTGGTTTTAAATTACTTTATGGTTTATGAAGCAGGTCTGATTTAGGGAAGTGTGAAACTTCAGTTACTGCTTGCCTTCTAGCTGGAGACAGACCAGTACAGATTCCTGAATGACTTGAGAAGAGATGTCCAGAAAGAAGTGGGATTTGATGCTGTAATGAGAGTGCGCACAAGCACAGGTGGGTGTTAGCATGGATGAATTGTAATAAATTGACTGCTTCAAGCATGTCTCATGGGAAGTAAGATATTTTTCCTTAATTTAAAACGCATGTTGACCAGCCTATCCCAAAAGCTCTGATAAAGCTTTAGAATTCTAAGACTTTTTTTGAGACTGTACAAAATCCCTGCTGAAATCTGTCAGGATAACTTGGTATCAGGGTCCAAACGCTGGCTGTCTTGTCATTCTGTTGAAACTTGTGGTTCATGTTGGTTTTTTCTCTTTTAGGTATTAGAGCAACTGACTTTTTTGGAGCTTTCTATATGAGCAACACAACTGATGTAGAGATGGCAGGTTTGGACTGTGATAAAACAATCACAGTGGAATTCAAGCATGATGATAAATTGAGTGAAGACAGTGGTGCACTCCTTCAGGTGAGGGGGAAGGCTTTGTAGAAGAAGTGAGTTGACAAGTGATCTGAATTATTAGACACTTTTTCAAGGAATTGTTTGTTCTTTCTTTCTGCAGCTTACCGTACCCTTGACCTTTCAGCATACTTGTTCTGAGGGTGACCTAGACTGCTTCAGACTACAGTCCTATTTTCTGAGACCAGATCCCTTAATACAACTGCTAAAATTGCTGCTTTTTGTCTTTCATTGACCCTGATATTTAGCATATGATTTTAGCTTATTGTCCAAGTTTTTTATGTAGTTACTTTATTTGTTTATGCATCTGTGTCCTAGCTTTTAATGAAGTATATTCTAACCCTGCCCTTCTTATTGTAGCAGGACTTCATTTCTGTGTCTCCTGGCATTTTTGTCTCCTGCAGTGTGCTCTGTTGTATACAAGTTGTGCAGGACAGCGACGACTCCGCATTCACAACCTCTCCTTAAATTGCTGCACGCAGCTTGCTGACCTCTACCGCAACTGTGAGACAGACACCCTCATCAACTACTTGGCTAAGTACGGTAAGGGTAAATATGGAAACAAGAATTGCAGCTTTTAACTGCTGCTAAAATGCCTGTTTTGTCACACAATGACACCTTTTTATTCTTCTTGCTTCAAATGAAAGGAATTTTTATAGAACCCCGTACTTTCTGTTATGATGTGTATTGTAAGTACATGGAGAGTTCAAGATTATGTAATAAAATGGAGTAAATGAGCTTATTCAAGTTTTCAGTAGGACTATATCTTTGCTTTCCTACAATTTTGAATTAGGGAGAATAAAGACTTCCATAAACAATAGTTGTTTAGATTTTCTTTGTGGAAGTAGTGTTGGGGTTTTCCTGTTCATGAGCAATCACTTGACAGCAGTCTATCTCTTTCCTCTCTCTCTGCAGCATATCGTGGAGTCCTGAGCAGTCCAGTGAAGACTGTACGAGATGCACTGATCAACCAGTGTGCCCAGATCCTAGCCTGCTATCGAAAGAACTGTGCTAGTCCCTCTTCTGCTGGCCAGGTAAACTCCAATGCTTTCACTTGAATCCCAGGCTTGGGAATTAAAAAGGGATGACAGCTTCTTCCTACTTAGCCTGCTCAAAAAGAGTCAATTTGTTTGCTCAGCAGAAATTTGCAAAGAGAAGACTCAGGAAAGTAGAGACACTACTACAAGGAAAAGTATAGCTGAGAATGGCTTCTTGGACATCTGTCTGGAGCCCAGGGAGCACTGCCTGCTTCAGGGATAGGTTTTATGTTTCTTTTGCAATCCATGATAAAAGCAGACTATCACCTTTCACTCCTCACAGCTGTACCACACTTTGTTGGTTCATGCAAGCCTCATTTTGTCAAACATAAGCTTATTCAGCAAGGCAGCTAACGAGCTTCTGTCTGCTTGTGACTTTTAGCTCATCCTCCCCGAATGCATGAAGCTGCTTCCTGTATACTTGAACTGTGTGTTGAAGAGTGATGTCCTTCAGCCTGGCCCAGAGGTCACAACGGATGACCGTGCCTACATCCGTCAGTTAGTGACATCCATGGATGTGGCTGAAACAAATGTTTTCTTTTATCCCAGGCTTTTGCCCCTGGTGAGTAATTCAATATATTATTAGCACTTGAGACTTGCTGTTGTCTCATTGACATCTTAAGGACTGGCATTTATATTTTAGCAAGGGAAAGTGATTTGAGAAGTATTTGGGATCTGCCGTCTGTTGGGATATTTCACTTAATTTTACTCAGTGATAGATGCATTACTGCATCTTGCCAATTTCTTGGGGGGATACTTTTTTCCTGAGCTGTAAGCATATGACTAGTGGCAAAGAATTCACTTCTGACCCTTTCATAGTCTTTTTAAAAAGTCTTAAAACTTACAACTTTCTGTAGTAATTTTCATCATTGCAAGGTAACTCTACGTACTGTTCTGACTTTTCATTACCATAGTTGCTGGAATAATACTAAAAACTAGCTACGTTCCTGCTCCAGGAGGTTATATGTGAACTTCAGAGTCTTTTCACAGAAACCTTATGTTCTCTTATACTGACCAAGAGTCTCTGATCTGCTTCTATGTCACTTTGAGTAAGAAAACTAAAGAAGATGCTATTCAGTCTCAATGATTGAAGTCTTATGAGTCCTAGAAATGAGAAAATCATAAGGGTCTTCGTGACAGAAATTTTCACGTCTTCGTAAGATGTTCTTCTTTTATAACCTTTATTTTACTTTAATTTTTATTTCCCTCTAAAACAGACCAAAGCAGATGTTGACAGTGATTCCTTGCCAGCAGCCATTCGGAACTCAGAGGAGCGTCTCTCCAAGGGTGACATCTACCTGCTGGAGAATGGGCTGAACATCTTTGTGTGGGTGGGAGTCAGCGTGCAGCAAGGCCTGATCCAGAACCTCTTTGGAGTGTCATCCTTCAGTCAAATTAGCAATGCCTTGGTGAGCTGAATGGCAGTGTGGGAGCTAGAGTCTGTGATAGTCACCCAAAACTTAAAACAATGAGAAAGCCAGTAGAGAAAATAGTAATACATTTTTCATAATAGGAATGAGGGAGGCACAGATGAGTGAAACTAGCGGAAATGTTGATAGTTTGGGCATGTCAGGCATACTTTTGCCTAGGTTTATTTGACAAGTGACATCATTAACAGTGAAGAGAACAGTTGATATCTAAATGGAATACATAGTTGACCTTTAATTCTGATATCATCTTATATTCTCTTTTAAGTAGTTGAAGTCAAAGAGATTGTATGCTAATGGGAGTAGATATTTCTCTATCCTTACATAATATGACAAAACTGCTGACTTTTGTTTACCATTGCTCTACTTCACAATACTAATGGGGATTGGATATCTTTCGTTCCAGAGTACCCTGCCAGTCTTGGAAAACCCCTTTTCAAAGAAAGTACGATCTATTGTTGATATGCTTCAAGGGCAGAGATCCCGCTACATGAAGGTAAAAATATCTCCTATTTACAGCTCTAAATCCCCTTCCTCTTAGTAGAGTCAGGTCATGCCTGGTAATGCTGCAGCACTGAACTTATTCCTCCCAATCTCATAAATATGATCCAAAACTTTCAAGAATCTGAAAAAAAATTTTCACTAGTTTCGGAATTTTGTGCTTACCATAGTTCTAAAACTATTTTTTCAGACATCTTACAATATACTACTGTCTGAACCAAGTGTATCGTATTTTCCTTCTGTTTAGAAAAGATTGAGACTTAACCCAGCTGGGTTAGAGAAGTCAAAGCAAATAAGTCATATATGCTGTGATTCTGGTTTTCTTTGGGATTTTGAGCCATTTACCTTTTTGCTCTATTTTCTCCATGAAGATTAATTCTAATAGCTACTCACTATTGGTTTTGTTCTTATTTTGTTTGGTTTTTTTTGTAGTTGATAATTGTGAAGCAAGAAGATAAGCTGGAAATGCTGTTCAAACACTTTCTAGTGGAGGACAAGAGCCTGAGTGGGGGGGCTTCATATGTGGACTTCCTGTGTCACATGCACAAGGAGATTCGGCAGCTACTGAGCTAGAGGAGTGAGTGGTGCTAGAACTCAGCAGTGACATTTCAGTCTCCACTAATGATCTGATCAAAAGGCCCAGCGCCCTCAAAAAGGACAACATAGAAATCTGTACAATTCCATAATTTTTAATACACATTGCATAAGTGGAAATCCTTTCAACCTTTCCCAATCCCGTATGACAGATGAAATATTTTCCTGGTGAGGGCTAAAAAAAAAAAAAGGCCTTTGATACCAGGTCTTTTATTTGCATCTAAATTGTTTCCTGTGCTTGGCAGGAGTTCACCCCCCACCCCACCCCATGCTCGCTAATCCTGTTGTAATGAATGTAGGATTTTTTTCAGTTCACTGTACATGATTCAACATTGGGTGAAAAAGTGATAACTCTTCAAAACTTCTGGTAGCTGCTGTGCATTTGTGTGAGTGCGTGTGCATGCTCCAAGTGTGAAGAGGATGCACAGGTGGGGAGGACAAGATGGGAGCTGGAGCAGCCAAACATTTTGTGTCCCCTCTAAAGAAGGAAACATGATCTGTCAGAGCACAGTTGTATCATGTGGCTGTCTGAACCAGAAAGCCAGGAAAAATGAAATGGGTGGTAAGCCAGGAGGCAGCAGGGCAAATTTCTTTTCACAATCTTCCCTGTACTATAAGTTGCTGTGCAGAACTAATGGAGTAAACAATAATTAAGTAGGCACAAATCAACAGCTTCTGAACAGTGTAGGGGTAGAGATGGTACTTCCTCTTGACATGTGTGGTGACTCCTTTCCTTCTCATTGCACGGCTCTATATTGTCCTACTCTGTCCATGTTCCATGACCTCTCCTGCAGAGCTTACCTGTCTGTCAGATGGTGGTGGGAACAACAGCTTCTTAACCTTAAGCAGAAAATACTTTTAACAAGGTGATGGTGATGGGGGGCTGTGTAGGAACTGGATGATAAAGAAGTGGCCATTTTTAACCATATTTCTGTGAATCATAGCAAACAAGCAGGAATTTGATTTATACTGACATGAATTTGAGATTGCTTTGTACCCTGTAATTCAAGGAAGGGGATACAAAACCTTAACATTTAGACTGTACTGTAGTAGGTATAGCAAGTACCTGATTTCGGTTCTTGAAAGCACCTGGGCCATAGCGAAGAGTTTCATTATTGGATGTTTATACCCTCCCCATTGTATCTACTGATCAGCTTGCACAAAATCTTTTATAAGCCTGTTTGTTAAACTAAAATACCTCAGACAGATTAATCCATCCACTTTGGCTGCTCTGCTGCTCCATTTTGCAAGGGTGGATGAGAAGACTCCTGTGAAGAGGGAGCTAGTGTAATCCAAGTCAGAATTCTAAGGGCTTCGTTTATTCACTTTTGGAAGGGGGCTTGTATATTTTAGCTTGAACACTTAACGTGTTCTTCCAATACCCAGGAGTTTAAGCTACCAATAGCACTAAAAGTGAAAGGAAGAATGTGGATGGATTAGAGAACATGTTATCTGGGCTTGATATTTCATAGGAAAGTCCTTGTTAAGATCAGAAAAATATCTGGCTGTGGTTTTAGTTCCATATCCTGTAGCATGTATATAAATCCATTTTTCTTCTAATGCTGCTAGTTTGTCTTCCCTCCCATCACTACACAGAAAGGGGAATATGAAAATTGTAATGGAGAAACTCTTTCAAGATGTAGTTGACAGAATTTTCAGCATTTTTGTATGAATGTGGCTGACTTTTTACTCCACATACTGCCTCCAACCAAAAAATCTAGTGGATTTTTAATCAGAGGGGGAAAAAAAAGAACTTCCCAGGAATACAATGCGCAGCAACCACAGACTTCCACAAATACTAATTTCTAGTATTAATATTGGGGGGTGTGGGGGTGGAAATGAAATCATGAATGAACCTTTCATTTTCTTCACTTGTTTTTCCAATGCATCTTTTAATTTGTAAAGAAATAAAAATATATTAAGATGTATTTTATGTCATTGTTAGTAAATAAACACTGCTTATTTTTCCAAACCCTGTATTTTGCGGGAGGGAGGAAATGGGAAGGGCCAAAGTCTAGCTCACTGATCCATTATCCAATCTTCTGCTGACCAAATTCAGGCTTTCTTTTTTATTGTTATTGTTCTTTGCACTGAATGATAAGAAATTCCACAAGAGCCAACAGACAAAAGGTACTGTTTAATCTGAGTGTTATTTATTTAGGTGATTGGGTTTTGATTTTCTGCCCTGTCTGAACTTCCATTTGGCAAAGAGATGCCCTTTTTTGCTAACACAGCTTGAGTCATTGACTGGGTGGGGGTTTTTCGGTCTACTTAGGCAAGTATTGCCGTTACCTTGTGACAATGTCAAGTTAATGACTTCTGTAGTCTTAACAGAGCTCAAATTTCAGATTTAATGGGAGCTGGGTGAATTGGTTGGGGTTTTTTTGTTGTTGTTTGGTTTGGGGTTTTTTTTGTTTTTTTTTTTTTTTTGTTTGGTTTGGGTTTTTTGGTGGTGTTTTTCTTTGGTTGGTTGGTTTTTTGGTTTTTGGTTTTGGGTTTTTTTTGGTTGAGTTTTTTTGGTGGTTTTTTCTTTTTCTTTGGGGCTTTTTGCTGGGGGTGTTGCTAATTGAAAAAATAAAGTTCAGAGTGAACTGGCAGTGTAACTTGACTGGTTATAACTGACCTGTGAATATTGACGTTGTACAGTTTGCAGATAACCTTTTAACAAATACGTATGAAAGCACAAGACAATCATTGCTAAATATCCAATAATGCTAAATTTGCTGTAGAATATTTTTGAGGTGCCTCTCCTACAGAATGTACGTTATGCCCAGAATCTACCACAGAACTGGTGCAATAATGATAGGCCTTGTGGATGTTGTATATTAATTGCGTGGAGTAAATTGTGCAGCACCCGTTCTGATGCTTGTGGAACTTGCCCTGGAGAGCCCTTGTCTGATAACCTCCTCTTGGGGCCCAAGGGGAGGACCCTGTGGTGCTGTTGGAGCAGGCTCGATCAGTGTCTACACCTAACTTTTCAAGGGAAAGGAAAACTATTCCCAATTTAACTTGTTTCTAACACAGCTAAAGAATACTTCTTTGCCTTGTGTCCATACTAATATCCTGTATTATAACTGATAATTCATAAATAATATTATCTCTTTAAAATTTAATTTGAGGCTTTTAGCAATTGTATAACTGAGTAACTGTGTGATAATTCTAGCATATGTCTGTTAGATTTACATAGTGTAGCCCAAACCACTTTCCCATTTACAAAATATTTTAACACCACGAGTTATTCAAGGTTGGTATAGAAAAGCAGCTTTCAAGGGAGCTTTAAAACTACCTGTAGATATTAAAAAAAGAAACCAACCAAACACAAGATTTGTGTAAGTAAAAGGTGTTTTCTGTTCCCTCACTTTATAATATTCAGCAGGAGCTAAGCTGGGTGGTCTTTCTTGTAACAGCTGACCGCTTGCTTGGTCCAGGAGACCTCTCACAGCAGATGCGTTCCCTCGCGGCCCGCGGTGCCTCTGTGGAACAGCTCGGGTTTATCGCTGTCAGCTGCAGGTACTGCGGGGACGGCTGTTTGCACGGACGGATGCAGGGGCAGTAGAGACAGAGGGGGTGTTCATAGCAGCTTCAGCCATAGTGTACAGTGGGGCTGGGAGGGGGCTGTGAATAGGTCACCTCGTCCAGCCGCTGCAGCAAGGCTGCACACTGCTGACAGAACAGGGGTGCGTGTCTGGCTCCGCAGACCACTCCAAATGTGATTTGACAGTGCGAGGTGAGAGGAGCGGGGAAGGCGGTGCCGCTCCCCCCGTGCCCCGTGGCTGGGCCCTCCCGCGCGCCGTGACGGTACCGCCGGGGGCGGGGCCCGGTGCCGCTTCCTGGGGTGGTGGGGCGGGCTGGGGGCACGGGCCGGGG
>VZRN01004407.1:7677560-7728040 GCA_013397935.1 Dasyornis broadbenti | reverse complement strand
GCGGAGCCGTGCGGGGCGGAGGGCTGGGCGCAGGACGCCGTCCCGCCGGGCGCGGCCTTCGTCGCCGCCGCGTCGTACCGCGGGCCCGGCAACAACGACACGCGGAGCAACAGAGCGCTGCCCATCCTGCTGTGGTGGAGCGGGAGCCTTTTTCCGCATTTCCCCGGTGACACGGAGCGCATTGATTGCCCGCGCGGCTCCTGCCTCGTTACCCGGAGCCGGCGGGTGGCCCGCCACCGCCGCACCAAGGCTCTCATCTTCTACGGCACCGACTTCAGGGCGTACGAGGCGCCGCTGCCCCGCCTGCCCCACCAGACCTGGGCGCTCTTCCACGAGGAGTCCCCCATGAACAACTACCTGCTCTCGCACTCGCCCGGCATCCGGCTCTTCAACTACACGGCCACCTTCCGCCGGGAGTCCGACTACCCCCTCACGCTGCAGTGGCTGCCCGGCACCGGGTACCTGCGGGCTCCGGCCCTGGCCCTGGCCGAGAAGGACGCGTGGCGGCGGAAGGGCTACGGCCCGGTACTGTACATGCAGTCCCACTGCGACGTGCCCTCGGACAGGGACCGCTACGTGCGGGAGCTCATGAAGTACATCCAGGTAGGTGGGCTGAGGGCACGGGGAAGCTGTGGCGTGGTGCTGCCGTCGGAGCTGGGAACGCTTGGCTGCACACCTCTACCGCCTCGTTTTAATGGGGTTTGTTTGTCCTTGTTTTTAGCCAAGACACGAATCATAACGGGATGCATGCTGACTACAAGCTGGACAGAAAAACTAGTTGTATTCCTTCCCAAAGTGTGATCTAGACTACACCGCATGTCAGTAGGTAGGCCTGATGCAGATGTTAGTTGTGGAGTTGGCTAGACTCGAGATCAGTCACAAGCTGGGCAAAGCCTAAAATAAGCTCGGTCTTGTGCACCAAGTGCTAGAAGTTGCTGAAATCTCTGGATCTTGAAGTTAGCATACAGGAAGGCTGTCCATTTACAAGCCTCACTCCTATTTGAAAGTACTGGAGTGCAGTTAAAAGGCGGGTTGCTCCATTTTGAGAATCTGCTCCTTACCTGTGTTGTGGTAGGACCGTGTTGTTTCTATGATGGCTTATACTGCTATGGTACAGCTGATGGTGAGTTGCTTCATAAAGTAAAATAATGTAGTTTCTTCCAAGCAGAAAAAAAGCATACTGCATTTTTATCTCGTAAAAAGTTTGAAGGATATTAGATTCATTAAAAAACAAAAAATCTGTTTTGAGACTTTGCCACAAACTTCTTTTTCTAGTGGTTTCTGTTATTTCTGTTGGTCATGATTCAGTTATTGTGTAAGGTCATCGTGTACTGAGTAGTGAAGCAAAGACAAAAGAATTTTTGAAAAATGACTGTATTGTCAAAGTATGATGCAGGTTCCAGTTCAACCATATTGTCTTATATTTTTAGACGGTATTATTTTAGCTCCCTGCATCAATTTTTCTCAGTCTAACAAATGGAAAAGTTTTGTCAGCCTGCCGATATGTAATAACTGTTTGGAAAAGCACTGGGTCTCTGTTAGGTAGACAGAGGACATTTAAATTGATATGGAGAGAGTTGAATGCTATTCCTTACTTGTCAGTTTCTGATTTATCCAGTAGTAAATACTTTTTCAGGTGGCATCTGTGTGCTCCCCTTGCCCCTCTGTAGTGTGGCTAATGTTGCTTTTGAAACTCAGTACTTGGTTTCCTCTAAAACTGGGTCTCTAGGAATAGTCACAAGGGAAAGAACTTAGAGTGAAAGTGAAGCTAGATTAACGTAACTACCAACTGATCCAGGTTAGGAATTTTACAAGAACTACAGGGTCTGAAAACAAGTTCCAGGGAAACAAATGACTTTATAAAGTTGATATTTGTTATTTTAGATTGATTCCTATGGGAAATGCCTGCATAACCGTGAGCTCCCCAGTGAGCGACTGAGAGACACTTCTACAGCCACTACAGAAGATTCTGAATTTATGACTTTTATCGCCAGGTACAAGTTTCATCTGGCCTTGGAGAATGCTATATGTGATGACTACATGACAGAGAAGCTATGGCGTCCCATGCACTTGGGTGCTGTCCCAGTGTACCGGGGCTCCCCAGCTGTGCGGGACTGGATGCCAAACAACCTCTCCATCATTCTTATAGATGACTTTGACAGCCCCCAAGAGCTGGCAAAGTATCTTGATTTCCTGGACAAGAATGGAGAGGAATATTTGAAGTATCTAGAGTATAAAAACGTTGATGGAATCAAAAACCAGTTCTTGCTAGAGAGCTTGGAGAAGCGGGAGTGGGGTGTGAATGACATGACTCTGCCCAATTACCTGAATGGCTTTGAGTGTTTCATCTGTGACAAGGAGAACACCCGAGTCAAAGAGGAGCAAGAACACAGAAAGTCTCTTGGGAAAATTCCAGCTCCCAGGCCTCACATAGCTCAGTTCAAGCACATGGGATGTCCTATGCCAACTCCTGGGTTTGGAAGTGCTGAAGACCTCTCTGACGGAGACAGGTAATGTGCCAATATTATGCTTTTTGAAGGGAGAAAAGCTTCAAATAACAGGAGCTGTAACTCTAATAATGCTTTGTACTTAAAGGAGCTCTTGTTACGTCTCCAGTTACATTTTATATTATGTCTTGTGGGTGGTGTAGGAATTCTGCTGATACTGTGTAACGGTGAGGCTGAACAAGAGGCTTGGACAGTGGTGCTAGCAGTTGGAAGAGGAGTGTGAGACAGTCATAATATTCTGTTAAAATGCTCTGGGACCTCAGTCAGTGTGGTTATCCTTAGTCTATTTTAACCTCTTTGCTTGGGGGAGGGATGTTTTTCAGTACAGTGATGGTAAAAAAGAATGGGGTTGCCAGTGTTCAGTGCAGGCCTGGTTGACTCCTGTAGAGTTCAGAGCAGAAATTAGGCTCACCCAGAACACAAGATTTAATGCTGTTTTGTGTGGTAAGACTTTGACTAGTGTTGAAGGACACCATCCCACTTACTTAGGAAAGGAACTGCGCAGGACAGAGAATAGGGGGAGTAGGTTCTTACCCTGGGGGTGTGCACAGGGATGGCAAGTGTTCCTGCAATCTCACAGGCTTACAGTACACTGTTAGCCATCCATAGTGCCAGTCTGTCAGCAGGGTACTCACCACACCAACCCTGAGCAACCACCTCTGACAGGCACAACAGAGTGTTGATTGCATGATCTATGCATGCATTGGTACAAAACAAGTGAGTGCTTGAGTGTTCCCAAACCTTTGGATTTTCCCATTGATAGTGTTTAAAGCTGCTGTTGATAGGAGGAAGGGTTCTTGCAGTATAGTAAACTATGTGTGCACTTTTGAGGTTTGTATTGCTATTGTAACATGCTTGGATTCCACCAGGTTTCTCACTTTAATTTGCATTACCTGCACCAATTTCTGTCTTTTTAGGCAATTGCTTAAGTACATGCAATCCACTTTTTATAAGTCATTAGACAGCCTTCATAAAGATAAGCAAACCCTCAGCCATGGCAGATCTTTTCCAGGTTCATAGCCATCACCATTTCAATATTCTAATGTCAGTCTCACTGTAGTATTCTATTAATGACTTTTTAAAAATATTGGGAAAATCTCATGCATTTCCAGAAGGAAACTGTCAATACACTTTATCACGCTTTATATCACTTTAAAGCATTGTTAATGATTTCTTATACTAAGGGATTGAGTGCTTAGGAGTGTTAAAATTACAGTGTTAGGAGTGTAAAATTTCTTCTGTTAGAAGAAACTTTGTTGAAAATAGAGAATTCATCATTTTAAGTATGCTAACCCAGAACTAATTTCTGTGTAGACATGAATCTCTAGAAATGTTTTGATTATGTTAACTATTCATTAAAAAGAAGTATGCAGAATTTTGTAAGTTACTTCATCCTATGTTTGGATGCTTTCAGAAATTGCCAAGTGAAATTAAAAGGCAAAATAAACTTGAGGTTATGCAGGTTTTTTAGGAAATGCCTGTTTCACAAAACTTGTGATGTTTGCCATTAACAAGCATTTTTCACAGTACAAATAGTTTTCGTATTGATTAGTTGAAAAATTATGCTGGTAGGTAAGGGGTTCATAAGCCTTTGTTTTCTGTTGATTGACTGATTTACTGGAGCTTTTTTATAGTAATGCCTTTTCTCAGTCTTGGTAGCAAAATTTTTTTTTCCATGGAGCATACTATGCAGCACCCTGCTCGGTAGAAGAATTCCTACTTTTCCATAGGTTTTCTCCTGCTTGAGCATCAGGTGGCAGTAGAGAAGTACCTGTGAAAGCACACACAGAGTGGCTGCCAGTGCTACTTGCAGGCTCAGGTGCTTCCATCATTCTTCACAGAGGTCACCAACAGGGAGTTTTGAACAGCTTGTCCATAATTCAAACTGCAGTTTCCATGTGGAAGTTTCTGTGTCTCAGTTATTCTCCTCATTTGTAAGCATGAGATGTGTCTGGAAAAATTGTTCCAGGGAAGCTTTTACATTCACCGCTGTTTAATTCATAAAACTTCATAAAGATATGTGTCCATAGCATCCAAGGCAGGATCACAGGCATCTCCTGTGAAATACAGTGGTTTTTATCTGATAAGCACCTAAGTTTTAACTGTTTTTACTTGCAAAATGGAACACGATTACTTATAATTACTTAAGGGGTGTGACAGTAGCATAAAATTTCCATCAAAGCATTAGCTAAAGATGCCCATATTTTGTCTGACCTTGACAGAAATGTTATTTAACAGTCTGATCAGTTTAGATGCTTGCCTACTGACCCAGTCAATGGAGTGGTTTTTTACTTTATAAAACATTACTGTGGAAAAATGACACAGATCTAGTGGGGATACAAGTGGTAGACTATATGCAACATGCAAGGTCTGACTATAAACGCACACTGTGACTTGTAGTTCTGGAGCCTTCTGAACTCAGAGGACAACAAAGGAGTTTATGTTACAGCATATTACCCAATTACAGTAGAGTTGTACTACACATTTGCATGCTCTGTAACCATTATTCCCAGATGTAATTTGTTTTTAGGGTTGGTAGATGTGCTGAATTGACAGGATGCTGTTGCATCAGAATCTCTCTCTGTGTAGGTGTGTGTAGCTGGAGTGCACTTAGACCTTTAGTGTATGTGTGGAGATGTGGTTTCTAAATCCTTACACTTGAAACTTCACTTGCATTTGGGCTCTTGGGTTTCACACCCAAGTGATCTTAAGGAAAAGGTCTGTAGAACAAGCAGTTGTATGTGTCAGATTATGGTCAGACACTACAATCTATTGAATTCTTACCTGCTTTGTACAGAAAATAGTGAGTTGCAGTGCTGCTGCTGAGTATATCTGCCCAAGAGAAACCAGAATCTCCAGTCATTCTCAGACTCCCATCTTTGCGAGAGAAATGTTTGGTTTGCTTCATTGATAGGGGCTCATTTTTTGAAGTAGGATGTTTGAGAATATAACTATAAGAAGACTAAGTGAAAATAACTTTTGGTAACTGAAAAGTATTCATTTGTGGTGGCATAGGAAAAGAGAAGACAGTGTGCCTTTGATAAAGGAATTGTGAAACCACCATGGTTTTGCTAGTTCCATTTTTTGTTGATGTCACAGTTTATTTTTGACAAGAAAATACATAAACAGTGTATCAAATTTGCCAAGTGTTCACTGTAGGATGTCCCTTGCAACAGAATACCATAATAATCCAGGATTTAAGGTAGATCTGTATGTCATAGTAATAATATTTCAGGTCTATATAGTTGGTAGTTTCTGGTGATTTGTACAGTCCTGTTCATCCTAGGACACCGATTTTTCCCAATTTACAGAATTAGAGTGAAATTATTTTCTTAAAAGAAAGAAGAATAACAGCAATTTAAAATTACTTTCAATGAAGTCTTCACTTGGATATTGGAATTCCTTTTGGTGTTGTTTCCATAGAGTTCTTCTGGAAAATGTTGTCTTTTTTTCTGTTCCCTGCTGCCACTTAGTCTTGGGTGTAGTACTTTATGCAAGTAGACTAATTTTCCAAACACATGCTGTGAAAAGCAAATAACTCATGTTGGCAGTCCTTGAAGAAAGGTTAATGAATTTAGCTGGTAAGCAATGTGATCTCAGTGCATCCAAGTGGTGCATTTTACAAATTAACCTTTTGGCAGATATTTATTTATTTTTGAAAGCAGAAGTAAGCCTATGTCTGTGATACTTCACATTGTAATCTGTGTTAAAAGCTTTGTTTTGGGGTCTGTGTTGGTGTACTCTGCAGAAATGTACTGTCACAGGTGACTCTGCTGACCACAGAAAGCTGATTCCCATGGGGTACAAGTTGTTTGCTTCTGCACAAAGGCAGGCACTAGGATGTGTTGTGCATTTCTTTTGGCCTTCCTAGTATGGTGGGAGAGATCTGCTTCTGGGCAGTGCAGTCACAGTATGGTGTACAGAGGGAAAGCAGGAACCACTGTACTTATTTCTGTGAATTGGAGGGAGAAGAAGCAAAAAAGTTCTGTATATAAGTTAACAAGTATTGGGTAATTCATATGGACATATAAAAAGCAACATTTGGTCCTTTTTTCCAAAATTTGTGATTTGTCTCTGGGTAGCAGAAATAATGGAGAAGAGATAAATAATTGGCATGCCTTGATATAACACAAGTAAGAGAAGTAGTCCATGTGATCATGAACAGGAAGAGAATTGCTGAAATTTGCAGTGATACAGTCTGTACTATGAAGAGTTTGAGACTGAATGCATTGAAGAAGAGACAGCCATACTCAACCATGTAGTCTGGAGATAAAGAATAGAATCTGTATTGAGGAATATAATGATTTTTGCCTCTGTCATGTGTAACCTGAGTTTGTAATTGTTAAAATGGATTATCTGAAAAAAAAAAAAAAAAATTGATTCTTAGGCTCTTCTATGCATACTGGCCAGGGAAAGCTACTCTCAAAACAATATAAGGACCTGGAATAGAGTTTACTTTAGTAGAAGTTTTTATTCTTTACAATTGGTAATTTAGTCTCTATGATTAACACAGATATATGCTGATATTTCTAGAATGTTGTAAAGCTAACAGTGAACTTACATTTGCTGTAGATAATTTTCATAGTAAGTTTCTTTAAATGACTTGGAGCACAATGGCACAGTAACAACATACTTTTTTATTATCTTCTCTGGGCCTATTTTCCTCTTAAGGGAAAGAAATATATGATTTCAGTGCTATAACAGCTGCACACTAATTTGGTTTTTTTTAATTGTTTGTCATGGTGTCTCTTTTTTTGTTTCAGTTGGAAAGATATGTGGCTGCAGGATTATTGGCAAAGCCTTGATCAGGGTGAGGCCCTCACTGCTATGATTCATCGCAATGAGTCTCATCAGGGAAGATTTTGGGACTATATGCATGAGATTTTTCTCAAGAGGACGAGGCAACATTGACCCACCTTTGGAAGAGCTTGATTTGAAAACTGCATTGACAGTTGAGACTGTGAATTCTTACCTCACTTCAAACATCTGCCTTGAAAAAAACAAAACCAAAAACCCTTTCACAGAGACAATTTTTTCTGGTGCATGAAGTGAATAAGTTTCTGTTGTGACTGGATTTCAGCAGTGGAAATGTTAGCAACTGCTTTGATTTGCATTTCAGCTCGGTGGTGTGAAGCCACTCCTGACTTGCAGGTGTCAACATGTGGGGCAAAAGAGGAATTTACTCTCCTTTTGCATTTGCTATACTTACATTGTGTCTTACATGACTTCAGGCTCTTGCTCAAGTGCCCTAAGTTATTTCAGGAATTTTTTAATTCATCAAAATATGAATTGTTTTTATAAGTATTTTATCAGTCACATACTCCCTTCATTAAGATGTACTTTTAGCTGCTATTAACAAATGGCTTTTCCAGTGAAGGAATTACAAAAGACACATCTGTGGAGAGCAATTGTGCCTTATGAAATTGCTGCAAAAAGTCTCTTCTCCCCAAGTAACATGCCTCAAATACTCCTCCTTTTCAAGGTAACCGAATAACTATGGGCAAGTCACTTACTCTCTGCCTAATTTTCCTCTTTTGCTAACTTAGCAGATGATATGTACAATGGGATAGAAGAACAAATTATTTAATTTGCAATTTTCAACATATTATTTCACAACAGAAATTGTATTAGCTGGTAGTACGTAAAACAAAATAAAATTCCTATGCTTTGGTTCTTTTAAGTTTCCATCAAATCTGAAATCTGTAATCTTGACACTGTTATCTCCTTAATGCTAGCAATACAGAGGCCTTGGATTTGTTCCTTTGCAGTAGTGCAGCTTTCTGCAAAGACAAATCTATTTTAACAATGGTGCCTTTCCAGTGGTCTCTGCAGTTTGGATACAAGTCTTGAAGTCTGTGTATGTTGAAGTGGGTGATCAGAACTGTGTGCACTGAGATGGTTTTGTATCTCTACCAAATCTTAACACATTGTGATCCTTGTCTGTGACTGCAGTTCCTAAGTGACAATGCGGATAGATCTTCCTTGCTGCATAGTCTGTATTGCTTACAGAATCTCTGCAATTAAGTCACTGTCTATTGCTTAGCATTCTGTGGATCACCTAATACCTTTTCCCCCTCAAATTCCCGTTCATGGTGTTACAGATATGGTATTATAGGTATAATACCAGTATAGGTAGTGATCATCTCAATATTTGCGTCTCAGGTGCCATAACAATATTGCCATGTTAAAATCAGGGCACCTTGGCAGTGAAGACTTCAGACCCATGACTATCACTGGACTTTTATAAATGTAGAAAATGCATACACTATACATTGTTCTCACTTGATTGTTTTTAGAAGAAAAATGGGGTTTTATCTGTTGTCTCTAATAATAGTAAAAAGTGGTTCTTCAGCTAAAATGCATGTATCAGTTTTTATCAGTTAACTTTTATCAGTTCTTCAGAAGAAACGAATACCTAAGAGAATATATCTGAGTTAATTGTTAAACTGAATCACTCAAATCAGATTAAAATTACAGCTGTGTGTATTCAGGATTGAAGAGGCCACAATGTGCTTGAGAAGTAAATTAAGATAAAACAAATTAAGGCTGCTTTAGTTCTGAATATTGACTTCTACTAAACAATTTAATGATATTTAAGTAAATTGTTTGAATTAATGCCTTCAGTTACTTCATTTCATGCTTCTGTATAGAAAATAATTCAGTCTTCTTTAACTGCATTCTCTTAATTAGCTGTATCTCAAAACACTTTCTTATTCAAGTGTTTGGTAGAATAGCTAGGAGGAGAAATTGTGATCTTGCTTTTTGTGCTAAACATAAAAAATAAGAACCACGTACTAGCACATGCTCTTTTGACTGTTTTATCCTGTAATTTAAGGAGATTTTCCCAAAGTGCAGCATTTATAATAATTTCTAGGTCTTTATTATAATTTATCCGCTGTTGCCAAAATTAGACATGCTACATTTAATGTATTGTCCTTACAGGAGTAACAAGAGGAAGTATCAATATAAGTATGTGCATCAGCACCTGCTTAGTCCTTGGTGAATGGTGTCCAAAGCCCCACTTTGTCTTCCTCCTCAGCAACATGAGCATCTTTCTCAGCTAATAGCTTTGAAGATATGGTGGTACAAGCTGAAGAGTAGCTAGCAAAGTAGGTAAAAACTTCTTCCTTGGGACCCTGATTCATTCATTTGCTAATTCACAACTGAGTATTCCTTCACCACTATATACTTTCTGTACTCAGTATATTACAATCAACAGTCAACAAGGTTATTTTGTTAGTCCTGCAGGGTTTGTTTGTTGTTTTGCTCTTTGTCTGTACTACAGAAGGCTCTTGCTTTGATCTCGATGACTATTGCCAATCATGAGTATTTCTGATTGCCATCTATCTTTTTAATGTGGGTATGAAAGGAGAACAGATCTGAAAGTAACTTTATCACAGATATTCTGTGAGTTTTGTCTGTTTTTCAAAGTACAACTTTCAGTTTGTAGTTAAGAGTCACAACTCAGTTTTGGTAACTTTCTCTTCTTAGTTTTTAGTGTCTTCCTAGATTTAACTATTTTTTACAGTCCTACAGGTGCTGAACTTCTCAAAAGGTAATGATTATTAGCTACCACTCTTAGTTGTGAAGCTCACCCAAGCCTTATTTCTTTTGTATCTGCAGTTTTTTCTGTAGTAATAGATCCTACTAGCTTTATCATCTCCTCTATGTCACAATACTTCCATGATTTATAAAGTGTGTCTGTTGCCTCTATTAGTATAGTAAATTTATCTTAGTTTTTATATATGGTGTGCAAGAATTAAGGCTGGAATATTTATTCAGTGCATAGTATGAATACCTTGTGTCAGTTCCAGGCAAACTCCGCTGGACAGGAGAGATGGGAATCCTCCCCAGCTGGCTAAAGGATTGTGGTTGCAGTTCTGTTCGAGGCTGCTGACCGACCTTCACAGCATCTGTGCTCTGCACAACAAGGACTGCAAAATGTTGAGTAAAGGTAGTTTTACCACCATGGGTTTGCTTTCATTCCCTCCTGTTATTTGGAGGAGACAGGAGGAGAAGCTAGGTTTCATATCCTTGAAGAGTTTGCAATGAATTTACTTAATAATGCATTTGAAAGGATTGCTATATAGTGCCAACAAGTACTGCCAGTCTGAGCCAAAGTAAAATCAATTTACCCTCCTAGTTGTCTTTCTACTAATGCAAGTGTGTGAATGCAGATAAGGAGGAAGGTCACTACAGCATTATTAATATTTTGGGAAAAGGTTCCTGGTTTCTGTTCTTGGCTGCTAACTGGATTTTTCACTTCACTGCTTTAAATCCAAACTAGCTAGATGGTGGCTGAATGTCACCATTCATATTGTGACTACTGGAAGGCTACATGATACCCAGACTGAACATGATAGATTCAAAATTTACCTTAATTATGTTCTTACAGTGCAGGTACCCATATTCATAAAAATTGAGACTAATCAGGAACTTATTAAAGATACCAAATATTGAAGATGATTACCTGTGTAAATGGTTTAGTAGGATCCTACAGACTAGGCTGAGTGGCTTCACTGCTTATCATGCATTGTGCCTGTTTACTGTGTGACTAGAGGGAGGGTTTCAAAGCTGTCAGGAAAGCTTTATCCACTAGCATTAATGTTCTAAAAGTAAATATCTTCTCATTAGTGCTCACATGAAACGCCAGTAAATTCTATTGATGCTGCATCTCAGAATTGACTTGACAAGCTAGGATAAGTTTATGCCCTCTGAGAGGTGAGAGAGGAGAAACAAACATCTGACTGACGGTTAAAAATCTAGCAGTCCAATGCATTGCATTGATTGGACAAGCCACTGTTCTCATTCTTCTGCCAAAACTGTGATACCAAGGGCTGCCTATTTTTTCAGTAATAAGCTGGTTGTTTTATTTACTGAACTAGTAGTCAGTGATTTCTGTCCTTTAGCAAGGACTACCATTTGTAGGAAGCATGTAACCTCGCTGAAGAATATTGATTTGGTACCTAACATTGATAACTTCCAGAACTCAAAAGGAGTTCAAAAAGAGTTGCCATTTCTTATTTCAGTCACTGTAGAAATTTTCAAATGGAAAGATCTCTGAGTCCTCTCTGATGATAAGTAGAATGAGAACCAAGCAACGGTGGATGTATATGTTTAGAGGGAAGGGAGAATGAGCTGCTTTGTCTGGAAATGGTGTGCAAAGTGCAGCATCAGCAGCAGCTGGAGAACACAGCAGAAATGCCCCTCTTGCACTTGGACAGAGGGTGTGGAAGAACAACTCCTAAAGGACTGGGAACAGGATAAATTGATTTGGAACTCAGCCATCAGGGACATCAGAGTTTTAACAGGCATTGCTGTGTTAGACAAGCAGCCTTCTGCCTCCCTTACTGTCCTGCCATATGCACTCTTCAGTCATTGTCCCAACAGAGCCACTCCCTTAATCATTAGTAGTCATCCATTTGGTTGTATTTAATTAAAATTATTGATGGATCTCCAGGCACCTTCTGGGAAGTTGTATTAATTGGAAACATACAGAGTAGCAGGTTCCTTCATTCTGCCCAGAGACCTCTACTGACAGGCTGAAATTAATCAGAGATAAAATCCTTTTAGTGATATGACCAACTGAGCCAAATCCTGCATTGGGCTTTAACAAACTGTATTTCTCTTTATGGTTCATTGTCTTAGAGCTGGCGGTGAGAGATACATGGCCCTGCAGAGGGATTAGGAAGGATGGAGAGGAATGGAGCTGCAGGATTCGTTCCAGAGCTCTGACACCACTAGCGTCTTAATTTGTGTTCTGTTAAATACATTCTCTACTGCAGAAAAGACCCACTTAAAGCACAAGTGTCTCAGCTAGGGATTTTTCTGGGGATCTTGGAGTGGATCAGAGCAGATGATGATACTTTGTGGCATCTGTGAACAAATAAGGAGGCACAGGTAATTTGCAGTGGAAATGGGTTGGATTTCTTAGATCCTGGGAGTTAGAGAGTAGGGATGGCAGCTCAGAACTACTCAGGTACACAGAATAATGCAGGGCAGCTGATCTGATTGAGATAGCACAGAATAAGAGCTGGTGTTGGAGTTGGGGTGGGGTATGATATGTCTTGTTAGTGCATGAACGCATTGTGCTAATAAGAACATTGAGTGCTAATACTGCCCAAACACAATAGCTCAGCAGGCAGGAGTTAAGTCTGAACCACCTGGAATCAGCAAACTGGTTAGTTTCACTACTAAAGTTAAAGTGGAAGTGCTTTAAATTTTAAGGCATCTCCAATTAAATTGGTTTAAGGGTGTCAGGGTGAGACAGCTGAGAATAAATTGTGGTAGATGCGAGTATTATGAACTGATACGAGAAGAACTGGTGTATTCAGGATAAATTTGTATGAATATACTGGAATTTACCTGAAAGCTGGATCCAGGCAGTTCAAAAAGACATAGATTTCAACTCCATCCTTTTTTCCCAATAAACTGATTTCTTAGCGTCATCCCCTAACTGATTTTTAGGCAGTATCTGGAGGTTTTACATAGCTACACCAGAAACTGAAGAATACATGTTCTAATTTTTCACCTCTTAAAGAGGTATTTAAGATAACAGTCTCATTTTAAGGGTGTATATTATCACAGCATTGTCAGCATTGCATTTAATTGTGGCATAGCATTTACTGTAGCATTATACCTGGCCCTTACTCAGTTGTGATATAGATTCTTCTCAAATCTAATATTAATGGTTTAAGCTCTGTGGTTCATTTTGGTATTGACCAGCTGAAATGCAAGCTAGGATTTAAATATGTTGATACAAGGAAAAAAATCTAAATGCTAATAAGTGAAAGTTAAACTTTTACATGGTTTTTATAGTTGTACATTCAGGATTCACAGTGAAACATCTGTGGGGTTCACTGTTGAGGGAATTTGGTTTCTGACTGTCCCTATGAAGTCAGCACTTTTGTCCCATCCATTAGTGACTTGGTGCTGTCAGCTATATTAAATACAGGCTGTGGAGAGACTTGGCTATTGAGTAACACACTCTTTATGTAGTTCCACATACTCCCTTAAAGTGTAATATTAAAAATAATGTTTAATAATAAAACTGTCTTGCTTCAGACATCTGTGCATGGTGTGTGCAGACACCATCACATACCTAGCTGATGCTCCAATTCTGGACTGAATGCCAAGAAAAAATTCTAATGCAGACAGCAGTAACTTACAGGAAGCAATTACAATTCTCCTTGTGTAGTTTGCCTTTCTATTTCTCAGCCTTCCCTCCTCCCCCACCTCATTTTTCTTGGAATTACTTAAATGAGAGATCAGCTTTTGAAGGTGAAAGTACTTGAAGGTGCTGCCCCCATTAGCTAATGTAATTTGGAAAAAGGGAGGCTGATTTACAGGGAGTGCAGTTCAGCTTCCTTTACTTCCTATACTTGTGTCTTTCCTTGTTACTGTTTAGTGCAAGGCTAGTTAGGAATTGCAGGTGGCAAATGCAGCAGGGGAAGGTGGGTATCAGTAAGGGTAGCTAGAAGAGGCAAAACCAACAGTAGGTGAACCTCACATGAACTGGAATACTGAAATGTACTTCATGTCCCTGTCTTGATTTGCAAGGTCTCCATTGTTTAGAGTTGCATAGTAGCCTAATTTGAGGGTGTTAGCCTGTTCTCTTTCTTCTCTACTGGCAGTCAAGCTCAAAGGATAGCTTGTTTCCTGTCTTTTTGGAAGAAATAGAAGTAGAGAAACATCCTGCTTACCAGAATGTTTCAGAACTTCCAGATAAAGTGTTTGAATTTGACTTTCAGAGATGAAAATTTACTCCTAGAAGAGGGTTAAAAGAAATCTTCTGTTTACTTGAAAATGTTTTCTCTAAGAATATACTATTTTAAAAATAGCACAAAAATAATTACAGAATTGGAGATACTAGGGTTTATTGTCAGCAAATGATGCAGTATATTCTAGTAACCATATTGAGAATATTTTGGTATGGGACTGGTGATATTTATCTCAAGTTAACAGAATTGCTAAAGTCTCGTTAACTTCCTTGACTAGGCAAAGGGGAGTGCTCTGGGTTTTATGTCAAGCAGGATGAATATATTTTAATCCAAATCGGTATCCAGTGTAAAAAAAAAAAAAAAAAGGAAACAAAAGCATTTTTGATTTGGCCTTCTGTATAAGGTCAGAGAACTCCAGTTATTCCTGATAACAGTGGTAAAATGGCTTGTTTAGGAACTGCTCCACAGATCTGAGTACTTTGCATCCCCAGTGTTCGGTGTCTAACTCCTCAGTTTTTTGCATCTACCTTGTCCCTCCTGCCGTGCATATACCTCTTTGTATCCCAGCCCTTGGAATGTTCCTGTGCCTTCTGTATTGCCTGCCTTTTTCAGCTGGGGACATAAGCACTCCAGAACCTGCCAGATGAGTTGAGGACTTCAGGACCTAGGGAAGAAACTTCATGGGAACAAGAGGTTTTTTCCACCACCGAGTATGAGGCTGTGGGAATGATGCTACTGTTTTGGAAGCAGCAGTTTCAGTATCTTCTTGGAAGGAACAGTAGGAACAATGCAGGCAAGATCCAGCTGTAATGTAATGGAGAGAAATGAGGGGCTGAGAGCTAAGTGATTGCAAATTTAAAGCATGAAGAAGAGTTTCCATACAGTTGCAGAAGAATTTGAGAAGAAACAAGTGAGAGGGCACCTTATCCGTATCTATGGTCTATAGTATCTGAGGGGAGAGTATCAAAAGGATGGAGGGTTCCAGGCTCTTCTCTGTGGTGGTGGGTAATAGAACAAGAGGCAACGAGCAGAAACCGATGCACAGGAAGATCCCCCTGTTCAGGTCACTGAGCACTGGAACAGCCCGAAGAGGCTGTGGAGTCTCCCTCGCTGGAGATACTCCATAACTGGATGCAGTCGTGTACAATGTGCTCTGGGACCCTGCTTGAGCAGGGAGGTTGGACTAGATGATCCACTGTGGTCCTTTCCAGCCTCGCCATTCTGTGATTCCTTAAGTTCCATCTGAATTACTTGAAAAAATCATGATGTCTTCCGCTCTGGCTGAAGTTGTGTTTTCTCCTTCCTTTATTAGTTTTGCCGCAGAAGTTTTTAGGTGGTAAGTGGTTCCGCCTAAGGCGGAAGCTGTGCGGAGTCACTCAATTTCCATGGCCTATCCCTGGCCTGATGGGCAGGATGGGGCGGGGCGAGGCGGCTGCGCCAGGGCCGGCTTCCCGCGCCAGGGCAGGCGGGTCCCGCCCTCAGGGCGGCCGCGCGCGGACATGGCGGCGCCCCCGTACCCTGCCTGGGTGAGGCGCTGGGTGTCCGGGCAGTGGCGGAACAAGAAGCGGCCCCCGGTGCTCCGCCCGTCGCGGCCCCGGCCGCTGGCGCTGGCCGACAAGGTGGCGAGCCGCCGGGAACAGTCGACAGGTGAGCTCTCAGCGGCGTGGAGCGGGGCGGGGGGAAGCCCGGGCCCGGCCCCGCCGGCGCTGCCCCCAGAGCTGAGCCGCTGCTGCGTCCCGGGAAGGGTCGCGCTGCTGGCCGGTCTCGGCGGCGCCTTGTGCTCCGCAGGGCAGCAGAGGGGAGGGACCGGTTTGGGTCATGGAATTCGCGCTCGCGGTTTCTATGGGAAGGATCGCTTTCCCACACTGCAACTTTGAGTCTGCGTCGTATGTGAGTCAGGCACGTCGTATGTGAGTCAGTGACTTCACCTTCAGAATTCAGTCAGGTGCTGGATGGCTGCAACGGTTTGCTTTCTGGTAGCAACAATTTCTCTGCCCAAAACAAAGCTGGGATCTTTAGTTTTGTATTTTCTCACCTGCCTCTACCCCATCTTAAACTTCTCTGGAGATTTATACACTGTAGAGGTTGTTAGCATGAAATCCCAAACACCTGAGATTTGTGTTTATGTCTTCCCCTTCCAGAGGCGACGTGCATTACGGAGATGTCAGTAATGATGGCCTGCTGGAAACGGAATGATTTCAACGACACAGCTTGTGCGGAGGAGATCCGGATGTTCTATGACTGCGTGGCAAAGGCAGAAGTAATTAAGGCCTCTTTTGTGTTCTTAAATGCTAGTAGTAGGGAAGAAGGAAGCCTCCAGTCATTTTTTTTGTGTGCCAACAAGAATAATGTTCTCTGAACAATTTGATTGGTGTTGTAATCCACTTGAGCAACAAAGAGCAATGAAGCTGGTGAAGGATCTAGACAGTCCTACAAGGAGGGGCTGAGGGAACTGGGGTTGTTCAGTCTGGAGGAGAGGAGGCTCAGGGGAGCCTTTTTTCCACTTTACAACTACCTGGAAGGAGGGTGTGGCCAGGTGGGGGTCAGCCTCTTCTCCCAGGCAATTGGTGATGGGACAAGAGGACATGGCCTCAAGCTGTGCTAGGGGAGGTTCAGGCTGGACATCAAGAAGAACTTTTTCACTGAAAGGGTGTTGAAGCATTGGAACAGGCTGGCTTGGGAGGTGGTGGAGTCACCATCCCTGGTGGTGTTCAGGAAATGACTGGATGTGCCATGATCTAGTTGACAAGGTGGCAGTCAGTCAAAGGTTGGACTCAGTGATCTTGGAGGTCCTTTCCAACCTGTTTGACTTTGAAGGCTAGGCATTTTTGAAAAATAATTTTCAGTTTTTGGAAATTAGATGTTTCTGATTATAGATAATGTATTAACATATAATACTATATGAAAAGCTTGAAATAAAGTAATTTTCAAAATAGACTAAAAGTAAGTATATGTACTAAACTTGTCCTTAAACTGATTTCAGGTTTCCATTTTCTTTAGTAACAGTGTCATAATTTAAATAGTTATTTACTGTTATTTAATAACAGAAAGTTATAAAAGAAAAAATCTGGGTTTCCAGAAGTTTATATCATTGTTAACTAAGAATATGGAAGGATATAATCTTTGCAGGATGTCCATCACTAATTGCGTAATTTAAAGGTCATTGGCTTGTGATTATTGAGCCAAGTGCTATGGTAAGTGTTCCTTAAAGAAATAGCACTTTTCTGAAAGAAAAATCCCCATACAATTAGTAGTAGTCTCTAGGAATGAGCATCAGTTCTGCAGATAAATAGAGGTAAATATTTTGGGGGTTTTTTTCTCTTTCAGAAAGAGCGCAAGAATCAAAATGAGGACACTCTGTCATCCAGGGGAAACTTCCCTTCAAGCAAAGTGAACAAGCTCCTGAGGAGGTTTCCTCAGATCACACGTTATGTATAATGTACTTTACTAAAGGGACTGGAGGCAAGCAATTAAAGTTGGGGTCTTTGTCAAAAAAGAGGAAAGTCAACTTGGGTGATTGATTCATGTCAAGTGGTGTGTGGATCTTGACGCTGCTTTTGATTCCGGAGAAAAACCACCCATCTTCAGTATCTGGCTTGTTCATGAGACTCTTGGGTCTTGCAGTGTTAGGATTTCTGCAGTGTGTTGTTCAACTAGCCTACTCAGGTCCTCACTGTTAAATAAAACCTTCTAGTCACGCATGTAAATGCACTTCCTAACGGGGGTGACTTTTCCTCACATGCAAGCTTCTTGCCCAGTTCTGGAGCTGCTATCACAAAGTGTTCAGGCTCAAACACTGGACCAGCTTAAAATTGGTAGTAATCTCATGACTTGTACTCTTACATGTGTCTATACACAATTTGGTGCCTCTTGAATTTTTTTTTAATTC
The DNA here is from genome assembly GCA_013397935.1 of Dasyornis broadbenti. Classification (NCBI taxonomy): domain Eukaryota; kingdom Metazoa; phylum Chordata; class Aves; order Passeriformes; family Dasyornithidae; genus Dasyornis; species Dasyornis broadbenti. The sequence goes on along the minus strand of VZRN01004407.1, from coordinate 7,709,924 downwards.
CCACTACTGTAAAAAAAGGCTGTAGGATTTGGAAAAAATCTCCAGCAAAATAACTTGTTAATACACAATACATTGGTAAGTATCAAATATAACTTTAATATGGAAACTTGTGATTTAGGTCCTCTGATTTGCAGGTGGGACAGGTATGGTGCCACATGAGTTTGATTATTTTGTCTGTACTGTAATAAAGTAAAGTAAGATTCGTGTTTGACTTGAACAACTCATAATCTACAACAAAATGTTTCATTTTTTTTTTGGTAAAAAAACAGAAGGGGGAGAGAAAATTCAAGCATGGACTGCTAATTGAAATAATATAATTAATTTTTAGTTTTGATTTGGTGGGGGGCAATTTCCACTACAGTACCACAAAACTATAGGCAGGTTGCTATTTTAAGACCAGTACCTAATTGGTTAGAAAAATGCAGTGTCTTGGAGAACTGGTGTTATAACCATTTATATCAATAATTCTTTTGGGTGTGTAGAAAAAGCAGAGTAAGAGGGGAGTCAGGCACACACATACTGTGCGATTACCCAGGTGGCTGTAGAGTTTGCTGGAGCTGAGTTCTCTGGAGCCCCAAGGCTGATACCTGTTCATCACAAAAATTTTGGTGAATGCTTTCAAGTTACTGAAGCAATTTTCATTTAACTGTTACTTACAGAGGCTCTTAAGTGGATTATCCGCAGGGTAGCTTATTCTTTTGTTGCTATTATGGCATAATTGGGTCTTTCAGAGGAATTGGGGTCAGTGAGAACACAATATCCACATCTGAGTTTGGGAAAACACTTTGGTTCTCTGACATTGTGCACTTTCTGTCAAGAAGACGCTCTGAAAAGGAATGCTACTTGCTATTCCTTTGTTTCTGGAGGATACAAGATGGATTGGGAGTGAGGAACCAGTTCACCTCTGTTAATGATTTGTCTTTGTATTAAAAATATAAGTGTAGTTTTGCATCTCTTAAGAGAGCACCTGTGCTGAATGTACCAAATTCTAGAGTCTGCAAAGAACTTATGTAAGAGGCTGTAATAGAGACACTTAATACCTTTTTCTATTTTTACTTTTGAAATTTTGCACAGCTCCCACTAATCTGAACAGCTATTTTTGGATTATACTGCTTCATGGTGAGTTTCACGGTGAGCTTCACAAATTCAGTTTTGCCTAGCCTTTTACATGTCTACTACAAGCTTGAAATTACTATTCCAAGGTTTTACAAACCTTTCATTTATTGAAAGGAAGGAAACAATACTTTTGAGATGCACCCAGGTTTTACAATGCTTCCTCTAACAGTACTCGAGCAATTGTTTTGCTTCTTTTGCAGTAACCAAAAACCCTTCAGTTACTGATCATCCTTGGCAATTTCAGCTGCTGCCATTTTCCCATATTTCACCGTTAAGCTTATATTGGGTGTTTAAATGCATTCTGTGACATGCTTATATTGAGGATAACTCCATTAGGAGTTCATGTGTGTACCCACAGGGAATGTCACTGTTTTTTCTGAGTTTGGGGTTTGGACCATCTCATGATGCTCCTGCTGGGGAGTAAAGAAAACTGGGTTCTAGTGTTGAGCACACTGGTTAAGAACGTTCCTGCTGAGACCTGTATGTGATTGCGTGGTGGGGAAAGAATTAAACAAAAGCTGACTAGCTGTTCTACCCTCCTAAGTCGGATTTACAGGATTTAAGCAAATCTGCTGGAATTCCTTGATCTTATTCCTGTACCTTATAGCTTGTCTATTATACCAGCTCTGGGTATGATTGCTGTTAACTACTCATTTTAGGCTTTCACAGAAGATCTCTGTGGAGGTAGCATTAATATTTCAGCTGGTCTTGATGAATAGTCATCCTGCCAGTTCAGGAGAAAGAGGCTGAATTCCAGAGAGCCAGAAACATTTTAGAAGATGGCGTTTCTTGTTCAGAAGAGTCAATACAGAATAATCTGGCAAAATCAAGCCAGACTGTAGGGAATCACAGACTTACTGTAATACAACTGTGCATATTAGGGTGAGAAGGTGACTAGTGTTAAATACTGGATTTAGATATTTACAACTACTCAAATTTGCCCATACAAGAAAGTTCAGTATGTTTTACCTTATCTGTAGATAGATTACTGATCTAAACTACCATAGTTATATTGGTATAACTCCCTTTTTGGTCTTCCTCTCCACCTTGGAGTGTAGTCATGAGAAGCTTTTGAGAATCTGAGATCCACTTCTCTCGAGAAATGTCATTATATGTGCCAGAAAAATAGGGGAGTCTTGGTAAGAAGGAAATAGTTCCAAAAGAGGACCTACCACAGAGGAGACAACTGCAAAACCCACTATATCTTTCTAGTTTGTCATTCTTCCAAAAAGTGAATAAAGGCTTAGACTTTATTGCTTTTTGTGTACTGGTCTGTGTTTCCTTTAAAATTACTTCATCTATGAAATCACTTTATTTAGGAAAACTTTATCTTGAGAGGGAAGACCTTGTGTGTCAGGGGCCTAAACAGTGAGTGTCTCATGGGATGGAGTTCTGAATGAGCATCAACAAGCTCTACTAAGGAGCTAATTTCTCTGAATGCTAATGGAATTTCTGTTGTTTCCAGTATATCCTTTCCTTGTGTTTTCATTGGAGTAAGTGGTTCTAAATTCTAACAGTCCCACATTTTTATTTCGTTTTGCTCCTTTATGCTAGTGCTACCTGCTACAGTGTGATGTAGCATCTAAGCTATTTCCATCACCTGTTGCCCCCATTGACTGCCTCCCTCACTATGATGATATAGGAGATTTTCTCCTAATTAACTGAGTGTAATTCTTGGCCAAATGCACTCCAGAAACAGCTCCTTTCTACCACTTAGTGACTCCTGTAAAAGATCCAGCACACAGTGAAATTTCCTTGCCTTTGATGAGTGACTGAGGATGAGGCAACACAAAACTGTCACATGAAGTGAGTGATGGGCAAAAGTGAAGGAAGGGAAAAAATAGGCTTTTTGTCAAGCCATTAGATTTTTAGTCGCCTGTTCCTTGTTTTTATGCTGAAGGTGTGTTCGGAAGTGCTACTCAGCAGACTTGGCCAGAAGTGAGCTCATTTCTTAAGGTGACCTTCATGTTTAATGCTGCAGAACACCATGAGTTAATCCCTCCAAAATCAGAATATAAATACAGGAAATGTCCATTAGACTGAGCTGAGAAGCAGCACAAGGAACATGTAAAAAAAAGATTTCCAAGACTGAACACTTTCAAATAGACTGACTGCCTTGTTAGATTTATTAGTGTTTAAAGCTCATAGCCTCAAACCCTAATTCATACGACGGAGCAGCAAGCTGAAAGCACTAAAAATCCCCATAGGATGGGATTATTCATGGTAATACAATAATGATTAACCCTCTGGAAAGCATCCTAGCCAATTGAGGGAAAATATAGCCCAAGGTCAAGGAGACGCTTGATGGCAAAGTTCTCTGGCTGAAATACCCACGATGGTAAGATACAGGGCTGATAATTGGCACAGCCCTCTCCAGGGTGCATTCCCACCTGTGGGTTTACCGGGCGAGAGCTGGAAGATGCTTAACATAAAGTTTTCTGGGTCTCATTTACCTAGGTTCAAATGTGAGGAGAGCTGACTTCGGGAAGCTGCAAGCTGCTAATCGAGGAGGCAGCAGTGGGGGGGATAAAGTCCAGATTCCTTCCAAGAAGTCTAATCTCTGGCAAATGTGCGCGCACACGCCGTTACCGTTCCAGTTGTTGCAGGGGACTTTGCAGTAGGACACAGCCCCAGCTCCATGCCGTGCTGAATCCTCTGTGCCTTGGGAAGAGGAGGAAGAGGCAGCTGCAGGAAGGAGGCATTGCAGGAGAGGAGAGGAGCGGGCGGCTGGCCCCGCCGCTGGGCAGAAGGGGCGGGGCGGCGGAGGCTGGCACTGGGAGCAGCGCGTACCTGGAGTACAGGGAAGACTGTGGAGAGGAGGGCAGAGCGGGCTGAGGGCTGCGCTCTACCGCCTGCGCTCGCCTCCGCTCGTCTTCGAACGTCCTAGAGAAATCTGGGGACATGTTCTGCTCCCTTATTTCTCTCCCCTCTTCTTCCCCTTTCTGAAGAGAAGAATCAAGGAAAAGAGATGGAGAGAGGAAGGGGAAAGTGAAATTCTGAGATGCTGCTGGGAACTTTGATCCCTTCCCTCACGTCCCTTTTCCTGCATAGAAATGGAAAAGGCATCCCCTTCCCTCCGGTGCGGAGCGGCTAGTGTGGGAAAGCAGAGCCTGGCAGCTGAACGAGAATGTGATGCTTGAAGAACCTTCCGCTCACTTTGTACATGAAGGATGGAAATATCCAAAATACTCGGGCTCCTGGTAGAGCTCTCAAGTCTGCTATACTGTCTCAGATGTGTGGAGGTAAGAAAAGGTTATTTTTCTATCTGCTTGTAAGAAGTCACATGGCTCTTTTAATATCCTCACTGTAAGTGGATCTTGTCATTACTTGAATATGTTTTTTAGAGCATTTAGGCAGTTGTCATCTCTGGGAAGGACTGGGAGCTTGGGGAGAGATTTGTTTCATTGTGCATATGAAATTCAGAAAAATAAACAAACCAGGAAAGCAGGATAGACAAGGGCTTGCAGATGCTTTGGCTTGGGTTTCCAGTGTTTCTCAGGCACTGCAGTGACCCTGGCAGGAGAGATCCTTTGTTTCTGTTCTTTGCTGATTGTCTGTCTTGCTGTTGTGGACAGATGATTTATAGCTGCACAGACCTGGGGCAATGCCTGCGGCACAGGCTGTTTGCACTGAATTTAATTGGTGGTGATGGTCAGAGTTGGGTTATTTTGGAAGCTGCTACAGAAACTGGCAGCAACTAATCTTTAATTAGAAGGGAAGCTTATTACTTGGACTGAAGTACTTTTGTTTATGGTCCAGCTCCAAGAAGAGCGGTTCAGGCTCTCATAGATATGCTGTTGTTAGTTGGACCCATCCCTCTATCACCAGCAGGCTTACATATGTCTGCTGGTGCCCACTAAAAGCTAGGGACCTGGATTGTGGTGCAGTCATGAAAGTGCAGCTTAGCTCACTTTCTACTCTCTGTAAAGTGTTGAGATCCTCAGGTAAGTCCTTCAGCATGGTTGGTCCACAAATGATTATGTGGGCCTGCAACAGCCTTATACGTGCAGATAGATGGATTTTTGGCTGAAAAGGGTTTATCTGTGCATCCCTTTGTGAATATGCACCTGAGATCTGAGCTGCTGCTTCTGAACCATGTCAGTAATTCATCTTCCATATGGAGTATCACATTCTGACTTCTGGAGGGTGATGCTGGAGCTTAGCCATAGTTGTCAACACCTGCTGGACTGGATTCATAAGCTTGATTTAAAAATGATACCTGACATGAGTAGGTGTTATTCATGTCAGGTTTCTGGGGGAATTATCTCTGCTTATTCCAGAAGTGGATTTGGTTTAATTCCAAGTTTAACTTTTCCCCTTTTCCAGGGAGAGGTGAAGCTGAGAGAGGCAAAATTACTCTATTTTGAGAAAACCACAACCATTACCAATAGCTAGTATTCTTTAGCTGCACATCTCTGCTCTGTGAATTACAACTCTTTATTAATATAAAAATATTACAAATGTTCATTAAAAATATTTAGAAACTAATTAAACTACAAGGAGCTAGCAGAAGCATGTACAGTTTCTTCTTTTCATTCTGGGTCTGTGAAGGTCTTGCACTTACTTGCACACCATGTAGTGGTGTTGAGTGGTGATCCCTATCTCTGTCTGAAGTTACAACCACAAGAAATACTGCCTGTTAGAGGAAATGCAGTTTTAGGGCCAGACAGGATGGTAGAATTCTGATGACTTTGTTTCATATTTTTTGGTTTTAGCTATTTAACTCAATTCAGATAATAATACCATAAGCCACATAATATTTTCAAGTATTAAAAACAAAATCCTCAAAAAGCCGTGTTGGATTTTCTTACTTGGATGTTTCCCACTTTATACATGGATGTTTATTACCATTTTAACAGGGATTTTGGGGGCATCATCCTGTCACTCACATAGATAAATCTCTGCAGCTGTGGCTATAGATGATTTGCCCTATAAATGGAGAAAGAATGAGAATGAATGATGAAAATTCATTATTTTTCTTACTGATAATAATGATTTTCTTCTAGATTTTCTTTCCATAGGCATTTCACTCAGACTTTCAACTCTTTTGGAAAAAAACCAAGCAGAGCCCTGTAATGTAGTGTTTGGATCAAGGGTAAATTTCTGCAGGCCAGTAATTATTCAGTTTGCTGTTAGTGGACAGAGCTATGGTTGTATTTGGAGAGGAGCAATAGGGAGACCAGGGAAGAGACTAGTTACTAGGGTGTGTTTGCCTAAAGCTGCAAAAAGCTGAGCTGCTTTTAGGACATGCCTATGTTTATTTCATTGGATAATCATCTCTCTGCTTTTGCTGTTTCTTTTCCCAGGCTTTCCTGGGATCCAAGCCCAACCAAAACCATTTGCAGAGTGCAGGTAAGAACAAGAAGTTATTAATTCAGTCATTGGGCAAATTCTTTCCTGCAGTGGTGATCTGAGACCATAGGTACAATGAACCGCTGCTACTTGGCTGTCTTCCTTTCTTTCCATCACTATTTCAGTCTTTTCTCTTGCCCCAATATCTGTTTATCTCCTTCATCAACATGGCCAGACTACTTCTGTTTCTTCATGTCAAATCCTCTTGCAGTTCCCTGTTCCTCCCACACATTCTTTTCCTTAAATCTCTTTCTCTACCTTGGTCTTTTTTGCATGCTGCCTTTCCTCTGCTCTAATAACTACTGAATTCTCATACAACCCCTCTGAGGGTCTCAGTTGATGCCAAGCATATGGTTTGTTTTCCAGACACCGTCTTGCAACTGTTTCTCATTTTTGTACCTTGCATTTAACCTTCAGCTGTCACTTACCCTCTCTGGGCTTGGCAGTGGCTAGAAGGCAAATGGCACGATGCAAAGTTTCTCTGTACCCTTGCTCTTTGCCCCATTTGCAGAAGGATTTCCTGAAAATGTTGGGTCCTTTTTGTTTACACAGTGAATAGAGCTGTAAATGTCCCTTTCGCAGTCTACTCTTTCCATGTTATGCACTCTAAAAAGCCCACAGAACCTGGGTTTTTTTTCCCCCACTTTGTTATTTCAGGGTCATGAATGGAGAGTTTTCTTCTTTTTTAAGGATCATAATAAATTAATTATTGGTTGTTTTTACACTGGGTATTTCACATGGGCACTGAAACATTGGCACCTACACTTCCCCCAGAATAAATTGCCTTTCCCTTCCTATACATTGGCCAAGTTCAGATAAGCCAGGTGATCTGCTGATGTGTATAGGGAACATCCACACAATGAAATACAGTGTCATTTCCCACCTTCTTCCTTTGTACAGTGCTGTTCCAAAGCGAGTACATGTATTGCATGTACAGTAATGGGAACCAATTCAAATTGTCATGTTTGGGCCCAAAGTTAACACTTTTCAGAGGTCTGTCTGGGCTATTCATTGCTTCAGATCAATTTGTGGTTCAGACAGTATTATGAACATTTTTTGAGCAGCACCTTGAAGAGTCATAAAGTTGAAATCAAGCAAGCAGCAGTTGAGGCTGCAGACACGGGGGGTGTTTCATATAACCCGGTGGTATGTCCCATGTTGTCTGAGCTTCAGTATATAATGTGTGATGCTAACACTTCCTTCCTGTGCCCAGCGCCCAGCGTGTGTGCTGTGGGACCTCTCGGGTATTACAATGGCTCGCTGGCAGTCACCGAGGCTGGGGCAGAGTGTCTCAACTGGACAGAGTTCCCCGATTACGTTCAGCAGTACCCAGACCGTGGCCTGGGGGACCACAACTACTGCAGGAACCCAGACGGGGGAATGACACCCTGGTGCTTCTACCGGCTTGTGTCAGGGGCCATTGGCTGGGCCAACTGTGACTGTAACCAAGGTAAGGGCTGTGCTGCCTCAGGGCTCAGGCCAGAAATGTGTACGGCACAGACTTGCAAGTGGCAGGTGGAACACTCTGTGAAAGAAGCACAGTACAAGAACTGTTCCAAATTGTTGAAATAATTAGTACTAGAGGCTAGCCTGTGTGGGAGAAGAACGTCTGTATAGAGTAGGGGGTGGATTTAAGCTGCTGTAGCTGTAATGCCTTGTATAGATGTTTTATTTTCATACAAGGAGACTTCTTTTTTTTCTACTGCTAACTTCGGCCACTTTGAAAACAGTTTTAGTTATGTGGAAAACAACCCACTTCTGCTCCTTTAGGGTACATATCAGAGCAGTCCTTATGTAAGTGTAGCAGTTCAGATATAACAAGAAAAAATCTTCTGTGGTAAGGCAGGTCATAGGCTTGTGTTAAACTTCCTCGGTGCTGGCACAAGGACTGCTGCTTACTTTGATGCAAGCAAGGAGCTGAGCTCTCTCAATGCACTGACTGCTTTGCAGCATTCTTGAAAATGTCCTGTATACTGACCTTCCTTGCTTTTCCCGCATTTTGCAGAACAGTTGAAGCACCAGTTTAATAAATTAATTGACAGTCTTCTTCCTTGCCAGTGGATGTGCTTCCAAAGATGGCTTCATTAAAGGGAAGGATATAAGTGTAGTGGTGCTGTGTGCCTGCACTGAGGTACTAGAGACAGGTGCATCCTTCTTGGACAGAACTGTACATCGCTGAGCGAGGAGATGTGCTTTCTAAACAGCAGTATATATTTTTGGTGGGGTGGAAATAGAATGGGCATTTACATTGGCACTTACTTTTCTTCAAGAAATTAAAGAGGAATCATCTGCTGTTACTGAACATCTCACTGTAGCAACAGACTCATGCAGGTGAAGTGGTTGATGGAAATAGATCAGTGGAGCGTCAGAAGTAATTCGATAGCTTGCCATTTTCATACACTCTTTCAAGATAGCATGTAAAATCATCCCCATTCTACAGAAGGAGAATCCAGGAGCTGTGGCAGAAGCCAAATTTCCTGCTGGTGTTACCATGGATTTGAAAAGAGCATAACACCAGTCATCCTCCCAAGCAGCCATTGCTGCAACTGGGAAGGTGCCACATCCCACACTCCTTTCATGCACATCACTTTAGTGCCAGCACAGGAAAAATAGGGATAAAAAAGCCAAGTGCAGTTCAGCTCAGCTACATGCTAGTCCAAGACTTGCTGGTCTAAAACTTCCATCAGCAGATAGCAGCTGGTTTTTATTTTTTTCCTTCTCTTTTGGAAGGCGCTGTGCGGTTGGCTGAAGACAGTAGTGTGGAGCTGTACTTCAATGGACTCTGGGGTACTATCTGTGCTGACCACTGGACTGACTGGGATGCCAGTGTTGTCTGCAGGCAACTAGGTCTCAGGTGGGAACCTCAGTCTGATTGTAAGAGTTACATGCTCATATGGCTTTTGAAAGAGCAGCCTCTGTGGTTACAGTTCCCTTGGCACAGTGTGTTGGCTGGGAGAAAGGAGTTTGTTTTGTGGGCTAATTTCCCACTTATCAGGATCCTTTTGTACTGTTTTCTTTCTGTGGCTACACCCAACCCAATCAGCATTTGCAAGAATTTTTAAAAACAATGGTTTCTGCTTCATGCTGCAGACTGTGAAAAGTGAGCTGTGAGATCACATTCCCTTTCTATGATCACCAACTGGAGTTCTTGTAGTGATCTAACAGAAATTTTAGGAGTATGGATCCTCTTTGGGTATCTGGGATTTGGATATTCAAACTTCCAAATAGCAAGAAGATAAGGTCCACAGAGAAGGAAGAAGGTGATTAAGATAGTTTGGTGTTTAAGTCTGTTGATGAATTTGTTCATCGCTCTCAAATGAGGGTGCCATTTCTGACTACACCAACTCCTCTGCAGTAGGTAGGCACATGAAAGGGTTAGGAAGTGCTTTGTGCTTGCTTGTGCTTTCCCATTAGCCTGTAAATGGTCACCTCTTTATGCACTTCCAATCAACTGGGCACACTAGGATGTCAAATATCACAACTGGACTGGAGAGTCACAACAACTGAGGGAACTTGTAAGTCAAGCCGTGCTGTGGCATTTCATTGCTCTGTTGCATCCTCTGTACCAGTGAGATTGGCACAGCTGGGAAGAAGAGTCATCCTGGGCCATGGCCTGTTCCCCTGCACCTGCAGTCAGCAAACTGCCATGGAGATGAGGAAGCCCTGCTGCAGTGTGGCTATCAGGAAGCTATGTCAGGAGCTTGTAACCAGGGGAGTGCCATGGTAACTTGTGTTCCTCCAGAAGGTAAATCTCCAGGGAAAGTTTGCTCCCTGTGTCTTCCATCATTGTTGCTGATAAGATGTAAAATGTGAAGCTGTGGAGAGAAAATAATTGGAAAATGTTCTTTCACCTGCTATGCAGGTAATTTTCTTTCTTCCAGTGGAAAATTGTCCATCCCTTCCCAATCTCAAATTCTCATAATGGGTGTACATCTCAATCACCAAAAGATGGCTGTTGCTTAAGACCACATCCCCTTTTTATCAAGCCAGGTTTTTGTCTGCAGGCAGCAAACTCCTGGTCACCACAGCAGCCAATTAAGAATCATCTCTGGACCAGCAGTACCCCACTCTGGGGGCTGCAATCATGGGTGCTTAAGTGGGGTCTAGAGGGGAGGATGTACTAAGAGAGCAACCCAAGAGCTCCTCTGGCTAGTGAATGGTTCTACACCCTGAAATGCTGGATGTGCTTTGTCTCTGTCTTGCTCTGTTGTGCTGTCTTTCCCTTTCTTGAAGCACAGGTGTAGGTGCCCCACTGCGTATAGTTGGGGGGAAGGAGAGCTTTCAAGGGAGAGTGGAGGTTTACCATGATGGCAAGTGGGGAACCATCTGTGACGACCAGTGGGACGACCGGGATGCTGAAGTAGTCTGTAGACAGCTGGGACTCAGGTAATTTCCCCGTAACAGAAGTAGGCAGAATGAAGAACATGAGAGCATGTCCCTTCACTACATTACCAGCCCTTCCTATAGGAGATATACAGAAACCTTGGGAAACATAATTCTGGACTGATCATCCTATGAAGGGATTTTGTTCTCCATTCCAGTCAATTTTATGGGTTTGTGCTGTGTAAAATATTTGGTGTATCCCCATCTAAGGATTGTTTGTGTTTACCCCTGTTCATTATTTTTGTACAGATGTCCTAATGCAAATCTTGTTGGCCTCAGTGATAACTTGTCATGGTGATTTCCATATGTGAACTGCAGTTCTGTACTTGGTTAGCTTTAAACACCTCCAGTTTTACTGGCTGCCCTTATCGTGTTCAGACAGGAAAGCAAGAGAGGGCACCTCATTCTCCTGTGTGCTATTCAGTGCTTAACATGGGAGCTGTTATATACTGAGCATTCTTGAAAATTACAACAGTACAGGATTATTCAAAATAGATTATGCAGGTATGAGATCCCTCAGTCTTTGGGAGTTTTGTCAGTTACAAGATGGTAACTGAGATTGATGTTACATCATTGTCTGCAGAAGTCTCCATGTGTCTGAACTGTTCACGTTGCAGGCACATTTTTGTTATTTGTTGGAAGGGCTCATTACAAACTTCCCAATAACATATTTCAGTTAAGAGTTGGCAACTCCACTGTGTCAAAAATACAGATGATCTATGGGAGGACAGTGACCCAGCATAGGAGAGTCCCTGTGCAAGGCAGAATCTGAGGACACAAGACTGTGGCCTTCCTTACTGAGCATACATGTCTGTAATGTTTACAGTGGGACCCCAAAAGCCTTGTCATGGGCTCACTATGGGCAGGGATCTGGCCCAATCCTGCTGGATGAAGTGCAGTGCTCAGGGAATGAACTCTCCCTTGATCAGTGCAAGAAGAGTGACTGGGGACAGCAAAACTGTGACCACATTGAAGACGCTGGGGTCTCCTGTGACCCTTTCACAGGTACAGATGTACACCTCTGCCAGTCAGATGCGGTCAGTCTTACCCCCACATTACTTGGTTTGCTCAGCAGGTAACCCCCTGGTTCAGGATCCTGCACAGCTCCTGTGTATGGTTCCCGCAAGGGCTGCCCAATGTGGAGGCAGACAGCAAGGAGCATATGGGAACAGATCAGAGGCAGACTTGGTGGTGTTCCCATGGTTTTGCTCAGGTGGTGTGTAAAGGCTGAAGTGAATCCTCCCCAGACAGATGGGCATGTTTGGAAGCAATGAACTTTTGTTTTTTGAGTACCCACAGAAATTTGTGTCTTTTGTTTCTTTCACTCATGGGTGGTACAGAGACCTAGCAATGCTGCACAGGTGGTTTCATTCCTCCTCTGCTGAGTGCTGCCCTTTCCTTCTCCCACCCCTTGCAGAGGGCACAGTCCGGTTGGCTGGTGGCCACAGCCCCAGCGAAGGCAGGGTGGAAGTTTATTACAATGGAGACTGGGGCACAGTGTGCGATGATGGCTGGACAGACCTCGGTGCCCAAGTGGTCTGCAGGCAGCTGGGCTTCAGGTAGGACTGAGAGTGTGTGTAGTGTCTGTGCTTCCTAATTTCAAGGATTAGATTCCATCACCCTTCACTGGGATAGGCTGGGCCTTAATCCTTCAATGCTGTCTTTGTTAGAAGGCTTATTACCATTATACAACTTATTAAGGAAAGATTAATAGGTATCCACATCCTTTCCAAGGGGCAAAAATAAATCTTTATTATCTCTTGCCTCAGCGTATTTCAAAAGCAGATAGCAGGATTAATACTGTCCTTATGAACCCCTTAGCAAAGACAGAAAGTTCTCTTTAATGTTCCTTAAATTTGCAGGTGTCACCTCTGATGTGTCAGTAAAAGGATATCACCTAACTGCTCCATCAGCTGTATGTGTCATCTGCCTCAGTAGTTGAACAAAGACCATCAGGGCAAAAAAAAAAAGAGTAGTCATAGGGATTTTCAGCCCATTGCTGAGCTGTCATCCCTTCAGGTAGGAGCTTGGGAAAGATTTAAAATCAGGATACTATAGTCTTTGTGGTAGTAAAGTGGGGTTTTGTGGATTTTTTAAAATATGATTAGGGTCTCCTTCTAAAATTTCAACTTTATAGACCAAAAAATGATTAAACTAAATTGTTCCCTTTGAGTTCAGCTACATACTGTGTTTGCCATCTCTTTTAGTGCCTAAGAGTTCACAGATTTCTGCATTTCAATTCCAGGTAGCTGTTTCCTATAAAAAGAAGTAGAATTACCTAAATGTTGACATTTTTGATGCCTCCTCTGCCAGCCCCTCCCCAGACTGATGTACCTTATGACATATCTTCAAAGCAGACTCTGCTGGCCCTATGTGCCTTTGATCAGACGCTAGAAAATGGTCTGAGCAGGTCTCCCTGAAAACTGAAGCTAGTGAGATATGAAGATACTTGGTTGCCATCCTGTGTGTCCATGGAGTGGTTTAGGTCAGGAGGCTACCAGTACCATAGTTAAGCAGAAGACTATCTCTTTGGATCTGAGCTTGGGTCCCTCTGTAGCATTTATAGTTCTAATGTTATTTTCTGTTTCCTTCCTCTAGCGGTCCTGCTGCTGTGGCCTCTGAAGGAGACTACGCTGCTGGCCAAGGCTTCATCTTACTGGATGATGTGGCATGTGTGGGGACAGAGCTGTCCCTCCTGGACTGTCCCCACAGCAACTGGGGGCAGCATGACTGCTCCCATACAGAGGATCTGGGAGTCCGCTGTTCCCCAGAAAGCAACACAGTCATGGATGGCAGCCTGGGTAACTCACTTTGCTCTTGCCCTGAATGCTGCAGAAGTTTCAGCTTCTGGTCTGTTCCCTTGTAAGCTTTCGCAGATGTGGGATTTTTCCCTGTGCTGTTTCAAAAAGGGGTCTGCTTTATGAGGAGGAACAAGCCCTGGCTGAATTGGGGCAGAGCCACAAATCTTTGACTCCACCAGACCTACAACCAGATCAACAGATAAATGGAAACTGGAGAGCATTGTATTGGCAGTCTCTGAAACAAACCTGAGGGGCTGAGGGACAGTGGCTGCCTTAGTGTGCCACTGCTCAAGGGATCCCTTTAACTAGACCTTTTAGGAAACTGGTGTGATTACATTAGTGTCACACCTTGGCCAAGACAAGAGGACTTCAGATGCAAGGGGTTATTGTTTGCACTCCCTTGTGTGGATGGCACACTTTTATTAAAATCGTGAAAGTATTTCAAGTTAGCATAATTTCCTCATTTATACAATGCCTGATAATCTCCCCTTTCCTTACTACAGGAGACTTTCCAGTTTGTCAGACATTTGTTATTGAAATAGTTGGTATCCAACGGTTTTGTTTTTCCTGGATGTAGAACTCTTCTCTTGCTTAGAATAATGTAATCGTTTTATAATTCAATGGATTTCTTTCCCAGGCATGTTTATGCTTGTCTAACCCTTGGCTCAAGAGTTAATAACTTTCTTTCTGTTCTTGTTCTCCTCTTTACTCAGCTTTCAGAGTATGATCCACTGATGATTTCCAGTATGTATTAAGTAAATTAATATGTATGTAGTCTTCTGATTCAGCACAGGGGTAAAATGTCTTCATGTAGACACATTCCCCCCCCCCCTTTTTTTTTTCACAAAAGCAGGCTTTTTGTTTTAAGCCTGCTGATGTCTGGGATTCATCTTTTTCTATAGAAGCCGAGTTTTGGACACCTGACTTCTCTGGTGTTTTTGCTTGCAGCAGCCCAAGTGTTTTCTCCTTCAGGGCCTCCTGTGCGGCTGGTGGATGGAGAAAGCACCAAGGAGGGCCGGGTTGAGGTGTTGCTGAATGGGCACTGGGGCAGTGTCTGTGATGATGACTGGACAGACAGAGACGCTACAGTGGTTTGCAGGCAACTGGGATTTAGGTAAGGCTGTGGTACAGGCATCTTACAGATAGAAACAGTTCTCAGGGGGAGCACTTCTGGACTTGTTCCTGGGGGTTTAGTTTCTTAATTTTGGCACACCCACATATGCTTGAGGGAGTAGATTGCTCTTCTCACTGTACTACTGTCTGTGTGTGGAGTGACACGTAAATATTATTCCTCTTAAAATGCACTGGTGCTTCAGGTTCACTTGCCTCCTGTTCACCGCAGATTAGCCACCCTCTCTCTAATTGCAGTGGTACAGCAAAAGCGAGGGCAATGGCTTATTTTGGCGAAGGCCATGGGCCCATCCATCTGGACAACATAGAATGCAGTGGCATGGAGCACACCCTAGGGCAATGTGCCAGGTCTGACACCAGGATTCACAGCTGCTGGCACAGTGAGGATGCTGGTGTGATCTGTGACTATGTGGAAGAGAAGATCCAAGACACCAGGAGAACAGGTGACATGCCCGTTTCTTCTATGCAGGAATCTGGAGCTCTGGTTGTAGGATCTCTGCTTGCTTTTGTGGTTTTTCCCTGTCATTCTTGTATTTGGCTGAAACTTCACCTACAAAATTAGCAAGTCCTGTCCTGCACCTCCTACCTTACTCTTGTTTTCATTGTATCTTCTTAGGAGCACAGAGTGTTCCAGATTAGCCTGGAGTGCTCCACCCATGTCAGGCCTTTGAGCCTGAAGAACTTCCCCACAGCCAAGTCATCATACTCTTCCTTAGAACAGCAACCATGAGAAAGCTTTGGGGTTTAGAGTACTGATGAAGTATAGGTATAGGTCTCATTCCTGGCATAAGCCAATAGAGACTGCAGGTAAGCACCTCCAGTGAAATTATGGAAACCTATGGGATCAAATCTTCTATGAATTCCATATACACAATATAATGCAGTCCATTACTTTGAGGGTTAATGCCCTCAGGGAACATGAATGGTATTTGGCTCTGTGACAGCAATGCTGATACTTAAGGTGAAGGTGCCTACCCAACTGCTCTCACTTTGCTGTGCAGGTCCAGAGTCTGGTGTGTGTGGCATGCGCCCGCTTCACCGTCGCAAGAAAAGGATCATAGGTGGAAGCAAGTCACTGAGGTACTACCCTGTAACTGCTGAGAGAGTCAGACTGGTTCCAGCTTTCCATTGGGCTCTGGAAATAGCCTCGCAGATGCTGACTACTACAGTAACACATTTTCACTGGTGATTTTTGAACTTTGTTTGAACCAGTGTGCTATCTAGGGAAGAATGCAAGCCAGCTGAGCCCAGATGGGACAGAGTGGATGGGAAAAGAGGAAAATGGCTCCCATGTGTGTGACACCTCTTATTCCTCTGTTTCTCTTTCAGAGGCAGTTGGCCATGGCAGGCCTCACTGCGGCTGAAGGGTTTTCGTCGAGATACTCGTCTGCTGTGCGGAGCAACTCTGATCAGTAACTGCTGGGTGGTGACTGCAGCCCACTGCTTCAAAAGGTGTGTTTGGGAGTGGGGAGCCCCAAGGGATACTCAATGATGAACAACATAACCTCATACAAGTTTATCCTCCCAGCCCAGTGGAACCACAGGAGCAAAGTTTCTAAACCAAGAGTTCCAGGTTACGATGTGTGTGATCTTGGAGTGTTATGGGGTTGACTCAATATAGACTTGCTTTTTCCTTCACTGCATACACCTGGCCTCTTAACTTTGAGGCTTTAAAGCTTAAAGGGAACCAGCATTTTGCCACTCTTAAGTGCTTTATGGAACTGTGAACAGGTCAGTTCACAAGCCTATTGCAACTATAGTAATCATTTTTATAGGAAAAAAATCCTATGCATGGTAGATAGTGATTTGGGATGCCAAATCTGCAACAGCTGGCATGATCATATCTGCTAAAGAGGTCCTGCAGTCCTGCAGCTGGCACTGTTTAATCACTGTGGTGTGAGGAGGTAGTTCAGTCTCATAGCAACTGAGACTTGGTGAGTCTGCTTCCCTCTTCGTAGGAGTATCAAGATCTTGAGTCTGTTTTTCTCCAGGTTTGGAGTTGATGTGCGGCGCTACCTCCTGCGGGTGGGCGATTACCACACAGGCGTGAAGGATGAGTTTGAGAGGGAGCTGCCCGTGGAGCGGATAGTCCTTCACAGGAACTACTGGGCTGGCAGCAATGACAATGACATAGCCTTGGTCCGGGTGCGGGGCAGAGAAGGGCACTGTCTCTCCTTCAATCACCACGTTCTGCCCATCTGCCTGCCCGACAGGAGGGAGAGGTCTGACATCAACAGGCAAGCCTGCATCATCTCCGGCTGGGGAGACACAGGTGAGTGGTGGGGCTTTGAAGAGCAAGAGAGGTGAGGAAGTCTGGCTTCAGAAGTCTACATGGGCCATTAATTTATGGCAACTCAAGGCTATGTTCTCACTGCTCTCATTATCTGTGCCAGTGCATGGTGCTAAGGAATGGGGAGATGAGGTGGGTTTTGTGCTATTGTGTTTTCTTCTGATTTTGAGGCTTACTGAGTCTGCTCAGTATTGGTGAAAGCTTTGGTTTCCATAGCATCCCTCTGAAGCTGTGGGAGAGACCAATGCTGCCATCTGGCCACTGTCCTTTCTTTCTTACCGTTTCTGCACATGTGTTTGCCCACTGCAGATCCCTTAGGGAGCAGCATGTGCAGAGCCACTGCATGAAGCCCATGGGAGGCCCCCATGTTTTCATAACCTCCTGCCTTCTTCATGATACTGTCATAGTGAAGTGAGGGCTTAGAGGTGGAAGGGGCCCTCTGAGAGAGAACTCTCTCACAGACTACCTTGCTCAATCTCCCTGTTATTTCTGCAAAGACAGATGGGCTCTGAGTCTAGTTTCTATCCTGGCTTCAAGACAGCCTGGACCTGTCCTCTTTGAGCACATTGCTGTGAGGCTTCCTAGGTAAAAGGGAGCAGGGAGGCCTTTCTGGGGCTGCTGTGACTGGAGAAAAGCCATAGGTTTAGAAAGACTTCCTGCCAAAGCCCCAGGAGCTCATCTGTTGGTTTTGGACTTGCCCATCCTTCTCAGCTGTTTCCCTCACTGTTTAACTGCAAGTACATATTTGCCTTTGGAGTCAGTTGTGCCAGTTGCACGTGTCACTTCAGGATGGTTGGGGTGGATCAAGGAGCAACTTAGCAATGTAACTACCTTAAGCTGTACTGGAGCTTAGTGGCTGGAATCCTTCCCACGCACCAAACCCAGCTTTCTCAATGAGGAGCAGTTACCTACTACCTTGTGAACTTACATAAACCTTGGGCACAGAAAGGTCATACTCTAATATAGCACATTAACCTTACTGTTCTGAACAGCCCTGGGGTAATAAAGAGATTTGATCAAACAGACACTAGTTTGGCCAAAGATGAACTCCCCTTGAATAATATGAGTGCCTTTGAAACATCTTCTAAAACTTCTCTGAGGATTGAGCACTTAACAGATACTACTGCATTTATTCTCTTGAGAAAACACTGTCCTTTTTTTACTACGGAGGAAATGGAGGTTTGCAGAGGTGAGATAAATTGAACAAGGTTCGAGTTACTTGTTGACAAAACCAGGAGTAAGACTCATCCTTTGATCTAACCTTTTTCTACAACCCTCTTCCCGACATCTTTGATCTTACTGCTTTTTATTGTGGTCTGGCTTGGCATCACTGTTTTCTGAAGTTCTCTTGGTTCAGAGATGCTGAGCTCAGCCTATTTCTGTGCTGCAGACTTGACATGAAATGTCTAAGTTCATGTTTTTGTAGGGAGCACTGTTGCACCTGGTTGCTACTGATGTCTCTACATGTATCAGTCTGGCTGTTTTGTTTTGTTCCAGGGAAGTCCTATTCAAGAACCCTGCTGCAGGGGGTGGTGCCTCTTCTCCCACGGGATGACTGTGAGGCTCGTTACGGGCGGAAGTTCACCAACCGCATGATTTGTGCTGGGAACCTCTCTGAAGATAAACGGGTGGACAGCTGTCAGGGTGACAGTGGAGGGCCACTCATGTGTCAGAGATCAAATGGACGCTGGATCATTTTGGGTATCACTTCCTGGGGGTATGGCTGTGGTCGCAAGGATTCACCTGGTGTGTACACAAAGGTCAGCAAATTCGTACCCTGGATCAAGAAAGTGACCAAGCTAAAATGAAAATGACTGAGCTCTAGGAATTTCAGCATATGGTCCTTTTGCCCTGCAGCAGCAGAAGGCTGTGGCTCCTGGTCTGTGACTGACGGATATTTTTCTTGTCATTGGACACTGGCAAAAGACTTTGATGTAGAACTGGAGGGAAAAGAGTTATGACTGATTCTTTAAAATCTTTGGTTTCACTTTAGTCTGTAATCTGTAAGCAGAGAAAGCAGGTGCACAGTGGTAACAATGATAAGTATACGTTGCTCTAAATATCTGAATCCTGTAATGCAATCACACTTATTCCTTTGCCCTGGCACACAGAAATGGTAGAAGTAGAGAGATACCTACTGCTGCAAATCTGTTCCTGGTTGTATGTTTGGACAATTGAAACATGCTGCAAGGAGAGGTGAGATGCTTGGAAGATGGCACCAGGTGCTGGCATAGTGGAAATCTTCAGATATTTTTTCATAACAGCTCTCTTCAATTCCAGGAATCAGAAGATTTGACCTGAGCTGAGGAACAGGCCAACAGCTGGGTTTTTTCCTTCCCTGTTATGTCTCTAGGGGGAACCTTTTCTCTTCTAAATAGTAGGTCTGCTTCCATATGATCCCTTTCAAGTGTCTGCCCAGGCTAAGAGATGCTTGTCCCTCCTGCTGTAATCCTCTGTCACACATTTCCAGCTGCCAGATGCTATGGTTTTACTGCTGTTTTTTTGCTATAGTAGTTTGTATGTGTCGTTGGGCTTGTTTTTTGGGTTTCCTTAAAGTAGCATCTTCTAGAATCAGTTGTTGGTGTGAGAAGCAGTAGCTTTCTTGCCCTCATGATTGCTATGAAGAACTTAAAATGCGACCTCAAGTGGCTAAATAGACTTGTTATTTTTCTTTAAATCCAAATGTTATGTTAATCTCAAACATTCAGGTGTTGAATCATAATTTAGCAGCACTGTGGGGACTTCCTATTGGTCCCTTATTCACCATAGTTATTAGATGCCCTTTGTTTGTTCTGTTAGTCTTTTACATCTCTGTGTTCACAGTTTTCCCATGAAACATGGAATTACTCCTGGGGTGTAGATACACCTCAAGCAAATTACTCACTCCTTGTGAAAAACAGTAAGTTGTGCTGCAAAGCAGCTTCCCGCTTTCATGACATGTGTCCTGTTCTTGAAACCTCTGGGCTACGCTTCCTTTTTTCTCTTCTTTGCGGTACTTCTCTTTTCATTCCTCTCAGTGGGAATAAACTGGCTTAACTTGAGGGTATGCAAGCACTGTCATCAAGCTGTAGTTCTCAGCCTGAATAGATATAATGCTGAGAGAAAGCAGGGGTTATTGAATACTACAATTTCTTCCTTCTGTCTCATCCAAACAAATGAACAGAGTTCCTCTTATGCCTTAAGCACTTTTTACAGTTAATTTGTTATTCTTGAATAAGTAAAAAAATATAAAACTAGACAGAAGGGCTAAGTGCCTTAACAGTTGTGCAGTGCACAGTGTCTTTGCACTGTGTACAGATAAGACAGAGAGGACAGGTTTGTGCAGGAGCAGGAGCAAAAAGCTTTGCTGTATAACCAAGACTCGAACATGGAGTAGTAATACAGGATGGGACACATGGAACTTGTGCCAGTTTTGCATGTTTTTGGCTAGGCAGTAACTGGGTCAGGCACTGACCTGCTGTCTGGGAGGTCTGCACTCAGGGCATTGAGGTGTTCAGTATCTGGGTATTACCGAAGCAAGAACAGAACGCAGAGCACAGTCTGTGGATTAGCAGTGTCATATTACAGGACAGGTGGTGACAGAGTCCTAGAAATCGCCTTGGATTCAAGAACTGGTGATTGCCTAAAACTTTAATTTGTCTTTTATAAAATAGCTTAACGTAAAGGTGCTGGCCTGAGTAGATGGCTGATTTTTCTGTGTGAAGGCTAAACTAAACGGTTTCATTTACCCTTTCCAGGTATTATAGGATAATTGGCTACCAGTGATTCAATGGACTATTTTAAAATCCTGCTTGGAAACTTTGTTTTAACAAAGAATTATGGCAATCTTTAAAACCTGCAATGTCCACTGCAAACTGGCCTTTGAGACAGACCTGATCCATTTGTGCCTCTTCTTGAGGTGCTGAATGGCTTCAGCATTGCTTTGTGCTGATAACCCTGTTTAAAATGCCAGACTTGATCCCTTGGCAGGGCTGTGCTTGGCTCCACACTAGCTGTGCTGCCCTGTGGCTGCTGGCAGAGTCTCTAAACTGCAGACTGCTCCTTATCTCCCAGGAATTAAAGTGCTGAGCACCGAGGGCAATTATGTTACAGACCTCTTGTCTTGTGGGGGATTAAATGCCAAGTTTTACACTGGCAGGAGCAGTACCTATCTGGGAAACATGGAAGGATTTGGTTTTTAATTTCAGCCTCCCCTGGGCCAGTATGCTACAGCCAGCTCAAATGGAGTTTCTGTGCCTTGGGTGTTGTCACATCTCTAGTTCAACCTGGTTTGATCTTTCAGTTTATACCCATAAGCCCAACAGGCATAGAAACACCCAAAGGATGACACTGTGAGGTTATTTCCCTAAGCCTACTTAGCGGGTGGCATTTCAGGAGTTAACACAAATTACCACGTAACACAAGTGAGACTCTGGCCTGGCATTGTCTTCTGAAATTCCCATGTTCTAGTTCAAAACATTTCTTTCTCCTAGATCTTGTCACTATGAAAGCTGTGAGAATCCTTGTAATTAACATCCTGCGAGTCCTGCATGAGCCAGGAGCAGGGAAGGAACTATCCAACCTCCTTTGCCTGCTATTATACCTTACTGGTGCTGGAGACGAGCTTGTCAATACTCTCCTATGTTGACCTGGCCTGTTTCAGGATACAGCTATTGCTCATCACTGAGCAATCTGAGACTGTAGCCCAAACCAAACTCATGTGCTTTGCCACTGAGGCTTACTGGAACTGCCTGGTTGGATGAGCAGCACTCAGCCACCCTAAGACTGTATTTTGTAATGTTGGACAGCAGCAGATGTTTCAAACGATAGTATGTGTGAGTTGTACTGAACAAGTTTTAACAATCTTTCCTCTTGGGGAATTTTGTTCTTGATCATTTAAAATTAATTACTTGCATTATTATTCTCATCATTAAAAATGGAAGTACAAGTACTTGGCCTTCTAGGTGTTGTACAAACACTGTGCAGTATCCTTTTGTCATTCTTTTTTTTTCCTAAAATATAAGAGTTTATATCCCTAAATTTTAAATTTTAAAAATTTTAAAACCTATATAATGTAACCAGCCTTCATCTTCCATATAAATGTTTAAATTTTTTGGTTTCAGTCCAACTAAGCTCTCAATCTTAGTATTTTCTGGCAATGAAAATCATTATAATTTTATTTTCCATAGCACATGATTTCTTTTTATGGTTCCTGAATTAATTGCCTTTTGTTTTCATTGAGTACCATCTGTCCTTGTGTTCACAGTCACAAGAGGAAATAAGGGACCTGGCTTTATATTCTCTGTTATACATTATTCTAGAGATAGTTCCTTTTCTAAAACTGTGGCTTCTCTGTCTTTCTTCAACCTAAACCGTCTAGGTGTCTGATAACATGCTGACTATCTCTCCATATCTTCTCTTTCTGATGGATCTTTAACCTTTGGTAAACAACTGAATGCAGTTTGCCAGGGGAGGTTGTGTCCCCTGCTGATTATTTGAGTACAGTTTTCTATAGTAGGCAATGCTGTAAGTGATTTTGGTGCTGTGTCTGTATGCTGGAGCTAGTTTTAAACTTGCTAGTGTGGTCTTGGTGGCAGCCTTACTACAAAGGGATGAAAACTCCCTGAGGTTATTTCCCCCTGTGTCTCAGGCAGGTCCAGCAGTCCCACTGAGCTCACTGAGCTACAGCAACTGCTGTAGGTCTGTCTGGGGAGCTCTGGGTAGGGAGCACCTGGAGAACTGTGTAGTGCTTTGCCTGTGCTGACATATGTGGAGGGCTGGGCCAGTCCACCTTCGCAGCATTAGTCCACTGGATAAGGCTAAGACATGGGCACTGTTTGCAGGAGCTGAGAGCTCAGTGTTGCTAGTGGCTGCACTGTGCCACATGGATGCCTTGAGAGGACTTTCCATAGCAGAGTGGCACATGATAGTTGTGTGAGAAAGGGAACATCACTATGACTGGCTAGGAGCACTGGCAGAAGTAGAAATGTGGCTTTGGTAAGGGTCTAAGGAGCAGCTCTTAGTGCTGCAGGTATCCCCCTTTGAGAGAATACTCCAGTGCTCCACAGGCTGCCTCAGTACTGGGATCTTCTGACCTGCAGTGCCTGCAGTGGTTCTGTCTTGAACCTGTCCACACTTTGGCCAGCTGAAGCTAGATTAAAGATTTATCACTGTCTTGTGGCTGAACATTGTTCTGATTATTTCTATGACTTATATGTTATGCTATAATGAGTCAGGCAGCCTTTTATTAACCTGGACAGGATATCAATTATCCTTGTAATTCCAGTAAACTTGTAGCAGAAAATAACAGATCAGTTTCTCAAAGGTATTGGTGGAGGCATTGGTGAGGAACCAGGAAAATGGGTGTTTTCTGTCTCAGGGGTAACAGAGGCAGGTCTGCCTTTTGTCTGTCTTCCTTTCTTTCTGAAGCCAATATCCTGAAGTCTCTTCACCCCAAAAGAGCTGCAGAGATCCATCGACCACTTGAAGACAGATTTTTATGTGTATATTCAGCAATCAGGTGAAAGCTTTTGAGAGAGGAACTACACTGTGGCATTTAACACTATCTTGACAGACTCACTGGGAGTTTTCTTGCTAGAGGGAACAGAATCACCTCTGGTGGTAACCAATTTGGGATTGCTTCTTGTAAAACAAGGCGCTGTGACCTGGACCAATGCACATCTCCTGGGCTGCATTTTGATTTGTTTGGGAAAATACTTAATTTTCCGCATCAAAAACTCATTTGTGTAGTAGCCCACTCAAGTCCTAATAAAATCCCTTTCTCCTAAGGGCTGAGTACCTCTGAAATCAGTCAAGTGCCAAAGCTGTCATGTCCCCTGGATCAACACCAATGGCTCACAAGGTATGCTAATAAATGCATTATACTGTGACTGTGTGGGGCTCTGTCTCATTTTTAATAAAGGAATCTGTTCCAAGGGCAGATTTTAAGATTTTTTTCAGCACTGGGTTAAGTTAATTAAATTTCTCTATTAATGTAATTTTTAGAGATGCTTCAACATGCTAAACAAAGTCAGTATCATGTTAGCTACCATTACAATGAAAGGCAACAGTTCTTCAAATGCCATGTGTTTGGCCATTTGAAACGGGTAAGGAGCAGGTCAGCTCATTGCATTTAAAAGTTAACAGGCTTTAATACATCAGCTTTCTAATTTGTTTTTAAAAGTGATCTTTCTATACAAACTTGTTTGGCATGTCTTAGTCTCCTTTTAGTCTAGGATTCACGTGTCATCATTCTTACGAATCAGAGCCAGCCTCTGGAAAAGTGGAAGTGGGATAAGGGAAATACAGTTTGAATGCACCATTGATTCTAGAACACTGTGATATTCTACCCATGCTGCCCCACTGCTGAAACCTGAATTTCTCCTTAAAAAGTCTGTTTTGAAATATAGTCCAGCTTCTTACAAGGTCTGCACTGACTTTTCCAAGTCATAAGGGTTAGACTGGGGCTTGCTGTAGCTGATGCCTGCAGACTCCAAGAATTATAGTGCATAAGTTTTTGTGTGTACCGACTCCAGCCTTCTGTTGGGAACTGACATGCACTCACAGAAGAAAAAACTGCGTGTGGTTAATACTTTCCTCGCTTCCTGTCTGCCTTTGGGGTTTTTCTACACCTGCGTGCATTTCTCTTCTTGCTTGTGCAAAACTGGGAAGTGCAGTTCAGGGATTTTAACTGGCCTTTCGTGGGTCAGCGGGCACGGTTTCATCCCTTCAGTTCTGCAGTGCTGTTCTGTAGTCACTGCCTGGAAAAGAAACAATGTTGAAGCTATGGTTAAGGTTACAAGTCTGTCAAAGTTGTTTTGTTTTAAAGCACTTGACTGCTGCCTTCATGTGGTGAAAAGGCTTGGGAGGAGTGTATGGCATGAGCTTACTTGTTTCAGATTGCCTGCTGTAAGATAGCTTTAGATTTTGAGACTGAAATATGAATGAGGAGAAAACTGAGCTTTACTTCATGTGAATTTCTAACTAGGATAGCTACCATATTCATAGGGAGAGAGGAAAAAGGGCATTCAGTTATCACCACTGACATTAAAAAAATTCTTATTTGGGTAAAATTTCCTCTTTCTAGTGGAGGAAGAGGATGTTGTTCAAACTGCCTTGGTTTGCTGGGCTAGGTCTTGTGCTACTCTTAGACTGGCCTGTCTGGAAGGGATTCCTAGCCTTGGTAGGAGGTTTCTATGCAATTCTGTTCATGTGCAAAAGTGAAAAGGGGAGGTTGAGCCAGCAAAATGGATCTTTAAATATGGGGATCTTTAAATATGGGGATGGTCCAGCTGGAGTCATTTATGTTTAGAAAAACCTTTGGAGGTTTTGCTATTGGAGGACATGTGTACAACAGACAAATTCAAACAAATTGATGAGACCCCAGTGTACCACTTGATCTCCTCCCTGCTTTTCAAGATCAGAAATAACAGACTTTCATAACTAGCCTGCCACTTGGAAGGATGAACCAACTTCCTTGGATGAGCTTTACCAATAGGAAGCTATGAAGCTGTTTAGCTCTGATGTCAGCTAAGCAAAAGGCCTTGTTTCTCCTATCCCTTTATATCTGCGGTGGCCTTCATGCAGGTATGAGAGCAGCTTCAGCTCTAAGGGTTGAGCTGGGAACAGGTAGAACTCAGTGCTGGGCTCATGTTCAATTGCTGCCCAACAGAAGAAACAAGTTGGCAAGAATTTAAATTTCAGCAAGTTAATCCTGTTGCGAAGTGTATGCTGAGGTTGTTTTGATTCCCAGCCCTTGGCAGCCCTAAGGCTCAGGAGCCAGCAGTAGGTAGGTGCCAAGGGTTTCCATGAGAAAAGGTCATGCATACATTTGCCCACATGCCAGTCCGGACAGCAGGCCCTTTTCACTACAAAGACTGGGAGTGTGGGGAGATTTACTGTGGTAATGGAAGTGGACAACTCAGCTGAAATTCTTTTAAAAGTTTACACTTTTCTGCTACTTTCTTCTTGGAAACAAGACAAGACCACTTCAAACAACAAAACCCTTTTCTTTGCAGTTTAACTGATCTGCTCTGCTTAAACCAGAGCTGTATGAAAAGAAGAAAATGTACTTCTAAAGGTTAGTTCTTTACTCTTTTCCCTCCTCCCCAGTCACATGTACAGCCTTGCTGGAGGTAAAGTAGGATTACAACCTCTGCTTGTGGGATTCTAGAACCAGTAACTAAACATGCCAGAAGAAAGCCCCTTTGCTTGAGGTTTACCATTTTGTTATCTGTTGCAAGACTAAGAAGCAGATTCTGTTATTCAGCACAATTATGCTGAAGTCTCAACAGAAACCCTTTTAACTGCCCACATGTTTAAGCCATAGCTAGGTTGATTAAGACTTGAGAAATCTTTATTTTCCTGCAGGGCTTGTCTTCGCAGTTACATGGGTTTAACAGTTTGGTTAAACTGATGCAACTTCGTGGTTGACGCTTAGGGGTGAGGCACAATTTGAATCAGATCCCTCTGTTTAGATGAGTCAGGAGTGTCCGTGCACAAGATTCCTCAAAAAGTAAGCAAAGAGCATGCCACTACTCACTAAACTCCTACTACTATAACATTTAACCATCCCAAATAAAGACAGTTTGCTAGACTTAACACTAAATGTGATGACAGAATTACACAAATCTAGTTACCTTCCCCCAAGAAGACGTGAAATAATTATCTTGGGAAATGCATTAAAGTTTTGGACAGTTTTACAGGATCTTGTCATAGCATTTTGCAGGAACATGGCTGAAAATGAAGATCTGACTAAAAAAGCTGGTAGCCTTTGAGGCAGTGCAGAAAACAACCTGCTGTCAGTACCTGCAAAGGGCTGGTCACCTGCCTAGACAAGAGAGATGAAAATAGAAGCAGCTGATTTAATCTGGGAATCCCTAAGTCTCATAAAGGAAGATCCTGTTCAAAGAGCTTGCCTCCTGAATACACATGGGATCTGCAGGTAAAATAAGTGAACACTCTTTACCTATAAGCATTCAGATAATTTTAAGGATTGACTGATTTGTTTTACAGAGCACCCTGCAATAAATCCTACTTGCTCAAGTCAGTAGGTCTAGGGAAAAAAATCTTTTTTCCCCTCACTTATTACAGAAAAACAAAAGTGACTGAGATGTTGTCTCTGTATCTAGCAGTCCAGGTGGTTATCAGTCATCACAATATGCATATTTTTTTAGTGCCTCCTCTTTCTTCCAAAAAAGAGGCCAGTTAAACATATGTCACTGGAACATTGCTGACCCTTACCCACACTAATGAGCACAAAACTTGTCAGGGTGTGTTTTCCTAAATGGAGCGTTGCTGTCTGGTTGTAGCAACCACACTACTTGTAAGAGACAACTTCAGGTTGGATTGACAATTTAACTGATGATTGAACTTCCCATTGGGATCTGATGAGAGGTAGCATGAATTCAATTTTTAAAATAAAACCCCTCACATCCCTAACTCTATGGTTAGATTATTTTTCTAGGGAAAGTCTGTGGAGAGTACACACTAGTTTACTGTCCATAATATTGTACACTGTTGTTCTTGCATTTTAGAATCACCTTTTCTCAGCAATCTTTTATTCCTCTGTTTGAGTGTCAATGTACCTGTTATTTATATTTTGAAAGATTTTACTGCTGAGAAGCAGCTATAGTGCAAATTTTGATATGGCCAGTTTCATCTGAAGGAGCAGGTTCCATAGCATGAGGAAAGCTTCGGCTCCTGAAGATGTGATAAGATGTGATAAGCAGAGAATTACTTCAGTTAGCCACAATTGCGCTGCATACTTTGCAGAGCAGTGTATGTTGATTTGACAAATGGGTTTCCTGTGTCTCTCTAACAAAGATCCTTTACTTAGTAGCTGACTGTACCCTCAAGAACAAATACAGAAACCTGTCTTCTGCAGCAAAGGTGTGTTGAGGGTCAGCTATTGCAGCAGTTGATTTTTTAAATTATCATTTTTGATTTCTAAAATTGAAGATTGCTAGAGAAGGAATGTCACATTTAGCAATTTTCCTTGATTTTTTTTTTTTTTTTTGGTGAACTGAAAATCAGCCAAGGAACCTATGTTTTGCCTGCATCAAAAGAGGCTTATTGGAGTACACAGGAAGCTTTCAAGTGTATAACATTGCTTGTTAGGGTAATGCACTCTCGAGACAAACTAAGTTATCAGTTGCTGAGTTTCCACAAATGATGTACCTGACCTGCCCTCTAGACAAAGGAGAGAGATTATACTGCTTTCACAATCTTTTCACATTAGTCACGGAAATGTCCAAATGTAACATTGAGAAAAAGGAGGACTTGTAGTATAACAGTTTTTTTCTTTCCCCTCTGCAAAATGGAGAACATTTCAGTTCCCTTTAGCTTGGTACTTTTATCTGTGAATGTATAGTGCATATTAGACCCTGGCAGACTGTCAGCTTTGGTAATGGCAGGAGAAAGAAGAAAGTGTGAAAACAAAAACAAATGCTCCTGCAGGTTAGTGTGAAAGGAAGAGGAAAATATCCTTGTATCCTGTGAAACACAAGATGCCAGACAACATATGCTCAGTCATCCTTGCAGACAATATTATCTGTAAATGCAATCTTATCTTTCTGAAGAGTAGCAGTTTTGTTCATACATGAGGTCTTAGCCATGATTGTTGTCTCCTGCTGTATAACAATAATTTTAAAAGCTGTTAGAAAGCATTCCCCTACTGACTCTATTTTCCATGTATGTACGTACCAGTTACATATCTCACAAAGGGTGAATTCAGTTTTGAATAAGGCTTTAATCAGACATATGTTCATATTCTCTCAGATCCCAGAGAGAAAACCTTGGACAACATCAGTTCAAAGTCTCCCGTGGCAAGGATTAGTCAAAAACTGGGAAATGCTCAATGCAAATGCAGGAAAGTTGTTTTCCATAGCTTGTAATTCCTCAGGACCACTTTGCTTTCAGCTTCCTAGTATGTATTGTCTGGAAAAGCTCTGTGCATCTTGCACAGCCATTTGCCTAGTTAAAAGCAGAGCAAGGAGCAATGAGCTGTGTGCTGTCCCTTCCTTTGTGCTAAAGCAGTTATTTGCTCCATCTGTTGTACAGGCCTAGTGTTTTGAAATAAATAATGGTGGCTGGTTGTTATGTCTGTGGAGATGTTTAATATCTGTTTTTAATTATTATTAGTTATTAATTAAGTGATCAGTATACCATGAAACAGTGAACATCTAGGAGGAACAGGAACTTATGGCAGTTTGCCATAGCATCATAGTGCCAGAGCACAAGAAACTATTATTCTGCACAATATATTACTTAGACACAAAGCCATATGTGTGCTTTAAGAATTTGCCTTTGCTTGTCATTTCTGAGTGCATTATCGCATGCAAAGAGACAATGAAATCTTTGTTGAGTCAGAATGGAGCTGAACAGCTGGGTCCCACTGCACCAGCAGGGAAAATCTCTAGAGTGCTGTATTTTGTTATTGAGTCTGTATTAGATTCAAGCTGTAGCAAGGATGTGTTTTACTTTCCGTGCAATCAGAAATAAAAACCATGCTGGATATGACTTGTAGAGTAGCACATGACTCACCAGTGAAAAGCAGACACTTCTGGGGTGCAATGCAGACTCTCATTGATTTTCAGTCCCCAGTGAGAGCTTAAGACAGGAAACAAATGTAAATGCTGCAATTCTGCTTTAGGGTATGCGTGTGCACTCATATGTGTCTCTCTCATATGGAATGCTGCATTCTGAAAATTGTCTTACAATGGAGGCAGAGGAACTCTGAATAGCAATTTCCTTTTTCTGAAATAAGAGAAAAATAAAAAGAAAAAAAGGGAGCAAATATCTTATTGCAACTTTGTAGTTTCTGCAGGATTTCTTACTGATTTTCTTTCTTCCTAGCAGAACACTGCTGAAATTGTCAGATATTATTTTTCATAGTCTCTAGTTTTTGTCTGTAGGAAGATCCACAAGGGAAGATACATGCCTGTCTCATGCAGTAACTCGGCTGGAAAAGAAATGGAAGAGTGTTTATGAACTTGTGCACCTTTACAAGCCATGAGAATAAGGAGAAGCAAGCACTCAGACCTGCACTCCCTCATGTTGGCCAGGGGAACAACACACCCAGGCCTGGTCTGCACAAGCCAGCAGAAACATTTTTACAGTGTCTTGAAATGCACTTCAAGATAAAAGTGCAAATGTTCACTCTGCTTTGCTTGCCTCATTATTTTCATAATCTCTTCCATGCTTTTGGCCTGTGATGTTTAAGAAAGGGAAAGCAAGATTTCTTTGGAAATCTCCACAACTCGTGGTATCCCAAAGCTGAAAGAAGGAGGAATGGGCGTGAGGATTGTTACAATTTAATGGAATCAAACCTAATGTGCTGAAGCCCCCTTATAATTAGTACTGTTTAATATTCCTCCTCTCCTCTGCCCTTTCTTGGTGTAATGTGTATTCTCTACTGGATTTAGGTAAAATCTAACAGTACTGTGTTGCACATGGCATTGTCAAAAGGTATTACTGAGCAGCACTCTCTTTATGGCATCACTGTGTTTCCCTGCCCATTTCTGTCATTACAAGTGCCACAACATCTGAGTCAGAGTGTTGAATTTCACCTGTAGTTACCTCTTCACTCCTTGGACACAATAAATTTCTTTTTCTTTTCATCTCCTTTTCCCTATCAAAATACTCTCCAAAATTTCAGCTGTATTTTTTTTATTCTTTGAAATTCCTACAATCTTCTAAATACTTTTTTCTCAGTAGGGAAACACCTTTCCTAAAGTGAAATCCTTCTTTAATGCAACACTGCACAAAGTATTACAATGCCTTTGTGTATGTCTGTTTTCTCATGTGGCAAAGATTCTCTGCAATGCCCTTGACACAGAGTGCTACTGATGTAACCTGCTGGAATTCCCATTACCAGGCAAGTGTGTCCCTCTCCCGAATTACTGCTGGTGTGGAGCACTAACAGGTTATTTGGTTGTACTGATTTGATCAGGTCAGGCATGAGCACAGGACAACTTTTGTGCAGGATCAGCCAGAACCTGGCATGCTGTGCTGTGGCACACTGCCTTGTACCTGGCTCGCCCGGTGTCCTGCCTCCCTGCCAAGTGCACCTGTGGGATGTTGGCCTTGGTGGCACTGAAGGAACTGACATTTCAACAAGTAACCATACCTCTTACAGCTGATGGATGCTGCAGTAATGCATCTTTGTGTTCAAAATCCGAAGCATTATGTTTGTAAGGACAAACCATGTAGGAAGTTTTCTTTAAGATCCAAGGTGCATTGCTTAGGACCTTCTATGAGGACTCATCAATTAATATAATTTTTTTGGATCAGGGACTATAGTGAGATGAGGGACATAGTGAGCATTCCCAGACACATTTCAGTTTCTCTCAGCTTTACATTTACAATTTCTTGGTATGTCATTCTTTTTTCCATAGCTTTTGCACCCCCGCCGCCGTCATTTCCTTTTCCCCTCTGTCAAAACACAGGGAGGGAGGTGCAGGTTCAGCTGTTCGGCTGACGTGTACTCAACTTTAAGAGAAAACTTATCTTTTGGTATTTTACCAGTCATCTCTCCCAATGAAGCAATGAACTAGACCTCCAAGAAACAGAATTGTATTTAAAAAAATATAAGAACCTCACCCCTGCTGCTTTCAGAGTGGGTAGGATATGAAGACCTTACTTAACCTATGCAATTCCTCATGGACCTGGCATGCGACTTATTTCCTCTGTTTGAATTTTGGAGTTGTTCAGACCCCTCCTTCCCTTTGGCCTCTGTTGAGAGAGCGGGGGGCTTCCTCGGAGGAAGAAAAGCGGTCACTGCATTTCAACAGGACTTATTGAGCTACAGTCCCCTCACTTGATTTCCTTTCCCCCCATTGATCTTCTTTCGTGCTGTTTGTTTTTCTTCTAATACACAACGTCACTGAGAACACAAACATTTCTTTCCTCTCTAATCAGATGATCCCAGCTGAGTGATTTCTACCTCTACGGTGCGTTCCGGGCTAACCCCACATTTTACCGCAACTAGCGCTCTGCCGCTGCCTTTGGCGGTGCGGACAGGCACAACGCACATGCTTTTGTTTTATTACAGCGGCTCCAAGCAATGCGCTGGGAAGGTAGCGGCAGGCAGGCGCTAGCCGAGCTCCGCGGGCCGTCCCTGGGGCCGCCCAGGCTCTCCTCCCCGCATTCCCGGTGCTCGGGCTCGGACCCGCTCTCCCACCCAGCATGCCCCGCGTGGCGGAAGCCGGAAGCGCGGCGGCGGAAGCGGCACTCAGCTGGCGGGGGGTGTCGCAGGTGAAGCTGGGAAGCGCGGAGCCATCTTGGTGCCCGCGCCGGGCAGCGACGGGACCC
>VZRN01004407.1:7582800-7677422 GCA_013397935.1 Dasyornis broadbenti | reverse complement strand
TGCGTGCCCGCCCGCGCCGCTGCCGGTGCCCGTGACGAGCAGCCAGGAGGTCGCGCCGCCCCTCCGCGGGCGCTCCGGCCCCGCCGGGCCGTTTTTAAGCCCCTGCGAGCGGGAGGGAAGTTGTTTCCCCCCAGCCCCCGCTGCTGCCCCTGCCCGCCCTCCCCTCGGTTCCTGCGCCGGGAGTGAGACAAGCACAACCTCAGGGAGACCCGGCCCGGACACCGGCGGTCCCCCCGCGGGAGCCCCGGAGGAGGAAGCCGGCCCATTCTCTCGTCCTGCAGCGCCGGGAGCCTTCGGACCCTCCGTGTGCCCGGCAGGCACCTGTCCCGCCTGGAGGCAGCTCTCATGGACTAACCAGCCCCCTTCGCCTCAAGTACATTCTGTGGACATAAGCATTTTTTAACTTTCTAAAGAACTTTTTTTTTCCTCCATGGAATTTTTACGAGCTGCCCCTTAGTTATTTCCTGCTTCTCCCACCTCAGACAGCGCTGACTTTATTTTTTCCTGGTACTGTAGTATGGGGATCAAATCAAAATCGAGATTTTAAGTATTGCAAGAACCCTCAAGTCCATTCACTTGTTAAAAGTCAGCAGTGCTGTTTCTGTCTCTTCTTTTCCTCACGTCGCCTGTCGGATGTGATGGAACTCATGTTCGCAGAGTGGGAGGACGGGGAGAGGTTTTCATTTGAAGACTCCGATCGCTTTGAAGAAGACTCTCTTTGTTCCTTCATCTCTGAGGCAGAGAGCCTTTGCCAGAACTGGAGAGGATGGAGGAAGCAATCGGCTGGACCCAATTCCCCCACTGTCAAAATGAAAGGTGAGGTCACCCTGTTTCATTGGGATGCTCTTTGGATTCGTGGAATTTGTGGGGCAAGGGGGATAGTAGGTGAGGATACCTGTAGAAGTAAAGTAAGAGCAGCAGAGAGAATTCCTATGTAGAATTTATTGTCGGGATAATTTTTTACCAAAGATTGAAACTGTAATTTCACCACGGTTCTTAAGACAAAGCTGTCTTTTAGGTGAGTTTTCACCTGTGTGCACTAGTAGTACTGTGGTACTGCTTTCCTGAGTAGATATTGTGGGATTGCTCTTGGAAATCTGAAAATCGTTTTCTATAAACAAACTGCAGACTTGGCTGGGAATAACTGCTTAGGTTCCCACATGCTTTGGTTGAAGTACACTAAGGTTTCGTGAAGGTTTTTGCAACTGCTGTAAAGCTACTCATGTAAAGCTAGGTAAGCCACCATTGTATAGAGCAGTCCATTTTCTGGCATTTCTGATTCTTGGCATTTCTAGTTTTTCTAGTAAATTAGCTTATTCTTTTGCAATAGTGGAGCAAGAGGGCCTTAACTGTCACAACGAAGTCAACAAACAACTGTGTGCCTGCTTCAAGAGTTGTTTTATTTCCTTTCTGTTGGTAGTATTTTATATTTAATAGCAGACAGCAAAATAGGTAACATTAGCAATTGAATTTTATTTTTAATTAACATATACCTATTAACTCTTTGCTTGTTTTTTTTTTTTTTTAACAAAATTTGATTTTTCTATTGTTCTACTGCATCATGATCCAGGAATTCAGGTGATGTTTGCATTAAGCAGAGCCAGATACACAGTTAACAGAAATTACACAAGCTCCTTCTACTTTTCCTTTTCTCCTGTTTCTTCAGTCCAGTGTCAGTACTTTTCCTCTTATTGCTGATCTTTGTAACCATCACCTACCTCACTGATATCTCCCTAGCTGATGCTGCAAAACTTTATTCTCTTCTGAATATTGGCCTTACACGAACAGAGAATGAAATTTATATTGAATTGAGTTGGAATCTGGCTATGTTGTGCTATGGACAAATGTTCAGTTTTCACTGGTTTAACAGAAGGTACACTTTGTATTAACCATAGGTTTTCCAGAGCAGATTAAGTTTTAAATTCTATTGCTGTACAGAAGGGGAACTGTGTTGGCGTTTTTAAAAGCTGTGAATGCTGAGATGTAGAAATAAGCATTGTGTATGGGGCAAAGCATATGTAAATATATATATTTATATATATATACATGAAGTGTTTTGCTTTAAGTCTTGTTGCACATGTTAACTTGCTGCAAAGGAGCTGAAGTTTTTAAAACATACTAGTGTGCAAATAAAGGCATCTCTAGTTTGGCAGAGGTGTATGGAATTGGTTTGTATGGCTCTGCAAGTCAGACTGATGTTTGCAAAGGTAATTGTTTTTCTCAACTCGGAGATGCTTTTAGCCAACTTTTTTCCACTGGTTCAGTGTACGAGTGCATGTTCTTCTGGATCTTGACCTAGTTCCTTGAGCTCTCTTGACCGAATTAAATCAAGCAGCAGTTGCTGTCTCTGCTGTCATCCACTTGTTGCGTTAAAAGGAAAAGACACTTCAGTAGATTGTGCATATTTGCAATCTTCAGGCTCTTTTGTGACATGTAAAATACGATAGCTAACATTGTTGTGATAACTGTAATTATTTATACCATATTGAGGTGTTGCTGTTCTGGGGTCTGCAGATTTGCATAGGCAAGGCTTTTATTACTTTTACTTGATTCATGTATTTCAGGTTTTATCTGTAGAAACACCTAATTCCTTTGTATGGAGAGTCTTACTTTAACAGAAGGGATGTTTTGAAAGGATACTATTGCCTGCTTTAAGGCCCTTGCTGGCAATTCCCAGGCTCTGGTCAGAGTTATTTTGAGAAGAATGTGAATGTGGATTTGCTGCCTAAATAATTATTTATTCACTCTATGAAGTCACATATGATACTACCAGTATGGAATACTTGCAGGTATTTTACTGTACACAGTGTGTTGCCAGTGAGTCTGGTCTGATGTGTCCTGTACCAATTTTGTTATTTTTAATACCTCTTCTTGACAGTATTTTTAAATCAGAAAACACAGTTTGTATTCAGAACTTGCTGGGTCCTGAGGTTGTCACTTGTAGTGAGTAATTTCAAATGTGATAATTCAGAATTGAGTTGTGTGTTTTTATTTCCACAGTTTGCCATTTTACCGTGTCCTGTTGCCTATGCAAACAAAAAATTAGGTTAGACACTAGGTTCTTCTGTTAATGCTAAGAGAAAACAAGAGGAACTATATTCTGTTAGTCTTTTCCTTCTGTTTGACCCTCAGCCTGTGGTTTGATTTGGAATTAGTCAGACAAATTATGTAATAGAAAGGATTTCTAGCTTTTTCAATTGTTTTCAGTTTGTCTTTGTAAGTGTCTTAATTCTTCATTAACTGGTTCAAAGAGAATTCCTGTGAGACTAATGGAAGTGCTGTTGGCTGGGGAGCCCTCTTAAATAAACAAACAAACTACCTGCACGTGCACCAGTTATGGCTTTCTTATTTGCAAAATTTCAAATTTTTGTTTCTTGTGTATTTTTAATATTACTGTCGTGTTTACTGGAAATTTAAAAATAAGGCTTGGGGTAACTCGTTGCACATATATACAGTATTCACTGCAGAGGGTTGCCAAAAAGATGAGTTATTCACTTCTTTGTGAATCACCCCATTGGTTTGCTAGAAAGATGACATGGAAGGGGGAGAGAAATGTTTGAGTTCCTCTAATGCAATCCTTGGAACTAGTTTATTTATAAATTCAGATATCTTGAGTAGTTACATTAGAAAAATAGAATTGTAATTGGTTGATTTTTCTCTCATTTAATTTCTGCTATGGTAAAGTCCTCTAATAGTCTTCCTATGTTACACTCTAGAAAGGAATTTTCTCCTTAAATGTAGAATTGCCAGTGTGAAGAAGGAATGCATTTTGTCCACTTTATGGATGCCCTTAAATTTTGAAACTATTCTCCATCTCTACTCATTCACCTGCACTGAAATCCTGGAGGAAACATGTTAGTTTTGAGAGTACCTGAAGTCCTGTCATAATTTTGAATGTTTGTTTTAGGAATGCCTTGTTCTCTTGTTCGACTGTCTCAATTGCTTACTTTACCCCTTGTTTTTTTAAAATTTGAATGAGGTAATGCTTCTAGCTGATATTTGGCCATTCATTACCTGTATACATCATTGTTTAGGGGCATTCACTGCTCAACAGGCAGAGGATTCTGCTCTGAAGTTAAGGTGAATGGATGTTTTGAAATACAATGTCCTTGCATTGTGTTCAGAACTATCTGGTTATTAGAGTTGGTTTATAACTCCAACTCATTTTCTTATGTCTCAAATTACATTCCACCAATTTGTTACCCATCTACTAACGAATACACCCACTTGCCTTTTCTCCACTTTTTTGGACAGTCTTTTCTTTCCCAGGAACCATTATGATCCTGTAATGCCCTTCTCGCTTTTTAAAGCAGTTGTATTTTTCATTGGTAATTGAAGTGTAGTCTTTCTGCAGATGTTTTATCATCCATTATCTTTACATAAATATTTTTGTGATAGAATTTTAAAGAATAAATGTTCAAGTACACTCATTATCTCTTCAAACCCACTGTGGCTTTGTTTCTTCCTGAAAGCTTCTAAGATCTTTCCCACCCTTAGTTCTTTGTTTCACAGTTTCTGAAGGATAAATATTTACCAGACACTTAAGAACTTGCCACTAATACTGTAGGATTGTTAAATAGAGCCTTCACAATATATTTACTCAATTTATATTTATTAATTCACAGTGGATTTGGTTGGAAGTGTGCTGATGAGTTGTGTTGAATCTGTTTTCGGTAGGCAGTCAGTGAGAAAACTTGACTTTTTTCCTTTCCTTTACTGTAAGCTTGAATCACTGTATAGTATATCATTCAGACTTGACTAAGAATTGAGGCAGGTAGTGCTCTCTTAGAAAATATTCTCATTATCCAGTCCCAGACAGTTTTTGTTCTTTCAAACTTTTAGGAGTACCTGCAATGTTAGGTTTTGGGCACAGTGCCTAAAAAGTAGAAGCTGTGTAGAGAAAATCATTGGCAGAGAGTACACAGAGCCTGAGGTGAAAATATGATCAGTTCAGAGATCAAAGTCTAAGCAGTGTCTATACTGGTAAAATGACAGTGACTGATTTTCATTAATTTATGCAGGAACAGAATAAATGGCTTAGAGAGTAATGCTTCTTCCTCAGGATTGCCAGTAACTAAGAAATTGAAGTTAACACTTGTTCATGCAGTAACTTCAGAAAACAGCATGAGGAGCATTTCGATTTCTCTTTCAAATTAATCCTATGGTCTCCAGACTCTTGGTCTTTTCAGAGAAGAATGCTGGTATCATCCCAAAATGTGTCCACTCCTTGAGCCTAGTGAAGCTGGAAATGGAGACTCCCTGCTTTGCTACTGGCCATTAGTGTGTATTACAACTGATTTTTTTTTTTTTCCTATGTTGTTTGTGCCTCTGCTATTAAGAGCGAGCTTGTGTAGTCAACTCACACTTCTGGGAGGTACAGGTGTTAATATGTCTTGTTTGTTGTGTTTTCTGATTTAATACAACACATGACAAATATGTGTTAGCTGAAATGTATCTGTTATAGTATATCCAACTTCATTAGTAAAATGCCAAAATAGTAACTGTTGAGCAAAGGTTCCCAATTGAGTTTCTCTATAGAAGCAACAGAATTCTAAAGATATAAATGTTGATGAGAAGATACAACAAGTAGTTGTGAAATAAGCAGAGATCAGCTGTCCAAAGAGTAAAGGTAGCGTGAAAGTTAGGGTTTAGCTGCTAGTAGAAGATAGGTTTTTCTCTATTTTCTCACGCTAGTAAATGAGTTTCACCTGCTTTTGTACTCTAATCCATAGTTGGTGATAATGTTGAATTGCTACGGACCAGAAGCAAAACTTCAAGCTGAGGAAGGGATTTAGTGACTTGTAGTAAATACAAGATATGAAGGGAGCATTGGTTCATTGTTGCTGAAGACACCACAAAGAAGCTCTTTAGACAGTGGTTTGTCAAGACTAGTTGGCATGATTAAATGCACAGTTTTCAGAGCTGGGATGCAGATTTCAGAAGCTGTCTCTAAGTTTTTCCTAAATCAAAAGGTGCTTTCACAATGCTTTAATACCTCTGTCTTTTGGAAGAAGAACAAATTGAGAATGATTCTCACACATTTGTCTCTTCATTTGCATTTTCCTGTGCCTTTCTGAGATAATTGATTGTGGGTATCCCTCTCTTCAGAAATGGGTGCTGAAGAAAGCACATAAAGAAGCAATCAAGAAAAGATACTTTTTTACTACTGAGATTTTTAAATTGCCTCTGCAGTTTTATCTCTCCTGTGATTTTTTTGGCCTTTTCCTTTAGTTAAGTTTCTCTTCCCGTCCCAGTAAGTCTTGCACATTCTTTGCTTGTTTTAATGTCTTGCCCTTCTTCGGGGAAATGTTTCATTTCTCCTGTCTAATCTTTCTACTCTCCTTTCTTCTTGGTTTCCATGGGTTTTTCTTCTTGTCTTTATTTTCTCTTTCCTTTCACCTTGCGGAGCTCCATATGTTCCTGAATGACCAGAGATCACAGAGGCTGTATTTGCAGCTCAGGCTTAATGAAGCTGCAGGAGTTACTCTTTTCCATGGCATACTTACCTTTGGGGAAGCAAGGATAAGAGTTCAGGTTTGATCCTAGACTCTGAATTGTGCTCTGCCTTTGTTTCCTATTCCTTTCTGTATCTCCCCGTCTCCCTGTTAGACATGTTTTTCTCTGAGCTGTTGAGTTCACAAAGTGATGGGAAGTTTCAAGAAGCCAGGCAGGCTTGTTCAACAGGTGGTATCCTCCTAGCTTCATGAATTGTGTTGGTCTCTTGTACATTCTATGCTCCTCTTGCTCTGGTTTGGTGTTGCTTCTAGTCATAATATGGTGAAATGATCCATATGTTTGAAGGCCCATCAGTTAAGTGTGATTTAATATGCAAGTCTAAGTTTTGGAGTTCCCGTTCAGTTTGAGGAACAGCAACAAATCCGTAGCATTAACCTATATGCTGAAAAATAGAACCTTTCGTACAGTCTATATTTCTTTAGTGAGAAAGGAGGAAATGAGAAGTTAACTGATCAAACGTAGGGAAATCTGTTTAGGGGTATTAATATACCCAAAGTAAAAATCATTCAGCATGTAAGTTGTGGGAGTAAAACTCGCATGTTGACTTGTGGCCAGGCCCCTTTTTCCCCTCTCTGAAGTGGTTCATACTCCAATCAACCTCTGTTTTGCAGCCTTCTACACAAACACATAAACCCCCTCTTCTCTCCCTCCCCCAGCAATACCTTTGAGGGAACAGAAATGGACATTGGTGATTTGAGCAGTGTCTCTTATGGCAGTTATAAACCAGGAGCAAAGAACATCTCCTCCTAAGTATTCTGTGTCCTAGGTAATATACAGTACTTTGTTCTAGAGGAAAAAAGGAATGTACAATTTCAAAAGATGTTTACATACTTTAATGATCTTCTGGAGTAAATGCTTGTCTATTTAGAATATTGACAGTTGATTTGGAAGCTTTTGTTTGTTTGTTTTTATATAATATGAAACATTTACAAAGAATCAAAACTTATTTATTCTTTAATTCTTGAAGTTGAATAATGTCTTTAAAATTTCATTACTTGTTTTTAGACCAACAACTTTTTGTATCAGGTATCTAAGTGTAAGACTGTAAAGCAGTTATAAGTCTAATATAAAACTATGGCTAGAAGTTATTCTTTTCAAATTTTTTTTAATACACTTTATCTGTATTAAGTTCTTTCTTCTCTTCTCCTGTTTTGTAACATCCTTCCAAACCCTCCAAATGTAAAACTCAAAGCACATGTGTCAACTAGCTAATATATTATGTTTAGAATTTTATTTTTTTAAACATTAAACAGCAGTGGTGCATAATATACAAAATACTTAAAATACTGATTCTAATTTCAAAACACATCTCGCACATTTCTAAATTACCTCCTCTGAAGCGATGTAGTCTCAAGCAGTAAGTGTAACATCAATCAGAAGATTCTCATTCTTCTCATAGTTTGTGTGTTCTTTGATGCATCTTTTCTTCTTCGCTTCTTTATTTCTGGCAAGGCTGTGGGTAGTTGTGTAGCATTTTTAACAGAAAAGATTGAAAGGGATGTCTTTGAGCACATTTCTCCACGGTGCTTTAAACATTATGGGCAGGACTTGTGGAAACTTTGCTGTTTTCATTATTTTTAGTTCATCTATATTTGCTTCCATAGAGTTGGAAACGTACTGTCTTTGAAAAGAGTGAAACAGAGGAGCTCTGTCAGGTTGCAATATACCTATTAGTGAAAATCTTCTGGAATTGCATATTTTGAGAAAAGTGATGCTGTGAAAAGCACCTGGTTTTAATAAGATATTCCTTCTATGATGAACCATTATTAGTGTTTCTAGATAGCTGCAACAAAAAAGTAAAAAAAGAACAAGGAAGATGTCGGTGTTTACCAGTATCAATTAGGCAACAGCTGAACATATTTAAGATGGGAAAAGCTATGTGTTGATTTTTCTGTATTTACCTTAATCTGTACTGGTGTGAGAAAAAAATTTGAAGTTAAGACATTCTCTTTCCATAGAAGGAAGAAGCCTGAAAAGGTTGCAGGAGTAGTGTCTTTAAACAAAATCTTAACGTTCTTGTTCAGCTGCTGCAAGCAGGGGGACATGAGTATTATTTCTTGGTGTCTCAGTGACTTTTTTTGCCTTTCTTTTGTCTGCTAGGTTTATCTTGTGAGTGTGAGACACATAGTAGGGCTTTAAAGCTTCTTTTTCTTGTGGGATAAAAATGGGCACGTTAAAGAAAGGGAAAGGATAAATTGACAAAAAGGAGGAAGGAAGAAAAGTATCTGTCCTCAGAAGAAATTCTGTCCCTTTGGATGCTGGAGGGGAGAATATAGTTGAGAGAATGAACAAGAGTGACCACAGAGACCAAAAACAATATAAAAAAAGAAATCCACCCTTTTTTACAAAAATATAAATAAGTAGCATGATAAAGGAAATATTACCCAGAATTTGTCTGCAAGCAGTGAGGGTCTTTACAGGGAGGCATCCAGGGCTACTTTTTTCTCCCAAGTGAAGACATTTATGTGGTGACTTATTGCAGCAGTGGGTAGGTGAACACCTGGGCCGCTTAATTCTGGCTTTTCTTCTGTTCAGAGAGATGAAAAATTTAAGCAGATGGTCATCATTCTTTGCTACCCAGAAGTACTGGTAAACATGAATAATTCATTGATGGAGACCTGAAAATGAAAACACCAATGTTTTAAAATGCAGTTAGTATTGCTCCTACCCCCAACCCCCCACAGATAAACTAGTGGGAAAAGTTAATTGTGGCTTCTCTATTCGTTAGACTTGATATCTCTAAAGATGCTGCTTTGAGCATATCTCCCCAGTCAGAACTAAAGAAAAAGTGAGTCGACCTTAAAAGTAGTCAAGATACCATCTCGACTCTTTCTTACATATATTCATTAAAATAATGCCTGTGTGCATTCGAGCCGTTCTTAATGGTATCCTGTCAATGTGTGTGACAAAATGAGATTCTTTGTTGAAGTACAGGAAAGTTTCTGAACCTGTGCATATTGGATATTGTCTGGCCTTATGGAATCTGTCCACGTCTGGTTTCAGGTTTACTGTCCTCAGTATGTGCTCACATTTGCCTGATTTTGTGTATCACCAATTATGATTCTTGAGACTTATTCTTTAGTATTTTTATTTTCTTTTTAGTATCTTTATACTGGAATTCTTATGTGGCAAATTTACATCTGTCTTGTCCTTTGGAGAGTGTACCAACATGAATTCTTGTTATTTCATTTTAGAGACTAATTGAATAGCTTGATGATGACTTGAATGCCTAAGTTCTGTGCTCTTAGGAAATTATTGCTGATGTAAAAATTATTGGTAAGGGTTTGACATTTAAGCTTCATGGTAGTCCTGCAGGTAGTATGTAATTAATAGGTGTACAAATGAAATTACAGCTTTTTCTGAGAATCCAATACCTTTGTGAATTCTATAGGGCGTAATTTAGTAATTCTCCTGAGGTCTTTACAATGCCTGTTGCATATTGCATGTAATTCCATTTCTTACCTCATATTTAGGTCAGTGAATGCTGAGATGGGAGGAGAAAAAGACATGTAGCTGTAAATTTGTTTACCAGAGCTCCAGGTGAAAATATTTGTAACTTAGGCCTTTCATGCATGTCTTGAAGAGAAGGTGATATTTGTATTTGACCCAGAATGTCTGGAAGTTTTCACTGACTACTTGCTTGCATTTAAAGCAGTACTCCATGGGGTCAGCTAAGCTCCTTATCCTTCTCAAGGACAGGGAGTTAGTTTTGCCTGTCTAGTAATGAATAGGAACTGTGTTCTGTGGACATTTTCAGAAGATGGTTGACTTTGCTTCATTCTTGTGATGTTGGAGAGGTCTTGGGAGATATTATTCATTTGCCTAGCCAAATTCATGCAATGGACGGCAGTTAATCACTGCCTCACAGTTTTCCAGGGACGCTTTTGGTATTATTTTTGTGCACTGAAAATAATAGGCATGCTTCTAACTAATCTCTCCTCTGTGAACAT
The DNA here is from genome assembly GCA_013397935.1 of Dasyornis broadbenti. Lineage (NCBI taxonomy): Eukaryota > Metazoa > Chordata > Aves > Passeriformes > Dasyornithidae > Dasyornis > Dasyornis broadbenti. Next base: position 7,666,956 of record VZRN01004407.1, on the reverse strand, counting down.
TCTGTAGCTGCCTGCTTGCTTCATATATGCCTTTGTACCCAGTTTTGTTTCTCCCATTTTGTTCTCCCTCTAGGTGATGTGAGAAAAATGGAAAGGAATTAATTTCTTGTTAGAAGAGGGACTTTCTCCAGCTGTAGGCTATTAACAAATGATCAGGTGAATGCTTTGCCTTGTAAGAGAAAATGTAATTGCTGGGGGCTGAGAGCTTAAGGCAGGTTAGGGTCTGCCAGCTTCGGAAGTGTGTGTTTGTGATTCAGGCTAGCTGTGGACTGCTGTGCTGCACCTTGGAACTGTGGTGGGAGAACCTGGAATTGATGGACGTTGCTGACTGAGCTCTGTAACTTCCCATAAAGCCATAGACCTGAGGTTAGATCTGGGCAGATTTTTACAAAACCAAAGGAGAGGGAAAGGAGCCAGGTAAGATTTTTTTCAAAAGCATTAAGATATCTAACTTGTTTTGACTTGCATTTATGAAATAGATATTTAAAACTCTAATGGTTTCCAGTTGGTGATATTAAGAGGTGATACCTTCTTTTAGTTCCTGACAAGATTTTTTTATTTTTCACTCTAGAGGTGTGAGAACACCTCGTCCTTTATCTATTCCTTTCAGACAATAACTTTCGTATCAGCCCCCCCCCCCCCAAAATTGGCCTCATGTCATGCTGATACTTTCAGTAAATGCAATTCTTCAGTGTTTGCCATTGCATTTGTTTGGAGGCCAAGAGATACTGTTCTGGGATTTATTTAGACACGTGGAAGAAGCTGGTTAGAGATTAATTTTGCATGTTATAGTTAAGGATGGTTACTAATGGTAGAGAACAGCACAATAAATAGTAGAGGTTGCATGGTGTTTTGTATGACTTTCTTTTGTGTCTGAAAACATATACTTCTTGATAGAGATTGACTTCACCACAGCTGAGAATCAGACTTTTGATTTATATTTATGTTCCGTCATCTACATTCAGAAAAATATTTTGTCTGTGTTGGTCTTTGTAGGTTTTTGGGTTTTTTTGTCATAGGCCACTGGAGATAATTTTGAATTCTGAGCTTTTAAAATACCTTGTGTGAGGAAGGAGTGGGAATAACTGGTAATACTGAGCCTTGCTTGGAGGAGGCAGGAACTGTTTGATATCTGTGCTCTGAATGCACAATCCTGGTTGTTCAGAATGCTTTCTGCACAGGGTGGGAGAGCAAGGAGTAACAGTGCAGGGGAAATGACTTGCCTGAAGCTAATCTGCTTCATCAGCTGTAGAGTTATTTTGAATGCAAGCTGCCCAATTTGTCACGAAACCTTGGCCAGCACTGGCATGAATGCAGTGTTTTGTAGCACTGTCTGTCTCACTTTACAAAAATCTGCTGTTTATTTTAGGATTTCTAACAGCTGTCGGTTGCTTGCCCAGGCTGCTCTTTTTATGAAATGAATTTAATTTTTTTAGGGAAGGAAATGGAAGAGTTTGGATTAAGAATGTTCTTCTCTGGAAATTCAGACAAGGTTGTCAAATTTTGAATGCTGCATTACCTGCCTAATACTGGTATCACAGTTTTGGCATCTCAGTCATGTTACAGTAAATGAGAGTTAGAAAAAAAAAAAGCCATAGAATTCTCCAGTTTCGTCAACACAGCCTTGTGCAGATTTTCACAGTTATTGCTTGGGATTAGCAATAGAATTAAATGGAAAAAACACCTTTCTTATCTGTATTTGAGTTGTGTTTGAAGAGGTCCTTACATTTTCTCAGAGGAGGTGTTTTCTGTAGGTGCATTGTATGCATCTGCAACAAAATCTTGAACCATTACATAGAACACAGGTGAGTAGGATCTTAGGACTTCAAGTTAGTGTTGGAGGAATGTGCTGGTGTTTCTATTCTGAAGTCATGAAATGAAATAATGGATTTTTTTCCCTCCCTCATCGAACATATTCTTTATTACCAAATGTAAATTGTAGCTTTCCACAATTTCCTTGAACTGTTGTTCTGAAGATGTGATTAAAGCAGTTTTCTTTGTAGAGATCTGGTTTCTAATACAGTAAGACTGTTGTAGCTATGATGCTTTAAGGATGTAAGGAAGAGAGCTTTTCTAAGAGAGGAAGGGAAATCTGTTCTTCAGCTGGCTGGCCTTCAGAGTGCAAAAAATGTTTTCAGACATGCACCTCTTTAAATTCTTAGTGTTGGAACTCTTGGGCCTTAGACACACATCACACATCACACATCTTCTGAGTTTCAGTTCCCTGGCCAGTTATTGCATACCATTATAAAACCTCACCAGCTTTTTTTCTTTTAGGGCTTTTTTTTGTCTCATGAAATTGTGTGAAAGTGTTACAAGGAGTTGGCATGACACTGGAATGCTTAAAGATGTAACTTCAAAAATAATAAGGGTAAAATAGTTTTAACTCAGTCTAATATTGAAACAGCAGGAGTTGTGCTGAGTGTGGGATTCTTCCTCTGTTAGATGCTCAGGTTCATTAGCAAAAACTGTTTTGAGGTGCAGTCTCTATGATTGATGTTAGCACAGTGGTGATGCCAGTTCTCCACAGGTGAGCAAAGTTAAGTCAGTTGGTTTTCAGTTGTGGGGTTTATCAGCTCTGTATGCATCCAGAGAGTGAATGTAGATTGTGAAATGGGTTTGTCGGAAATGTGCAGAAGGAAATTGCAAGCCTTAACAGGTTTAAAACTACCAATACATTAAAAAAACCCCACCCACTCACTCCCTATAAATCCGCAATCAGTTGCATTCTGCAATAATACAGGGCTTGTGTGCAAATAAAATACAAGTATTGTTTTTCTGATATTTTAATGTATATTACGGCCTGCCTTATAGAAGGAACTAACTGTAGCTTCCTAAACCATCTTAATTTTGGAGCCGGAAGTCATGATGCCAGGAGATATGTATATGCTGTCAGTGAAATAATATACTTCTCTCAAATTTGAAGGGAAATCCAGATGCAGCAACCAAAAGATAATTTGAGCCATGAAATATTGTGACTTACATGTATGAGCTATTTGTGATGTCATGTTAAGCAGTTTTCGGAAATTGAATTCAGATGAAATTTGACTCTGCTATAGCTTTTGCTGCAGGTGGCAGAGACTTTGTGGGTGAATTGGACACCTTCCTGTGATAAAATGACCCTTTTTGCATTGGGTTAAAAAAAAGTACCATTCTTAAAACATTGTGATGGCTGTAATGGAATTTGTGTGGTAATAGTTGCTGCAGTTTGTCAGTTAAGTGTGAAATTTCCAGCTCTGGACTGTAATCTGTGCATCTGGGATTTGTATTTATAATGGTTTGTGGCTATGAATCTCATCAGTCTTGTCCAGTAAATGCTAATGAAAAAATAATTTTGCTTATTCATATTTTCAACTCTTTTGTACATAAAAATGTCATTTTGTGGCTTAGGGCTGATGTAGGCCTCCCCCAAATTCTTTTTGCTTTCAACGTGGTCTTATATCTCTGCATTTGCAACTTATTGTCATCCTTTTCAGTGTCATTTCACTGCTGTAAAATGTTTATGTGATCAGATAGAGTTGCATAACTCTCGTTGAGGAAATCAGAGGTATAAGAATGCCTTGTAAACACAGATCCTATTAGGGTTTTAGTACTGTTAGTAAGCTTACAGGGGTAGTAGCAATGCAGAATGAGGAAGAAAAAAGCGAATAAGAGAAGCAGAGTTGTTCTTGAATATAAAAAACCCCCCAAATTGTTAGTTGAGAGTTCTGTTCTACTTACAGCCAGTAAGAAGGGTGATGTGTAAATTTAATGAGTGAATTGAATGGACAGAAAAATAAAACTAAATAATCCTCATAGTTCTTTTTTTTGTTTGTTTTTTGTTTTTTGTTTTCGGTTTTTTCCTTGTGAACAAATTAAAGTACCAGTGATTCACACTGAATCTTACTTTCTTGTCTGGAGCATTTTGCTAATTTGTTGATCACTTAGTTCTCTCTAGGGATATGTTTTTGGTTATTAAAAAAAATGTGTATACATGTGTGTATATAAATATTTTCATTCTTACATGATGAGAATATCATCCTGCTATACCAGCCTCTTGGAGAACACCTTATTTTTAGAGTATTTCCTGTGGCTAATTGCCTGAAATACTTGAGGGTTGCATTACAGTGTCCTGTCCTTGCTGCTTTTGTTAGATCATTTGTTTAGTTGTGCTCGCTTGTCATGAGTATGTGGATATTTTAAAAGTACAGAAACATTGAGAAAAAACAAAACCAAAAGAGCCCTCAAGTCAGAACATTCCTTCTAGTCTGTGTTCTGAGCAAACTTGACTAAGAATAAATCAGCAGCAGCATTTGTAGCATCCTGTCTCCATCACTTGATCCCTGTTCTTGTCTAACCCTCTTGATCTGTCACAGCATGTGAAAAACCCACACAGATGAATTCCACCAAAGGCTGTTGTTCTCCATATGTTCTTGCAGCTGGCTTTGTGAATGTTGAGGTGTTTTGGAGGGAATTGGTTTGGAGTGGACAGTATCTGAGAAACAAAGAGCTGATACTTTATTATAACTCAGTGCAGCAAGTATTTCAGTGTAAAGGAGTTGCTTGTTTTCTTAAGATTGACACTGCTCAAATAGTTGAGGAATCAGGAACCTGTATCTTTGCATCAGTTTCCTTAATCTGTAAAAGAAAAACGTCTACTTTTTAGCAATCCTGTGGTTTGCTTGGGTTTTTTAATGGGAATGTTGTGGGTTTTTTCCCTCTTTATAAAATGCTATGGAATTATTAATCTGAAGCAGGGGAATTGAAGATAGAGCTGATTGAAGACAGCTGGGAGTCAGTCTTTGAATAGGGAACTAAAATTCATGTGCCTTGTGGATAGAGCTTTGAATGAGAAATACTTTAAAGGAAGAGCAAACATCTTATTTTCAGACTTTTACAAAATGCTTGTTACATACCATGTGTCTTATCCTCTGTTCAGAGGTGGATTTCGTTTATTTTTAAGTAGACATGTTGCTTTTTAGAAGATGTTGATTTTGTGGTAAAATGGAAGAAGAATGGCCTAAATGCCTTGGATATAATTTATTTGAAATAACAAGTAGTTTTTTAATTAAAAGGCTTGTGTTGCATTTTGCAATGTTCACCTTGGGAAAATGTTTTTAAAGTGCATTCACAGTCTTCACCTTCAAGTATTACAGAGTTCAAGACAAAGGTGAAGTTTTCTGATATTTCTTGCCAAGTTTGAGCCCTGAAGGACTATATTTTTCTAGCACATACTTCTTAAAGACATCAACTCTGGGAATTTCTGGAAAGGAAAAAAAAGAACAAGCAAATAAACTGAAGCTGACAGCAGAATTTTAGATGGAAATGTATAGAAAAGAGTAAGAAAACAAATGTTTTTAAGGAGTTGATTTGGGTATGTTATGATTAAATGCAGTGCTTCCTCTGCTTGCCTGTTTGAGAATTCTCAGCACAATCCTGGGATAAGGGATATCAGAGAGACAATGTATCACTGACTAAAGCCAAAGGGCATTTTACTGACAGGCGCTTAAAACAAACAAATGCTGTAAGTGCATTCTACAGTAACAGTTTTATCTTTCTGTGTGGCAAATCCTGTAAAAAGCAATGTGTTATGTACTATTTTTAAAATGAGGTTTTGTAAAACAGGTTTTGTAACACCCCCCACATACCACCACTGGTCAAGACTGAACTTTGCCTATTACCTTCTAGTTTAATATTCTTCTCACTTAGCTTTTGATATCAGAGGTGGTTCACTTAATTTTTTTTCATCTTCTAGTTCTGTGTGTAGTTGTATTACCTCGTTATGCTTTATTACATTTAGGACTGAAGCCAGTAGGAAAGGTGAGATGGGACCAGGGATTGCTGTAAAACCGAAGCTGTAGACTCATCTCTAAAAAGATAATGCAGCCTAACATGCCATTTTTCTAAAGGTATTTATAGGAAAAGCTGTGTGTCCTATCTTTGCACTGTCTTATCTCTTGCTGTGAGTTTTGTTCACTTGCATTTGTATTTATTCACTTGTATGTATAGTTTATTTTTAGAGATGAAAGTAACTCAGTGGAAATAACCTGATAGCAGATAACATTCAGTGTTTAGCCTAGTTGTTTTCCTGTGTTGTGTTTATTAGCTCTTTGGTATTCTCATGGTCCCTATTCTGCTGGTTATTCAAGCAATTTCTTCTCTATTTTTCTGTCATGGAAACTTGGTTACTGTGCTGAAGGAATACTAATAGCTCATATTGTACATAATCTGTTTTTATGACTAATTGTTGGCTGCAACTTATTACAGCCTACCCTCTAATAAGCAAGGTTAAGCAACTGCTACACATTCATGTCTGTGTCTTAAGTCATGCTGGCAAGGAAGTTGTTCTGCTGGTGAAAATGCAGGTCTGTGTGCAATAGCTTGTGTGGGCTGTTTTGGGGTCAAGTGTTTCGTTGTTATTGTTCCAGCAGGAATAATTGCATCTATGCCTAAAGTTTTAGCTGTTACAAAGTGGCTGTAAAAATCAAACCTGTGATTCACATGAAACAGTAGCAAAAAGGGCAGGATAGTTCTCATCAAAGCTGCATGTTCTGTATGGCAGTAAGTAGATGAGGCATGATTTATTCAGAATGGTTTAGATGTGCTTGATCTTGCATTTTAGGTAGGAGATATAGGTTAGATGACTCCTCAGAATCCCTTCCTGACCTGGGTTTTCCTACTCATTTAACCTGTAAGTGAGAATTGTTTCAGGTTGCTTATGCTTTACTTGTGACTCTGTTCTTCCAAGAGTTGAAATCTCCTTTTTGTTCTGCTTTGGTTGTCATGTCTGCTTCCCAAGGGCAAATAGTGATTCTTCCTAGTTTTGCTCCACAAATTAAAATTATCTTCCCCCTTGGGTAATTTTTCTCAAGAATTTGTCAACTTTGACTTCACCACTGTATAATTTTTTAAATAAGTTTACAGTCATCCTTCCTATACCTATCCTTGCATTCTGAGCAGAAGCTGTGGTTATTTCTCTTTTACTTTTTTAGCAGACTTCCTGTTTTCTTCTTTGCTAAAAGTACTTATAATAGAACCTGAGAGTACCTTTTGTCTGTTTTATTGGTAATACCTCTTGATACAAAGAGGTGTAAATCCACCAATGCAGGATTCGTGTATCCAGAAATAAACCTTTTGAATAGCTCTCTGTTTAGGACTCAAATGAGAATATTTGAAGTCTAATTTAAGCACCAAAGTAGGACTGTCCAGCTGACTTTACAGGAGGTCTAATGAGGAAGACCCTCTAATGCTCTGAGTCATATTGCAGGCAAGAGTCTCACCTTGGCTACATGGGTGACCACCCCTCTGAAACTTAGGGCAGTTTAACTTCCTAATTTTAGCATTTACCTGTGTGCCAAGGTAGCTATTGTGAACTCACTCACCCCTGGAGTATGACTGATAAATTATTTTCTACTTTTCAGTTATTTTCTACTATTTTTTCCCATGTCTCTTTTTCCTTCTAAAAAATGCAGAATTTTAAAAAGGTGCATGGTTTTATAAGTAAGATTGTTGGTTTTCTCCCCACCAGGTTTTACTGCCTTCGCCTTATTCTGAAGATGCCTAAGCTGTGTGCTCTGAGTTATGCCAGATAATTGGCCACCTGTCTTCTGCTGATTACTACTAACACAGTACAGCTGATGAATCAGTTAGAGTTCAGTGCAAAGTCACCCTGTTACCTTCTTTGTACTGTGTACAGCTATTAAAATCAAGCTGGCTGACTTACGCTAGACTTGTGCTGGAGCAGATGAGGTCTCATATTACAGCATTTCAAATCTAACCTTCATACCTAGCACCAGATCTTTGTAAAAAGGAATACTATCAAGGCTGCAGGCTTGCAGCTCTTAGAAAAACGTGCAGGTGTTTCACTTGGTACTGAAGTCTTTTTTTGAGCCTTTTTTACCTTGCAGAGGTTGTTTAGGTGTTTCCTCTTTTCTAGTATTGTATAATGAAATAACTCAGTGGAGTACTTCTGTAGAAGAAACGCGTTTTACACCACGAGAAATACCTCTCCTTTCATTGCTCAGAGTAATTTCAAGTCTGAAAGTGCCTCAGTTTGGATCGTCTGTGGTGTCTACTACTACTGTAGCAGCAGAAATGATACTTAGTTTGACTATGTTGCACTAATTAAAAACAGTACTTCTTTTAGGGACTAATTAAAAGTAGTATTTTTTTTAGTGACTTGGTGAAAACTTTACACCTGTTCTGGTTGTCAAATGTGTAAATGAAATTACTTTTCTGCTAAAATCTTGCTTCTCTGCTACCTGTAGAGAAAGGCACGTATCATTTTTCTGATGTTCATTTTATAGTCTACTTCTCTCACATTTATGAATGGGATTATAGCACTGTAAAACAGAGACTGGGTCTATAACGTAAAGTATAAGTCACTGGTGATGGAGAAACAACCCTGATAGTAAAAGACTGACTCTGTCTGGGAGGAGGGAATAGTGGCTAATGAATCTAATTTCACTGCAATAAAAAAAATCATAAATGTGGATGTTTGAAAACAGTGGGTTTTTTCCATATTTATGTAATCTTTTGTCAGGTCTGCTAAGTACTGGGGGAGATGTAGCTATTTTGCTGTGTGCATGCACTTTCAAAGCCCTCTCCTATCCTATCTTTCTTAGCTGTTGGGACTGGAGGGCGTCTCTAGGCAGAGGGTGAGAAAGTGCTTACTGACATCAGGGCTTAAGTTTTCCTTTGATATGTTGCCTGGAGACTGGTGGGGAGGAAAAGCTGGGGGTCAGATTGGTTTACGTTCTGGCTTCCAGTGGAGTTTTAGAAGCTGCTTAGGGAGGCAAAGAGACTACATCGAATATCTGAAACTGAATTAATTAGGGGTTTGGCAACACAGTTTGGAAGATGGGAGAACCAAGGCTGCTGTAGTGATGGGTCAGGAAGTGATCTAAGTAAAGCAGGGATGTACTTGCAGATGGACAAGTCTGGCATTTTGTATAAAGTGTAATCTAAGAGCAAAGCAGAAATGTGAGGGATGCATAACCTGATGATAAGAATTCTTCATCTGCAGTTTAAAACGTAAAAAGTGGAGTTAGTTTGGTAGAAAGATGATGGTTAAATGTATTTCTCTAAAGCTCTTAGTGCCTTCAGTTAAGATCCTCATGAGTTCAGTGTAGTCAGCACTGCACTGACACATCAATTCCCAGTTGCTTCTCTAAAGAACTTGAAATATAAAGACAGATACCGTATAAAAAGTGGTAGTGAAGGGAATAAACCAACAAATACTAATTGAAATTGGAAACTTGTAAATAGCTGAATACTGAATGTTGTCCAAAAAAGTCAACACTAAGGTTCCTGAATAACCATTCCGCTGCTACTTGTGCATATATGGTGTAATAGTTCTTTGTGTAAACTACTGGAATTCACAGGATGTTGCTGCCACATCGTAACAGAAATGTGTGAAAAATACTTGGTTACCTTAGGTCTTGCTATAGGACATCAGTTTTGTCAGGAGACAATTTTGAGTCAACTAGGCTAATGAAGGAAGCTCTTTTGGCCAAAGACTGGGTTTTTTTGGGATGTGTGTCCATGCCCTGAGGGGCTGAAAACAATCATGAAGTTGAGAGACAACTCTTCAGAAGACTTCTGTGCTGACTTTTACTATCTGTCAAAAATGGTCTTGAACTTGGTGAGATAAAAGCGAAAGTGGAAGAGCTCTCTGGTTTGACCTCTGTAGCCTCTCACGAGTTTTGTTCTCTGAATGGCTAATTGTGTTTTGTTTCTTGTCTTGCTAGATGGGCTGGTGATCCCATTGGTGGAACTCTCTGCAAAACAGGTTGCATTTCACATTCCATTCGAGGTGGTGGAGAAAGTTTATCCTCCAGTGCCTGAGCAACTGCAACTTCGAATCGCCTTCTGGAGCTTCCCAGAAAATGAGGAAGATATCAGGTAATAAATAGTATTTCTCTTTCGTTGATGCTTAAGAAAAGGTTCTGTTCACTTGAACAGAATCACTGTCCTTTTGATGTCCTGTATATTTGGTGCTTCTGTGGTTGTCATGTGCCTTTTGTAATATGTGGATAGATTAGCATGGGATATGCTATGATATGGGGTTTTATTCTGGGGTGAGCTGCCCTGCGTATGTGCTAGGAAAACCATGTATATGTCTAGGTTCTGTGTGTAAAGGATGGCAAAATAAATGCACCCATTAATTTGCCTAACAGTAGGCTAGCTTGTAGGGTTTTGTCCTTATGTTAGTCTTATGAAGTTGTCTTTTCAATTTGAACCTGTTGCTGGAGTCAGAGCTTTAACTGGGCTGAGAAATTGCCAAGAAGGGCTAGCTCAATGTTGTGCAAGCCTTTTGTTGGTGTAAATAGGAGAATCAGATTTTGCTGAATACATCAGTGATCAGAGTTGATATAGTCAGATGACTGTATTTCTTATGTTTCCACATTAATTATGTGACTACATAGTCGAAGATTTTCTGCATTTTAGATCTCTTTCTGAGCTTTGCTGAAACTTTTATATTACAAGAGGTCTGCCCATGTGATTGTGCATTCAGAATTTTGTTGCAAATACAACAAAAGCCGTGTTGCAAAGTAGTGATACTATACTCTTTTAGAAAGAATGTTGCTGGAAGTTCTTGCTGCATATTTGTCTAAAGTTCAGGTATCAGATGGGGGAGGTAATGTCAGACATATGCTGATGTAAGATCACCTGATGGAGAATAGAGCAAGCCAGCTGGTTGTATATGCTTATTATTCTGATGAACACAGATGTAAAAAAACCTCATGTGAGCATGCAGATAATTAGTGTAGAAGGAGTTTTTACTGTGGCATGCTAACATTAGACCTTGAACTATACTGTATATAACAGCTTAATTTTAGACTGTGAATGAATTTGGATTTCAGAGCCTTAGGTTGGAATTCCTAAAAATGCCAGTGGCTATACACAAACCCACTTAGGAAGAGACTAATGATTTTTGTGGCTTAATTGTAATGTAGAAATGGCAGGAGAGACCTTGACTTTGTATTCAAGACAGTTACGATTTTTCAAAAGCCATGTCAGCGAAGAGGATAATACTGTGAAGTTTCTCAAAACCAGACTGATTCTGACCCGTTCTGTTTTTCTCTTGCAGGCTGTACTCGTGCTTGGCAAATGGTAGTGCAGATGAGTTCCAGCGAGGGGAGCAGCTCTTCCGGGTGAGGGCTGTCAAAGATCCTCTCCAGATAGGTAAGAACAGTGCAGCTCCATGTCTCCAGATACTTCAGAGTCCCAAAATTATATCTGCAAGGGGACAGCAGTGCTATGACCATGTCTCAAAACTAGCTTTTCTGGCATTCTAGCTGAAATTCCCTGCCAAATGTATTCTTTGTAATGTCTTGAGCTAAATGACTGCGTTTTATTTTGGCCTCAAATCAGCTCAGCTGTGAAAGGACTGAAAGGTCAGAAATGTTCTGATCCTTAATCTATCTCAACATTTTGCAAAAAACTGTACAGGATGCCTTTGTCTCCATAGTGCTTAAATTCCTCATTGCTAAAGAGAACTTGACTTTCTAGTTGTCTGATCAAATGAATGCCTTGCCTAAAGTGTCCATATGCCGCAGAGGAGGTTTGCAAGGTTAATTCTTGTAGCAAAGGAGTTGTATTAATAGTACAGTTATTCACGTAGTATTTTGGCAGACAGAAATCCTTCTTGTCGGACAGTGGGTTTTATAGCTTCTCCTACTATCTTGTTCTTTTTGGTTTTTTTGGCTATAGAAGCTAATCTTATCTATACAAAGAATTGGACTCGGGATTTTTTTCATTGAATCCCCTGAAGCAAAGAAGAATATTGAGGTAGCTTTTTCAGTGGCAGTTATTTGACCAGAAGGCATTATGTGAAATAAAGATACTAGTATGACAAAGTGGACCATGTCAATCCATAACAGATTTTTTTAATGCAAGTGTAAGCTTCAGAATCAGAACATTATTTGGCATGTGGGAACTGAGCCTGGTTGTAATAAGAAAAATGATAATATAAAAAGCTGTATAGTGTTAAGGAGGAAATTTCCTATATTTTTGTGTGATGAGGGATCGAGTCTTCTCTGGGCCTGTTTAGTTACTAGAACCAGTAGAACTTTCAGTGATGACTGAAATGAATAAATTTAGGTAAAGAGCTCTCAGGGAATAAAAGGGACGTGTACTACGAAGGTTTGGGGAGAACAAAAAGAGAAGGAGATAGCCATTGAGATATGTAAAGGGCAAGAGTCTGATGAACTGTTACCTGAATATAGGGTAAAGTTCTGAAAGGATATTACCTAGTCTACCGTCTGCTGTAATAACTATAGCAGGAATTCTTGGTAGTGGAAGTGAAGTGATTCCTCATATATAAGTCAGATTGAGTTAAAACTACCTTGCATGATGTCAGTGAGTTGTCAGTAAGACCAGATAGTAATTTTGGAATGTCAACATTGATTTGGAAATTTTGCTAAATAGGATTAAACTGACTTTTGAGGGCATTCATAATCTTCCAATGTCAGGACTGAAATGCTGAGAGGCGCCTCTAAGGATTCTGCTAAACTTCAGGAAGCCAAATGTTTGAGAAAGAGAAAATGAGTTAAAATGCAGCTTGCTGGAATTCAGTAGTTCCTAGGACTTTCACAGTGGAAAAGGGCAAAATATTTAATAGACAGTAAAAGAGTGTGGTCAGCACTTGTTTCAGTAATACGTTAAAAAGGCGAGGAGGTGTAAAGCAGTGTACATGAACAAAGGCTGGGAATATTAGTGCAAAATATGTGCTTGGGGGAGAAGAGTAGGGAAAAAGAGGAGATGGTGAGTGATACAGGGGAGAAACTTCTCAAGAACACTTAGAAGCAACTGGGATTCTTGACAAAGGATTATGTGTGTGGAAGGGAAGGAAGAAACTTTCTTTAAATAGTAAGGTTGCCTTGTCCTTAGTAGAGGAACTGTATGTAATAGAGGGATTTTTTTTCCCCATGAATAGCAGCCCAGACAGGTGGGGTGAATGTGTTTTCAGTTGTCTACTCCAAATGATTTTAAGATGTGTAGTTGCAGTTTTGAGTTTCATATACTGACAAATGGGAGAAGAAACACATGAAGTGAAGCAGCCCTTTAGCGGGAAATTGATTTAGAGAGGGATCGGGCAGTGCGTTGTGATATTGTGTTCAGTAGGACAAAGCTTGACTTGTGCTTTGTGCTCTTTTTGTCCCATTTTCCTTTGCAATCTAAGATTGATTTTTTTAAACATAAGTAGTCATCTTGTCCACATGCATATCTGTGATTTTTGAACAGTAGCACCTCTTCACTGCATTCCAAACCCCCAATTTTTTGTAGCGTTCTACTGTATATACATGTGGAATTGGCTTTTGTAGACCTTTTCCTGCGCATTCACTTTGTAGCACTCGCATACTCTCCTCATTGCACTGAAGACATTATTACTGTTCTTAAACAGGTGTGTTGTAGATTTCAGGGACTTTTTTTCCATCATAGTCTTAGTTTCTTTTTAACAGCTGAAGAAGGCAGCAGCAGGTTCAGTTTGGATTCTAACTTTGCATCTCCTTCAGTAGTGTCTCCATTTTTTAGAGGTCCTCCTGTCTTGGTTTAAAACAAACAACTGTCCAAAATTGCCTTGCTTTTTACTTCCTGTCTAAAAGCTTTTGTTCAGCTCTTGTTTTCCTCTTTCTTTCAAAAGTTCTTAAATTCTAAGCAGAGATGTATGTTAGCTGTTATTGTTGTAGGGACATTAGAACTGCCAGATAGTGATGAAGAAAGCCATGTTACAATGAATTGATGTGGAGCTTGGGGACATGGTGTAGTGGTGAATGTGGCAGTGCCAGGTTAACCCTTAGAGTAGATGATCCTAGAGGTCTTTTCCAACCACAAAGATTCTGTGATTGTTTGGTTTTTCTTGGTAAAAGAAACCAGTAATTATAATCCAGATTTCTTTCCTCATATAGTTTCCTGTGCCATCCCACAAACAATTGTTCAGTATAGCAAAATTGGTGTTGCAAAACAATAAACTGGGCAGTGCCGCTTGAAATAGCGTTGTCAGTGTCAGGCATGTTTGTCAAGCTACAGAGTGATTTGAAGCTTGTGATATGTCATGCTAAACTCCTTAAATTTTGTCTTTTTCTAAGTGTTCTTCCCTCATTGCATTATCAGTTAACTGTCTTTATATACAAAACAGAATGTCATGGTAGGAGCTTTATAAGAGCTTAAAGGTGGGATCCAGTCTTCTCTAACACCATTTGTATACTTTTTTTTGCATTGAAACAGAATTGCTGCAATTCCAACTTGTGAAATGCATAATTTGCTTATGTGAAAATCAGAGCATTAGTCTGAGATGTTTTTGTTTTTGTTTTTTTTAACAGAAGGATGAGCTGAACTGTTTGGGTTGTATTATCCAAATGTGGAACATAAATTGTGAACTGTATTGTGAACTGTATCTAGTAATAAGCAGTGCAGTAATTTTGTGTGAATGCTTTCTTTTGTTTTGATTCTGTTCCAATTGCTAAAATGGCTGAAGAATTTGGGTGGCATTATGTGTACTAATCAAAATAATCACCCTCATCGGGGAGAGGATTTGAATTGTGGTGAACAGGAGAAATAGAAAGGTTAAGCAAGGTAAGACCAAAATTTGTATCAGGATGGGGATTGTATTTTGTGAAGGAAATGATGCACATAATTTTAAATTGAATTAATTTAGTAGGTGATGTGCACTCCTGAACGCCATCATTTTTATGACCTTATGATACAATAATAAAAACTTAGTAGTGTGGATTTATAATCTACTTCCTTGTCCTCATGATGGAGAAACTATCATCTGTCCCAAGCCATATTTTTTCACTTAAGGTAGACTGTTGGACTGAAGTTTGGTTATGACTTTGATGCCCTTGGTGCTTTCTGTGCTTCATTAAAACTGAATTCCAGATTAGCAAAAAGGTTTTGAGGCTGATACTCATTGCTGTAGAGGATGACTAACTGCTGATAGGCACCTTCTAGACTGGTAGAAGATTCATGCTCCTGGTGGCCTTTTCCTAATCATATGTGTCCCTCTGGATGAGCAGTATCTCCAGAGGAAGCTGCATTATGAGTAAAACTCATATGCTCTTACATGAGTTTACATGACGCTAAGCCTTGTCAAAGTCCTTTGTCATCCTGCCTGAGATGAGATTCATAACTTATTTATGATCACTGACTAATGGGGCTGGATTCATTCAAGTATTATTTCTGAAATTTCTCCTTTCCATTGATTTTAGTCTTAAGCAAGAGGATTTTTTTTGTTTTCTGAGTTTATGAGTTGTAAAAAAGGGATATTAACAAAATTGCAAGGAGGTACATAATTTATGACAAATGGGTAGTTTCTGAAGCCACAAAGTGAAAGTAAGTGTTCAGGTTAAGTGCTGCCTTCTTTAGTTGTCTGTGAAACGGTGAAAATTGATTGACTTGGAAATAATTCCAAACAAGTCACTTAGCCTGATCAGTGCTGTTGCTAGAGTTAGCATAGAAGTTATACCTAAAATGTGTATAGTCTAGCTTTGACCCTGTGAACAAAACCCAACAGTTTTCAGGGATGATTTTATCCAGTTCTGCTTTTCTCTGTTAAATAATAATAGAAATTAATGTATTAATAGTTGGTATTTTGGAGCCTCTTATGACACATTACGCTTCTCTGCTAATATTCAGGCATAGTTGATTGGGAAGAAAAAAGTGCTGGAGACTCTAGATCCACGTCCATCCTTTTATGAATGTTGTTGCTAGACATATTGTTTCAGTGTTTAAATGCCGTATACCTGTATTTCTATGCTGGCTGAATCTTTTTCCCAAGTACCCAAAGAATAACTTTGGACTTTTGAATTTCCCCAGGTTTCCATCTGAGTGCCACTGTGGTACCCCCACAGATGGTGCCCCCCAAGGGTGCATACAACGTGGCGGTGATGTTTGACCGGTGCCGGATCACGTCATGCAGCTGCACCTGCGGTGCCGGGGCCAAGTGGTGCGCTCACGTCGTGGCGCTCTGCCTCTTCCGCATCCACAATGTAGGCTTCCAGCACAGCTCTCCTCCTGGTTACAGACTGTGCAAATACGCTCACAATTGTGGTCTGCAGCTGAATTGTCTGAGGGCCTAAACTGCAGGCCGTCCTTTGGTAATGGGCACATTGCTAAGGAGAGATACTGAGTGCTTTTAGGCCCCTTCCTATTTCTCATTTAAATGCTAAAATCTCTCAGTATTTCTTCATCTCTGAAAAGAGTGAAAGGTCACCAATAGTTAGTCTTTTATTAAGTCTTTATAAATGCAGGATTTGAAAGCTCACTGTTTACGTTGTTTGATCAGAGTACAGAAAGAAAGTAATTCTGATCACTGTTGGTTTTTATGTTCACCAGTTCATTTTAACACTTACTGAGGCATGTAATTGTAGTTTTGACTTGTAGATTTCAAGGAGTCAGTAAAGTTTGTTTTTATTTAACTGCTTTTATTCTATGTGGCCTTCTATAGAGTGAAAAGTAGGCATTTTATATCCAAATCAACTTCAGTTGAAAATATGTAGAATCAACATGAAATACACCAATTGAGGGTTTGGTTTTGCATACAGTTTGATTTCTGCTTTGGGAAGCTGAGAAACACAGAGGATTAAGCTTTGATGATTGAAAGGAACAGAAGATTTTCTGCTGTCACAGAACATTTTACAGCTAACATGCTTGTGATCAACTTCAGATTCTTAAACAAGTGCTAATAACCTGCTGAAGCTTGTTGGTATTTCACAATGGATAAGTGTAATTGGCTTAAACTTACACTCTTGTGAGATAATCAGAATATCAGTATACTTTCTATACTTAAAACTGGAGATTTGGCAAAAAAGCGAGTTCTCCTTTGAATTCTTTGAGTTTTAAAAGGTGGGTATGGAGAATGAGGCTGGAAAACAAATTGTCATTTATATTATTTGCACTCAGAAAGTTTGAACTCTGTGTAAGATAAAAATCATTCTTTTGCTTCCAATCCTTTCTTCACCTGAAAAGTGATAATGAAAGGATTTTTGTTTGTATAAATTGACTTCTGACACTAGCAAGTTACAGGCCAAGGTGTATTCCTCTGTGTAGACAAGACAATATCAGAAGTGTCTGTGTTATCAAACTACTTCTGACTGTGTACAGGTTAAAATTTAAGTAGGACATTTTTGTTCTGTAGAATGAAAAAGGTTAAGAAGCTAGTGGTGAGGTTTTTAATAACCTAATTTATCCTAAGATATGGAAAGAGATTTTAAGACTGAATTAAAAAACTCTGAAATAAATGAGGTGGTTGTGATTCTGTGAAACAGACCCCCACAGAGCTGGTTGGTTTGCCAGAAGCTTAAGGGATAATGTCCTATTTTAGAGGTTTGTTTGTGAAATCTTTGCCAGTATTTGTGCAATTGCTAGCAACAGCAGATCTTAAGCACAGCTGTTAAAGCAGTTTCCTTGAAAAAAACCTCTTAAAAACAGTTTTTATAAAGCCTAGACAGCTTATTTGCATCTTATCTGCAACACTACATAATCTCAGAGAAAAAAAAAATGGCCACCAAGACCAAGCATGATATGCATCAGCATAGCTAGTGTTTGTGACACTTCATCCATTTGGTGGACACAGCTTCGTTAATGGCAGTTTGTGTCTCCTTTTCTTTCTTCAGGCATCTGCAGTGTGCTTACGAGCTCCTGTTTCTGAGTCTTTGTCTCGGCTACAAAGAGACCAATTGCAAAAATTTGCTCAGTACCTAATCAGCGAACTTCCACAACAGGTAGGTGGGGACCGTTGATCTGACTGATGAATTTTTAAATTCGGTTATCTTTATTCCAGGTCAATTTGTATGATGTCTTTTGCTGCAAGATAACCAATTATGCTATTCACTTGTGAGCTGCTGGGAAGGCATTCAGTTCTTGCTCTTTCCAGGTTTGGTATTCTGTTTTTTGACAATTGTCTATTGCCAAGTAAAAAATTAGAAGTATCTTAAAAGGAGAAAGAGGAGTGGTGGCTATTCATATCAGCATGAATATATGTTGAGCTTGTGAATGATCAAACCCAGTAAATAAATGCATGATTGTTGAAAACTTAGGTCAGCCCAAATGAGGTTGTTTTTTTTTTTTATATTTGCTTAGCTAAGTGGCGAGAACTACCCAGGTAAAATATTGTATGTGCCTTAAGTGGGCACTTTCTAATGCTCCTAACTGGTAACCTTTTGACTTCCCCCAGTGTAGCTTCTTGGTGATTTATAAGAATCATTTAAAGTAATAGGCATGAAATTTTGTTTGTCAAAGGCAAAGGGTGGTCTCTTATTCCTTAAATATCTAGGTTGTTCGGGGTCAGGTCATTTATATCATCTGCCTAAAATGTTTGCACAAAATACAGAATACCCAAGTGATTGTGAAATGACTGCTTTAAAAATGTAAGGGCTTGGCAACTTTTTTTTATGCTGGCTCAGCTAAAGGAGATTGAGAAAAACTGACCTGCATGGGTATCTGTCACATTTCAGCAGTGCATTCATAATGCACTCCTCTTAAGTAGGAGTTAGATTACTGGCAGCATGTGCCTAGAATTCATATTATGGTGCTGCACTTGGGACACTAAGATATTCTATTGCTGAAACGTCCTCTGAATTTCCTACAGAAATACTAATCTTCTTATGAGAGGAAATAGAGGAATTGTATAATATGAAAGTGATATAAAAATACTGCCTTTTTGTTGCTGAGAGATGAGCACCAGTAGTGTGTGCTTCTTGCTGCATTACATAACAGGCGAAGCTTTTCTTCTCTCCTTAGACTGAGCTTTATGGCACAGTCTGGTGCTTAATAGGGGAGGGCTTTGAAAGGCTAGTGGTGTTGGTAGATGTTTCCTGAATGGCATGTGAGTTGCTTGCTTTCAGATATTCTGTTGTCTGCTCCTTTCTGCAGGGTTTATTTCTCCTTTAGTCATGTGTACCAGCTGTGCACCAGAAACATCTGGATTAATTAATTATTACTATTTTGCCAGATAATCTGATGGAATGCTGCCCAACAGAGAAGTTTAGGGTTTATTGGGAGATATGTCTTAACCTGTGTTGTGTAATTCCTTTGAAAAAGGCAAGGCACACCCCAAATTCTTTCAACACTCTTATTCCTGGTCTTCAAGATTCCTGGATGGAGAGAGATACTCTAATATCTTGGGACCCCATATTTTGACTACATGATGTAGGATTAGAGTGGACTGTACACATGACTCTATTTTATCATTGTTTCCTGTTTGTGAATGACATGGTGTAGTAATACAATGCTGAATTGCATCCAAGTGTAAGGGGATGATGGTCTATAGGAATGCAGCTAGGTAAGACGTTTTTCAGAATCTCTGTGTTTTCTCTGTCTGTGAAAATGATGGAAACACAACTGTAATTCATTACCTAGTTCTTCCCCCAAGAAATATGTCCCCTTATGGAGCCTGTACTCCTATTCCAATTAAACATGAGTATCAGCAAAAAAGCCTGAAGGAGAGTCACTCCAGGTCCCTGGCACTTCAGCCTCAAAGTGTGACAATGCTGAGACCCATGAATTTTCTTGGAATGTGTAGTAGTGGAAAAAAGGTACAAAATTAGCTTAATGCTGAGTTTGTTTCTTCAGGTGATTGAAATACAAAATATCCTTCTGAAGCATTTTTTTCTTCTGTCTATTTGGGATGTATCTGTATTATTTGCAAATATAGGTGTACTTGAATGTGCCTTGCTTTACAGTAAGAGTGATCTTTAGCCTCAGCAGTTGTATGGAAAGAAGTGGGGGATATCAGACATTCTGTTGCAAGTCATTTAAATCCTAGTTAGGTGGGTTAACAATTTCCCTGTTGTGTACATTCTAAAGGCTCAATGGATCTACACTTTCAGCCCAGATGTAGTTTGGGGCAAAACCTCTTTCTACTGTATGTTTTTCTTTCAAAAATAGCATGTTAAGGTTATATCTACATAGGATTTTACAATCAGGTGTGAGCCTTCTCTGCTTAGGCTCTGAGCTGGTCCAGAAGCTATGATTAGTTTAGCACTGAAATTACATCCTTTTACTACTGAGTCCCTTTGCTAACTGGATGGTAAATAAGCTAAAGTCTGCCCAAAAAATTACGTGTAGATGTATTTTATAGTTCGTTCCCCTCCTCCCATTCGCATGGGTTTTAGAAAAATGATTTAGGAACAAGAAGTAAAGATCTTTCAAAGTGCAGGGAAATGGTGACCTTGACAGCAGTGACTTCCCTAACTCTCAAAAATTAGTTGCAATATCTCTGTAGGCTTCTATTCCTGAAGAAATGAGAAAGGAGCTAATAAGCAGTGATGCTTTTATTTACTTCTTACGGTGTGACTGCAGCAGAAAATGAGCTGCACGTGGTCTGGGAGAGAGGTTTGACTGCTGGTGGCCATTGTGTGATCTTTAGCACCCTCTGTCGTCCTTTCTGAAAACGTAGCTCTGTGTATTCCATACTCCTGAAATTACCAGAGGGCTTCAGTCACAATCTTTGGCTGGGTGTAGCAGGATAAGAAATACTGTATATATTGAGAGTTTGCTTCATGTTTTCAGATTCTTCCAACAGCTCAGCGCTTGCTGGACGAGCTGTTATCTTCTCAGTCTACTGCCATCAACACAGTGTGTGGAGCCCCAGGTAATTTTAATATATCTTATTTTAGTGATCTGTATCACAGATAGGAAGAGGATGTATTTCCACTGCTTCAGGTTTCTGAACTGATTTGTTACCCTGTAGCTTGGATTGCAGATGAAAACTAAGGAAAAGGGATAAGTATCGGCACTTCTGTGTATATATATGTGACACAACAACAGGCACCTCAGAGTGCTTCCAGTGGAAGGGAGCATCAGACAATGCACTTTCTAACAAAGTGCTTTTCTTTTTAATTTGGTATTAATCACAGGCTCCTGGAAACGTTGATTGGAGGGGACCTCTCCCAAGTTCCTGCTTAAAACAGGACTGTTTGCAACACGAGATTGGGTTGTGACTTGGGATAGCTTACCTAAGTGGTTGTTACCGGAGATGTTAGAGCATTCCTATTTTAGTGCTGCATTGCCCTTCTGATCAAGAAAAAGCTGCTAATTTAGTGTTGTCAATATTGAAGGTAATGTTATTGGTAGCATTTTAAGATAAATCTGAATAGGGTGTTTAGCAATGGGTGAAATAACTTGGATAGCACTGCCTGTGTGCTCCCTATTTAACTCTGTGGTTGGGCACACAGAGTTAAATATCTTCAAAGTCTTCAGACTGTAAATGTATTTTTCTTTTGTAAGATCCCACTGCTGGACCCTCTGCATCAGATCAAAGCACCTGGTACTTAGATGAATCTACTCTGAGTGACAACATAAAGAAAACCCTTCATAAGTTCTGCGGACCCTCTCCTGTTGTTTTCAGGTAAACTATTACCAATTGAGGGGAAAATGTGATGTTCGTGTGATCTGTAAACTCATTCACCATATAGCCTGTATGCTTTGGACTGAAGGATGCTCAGTTTCATGGTCACTCCTCTGGACTGTATTTTTGGGGTAGCTTGTCCAATGTTATTTCAGTAGAGCAGACTATTTGTACAATATTTTGCTTGTGTGGTGTTCTTGAGCTCATTATGCATCCTGTCTTTTAGGTTACTCATGTCTGTGCTGTTGAAGGGCAAATATATTTCTGGATATAAATTATACTCAGGATTTTGTACGACTGTGCTTGATTTCATTTTTTCTCATCCTTGTTCTTCTGCTGTATGTACAGTGATGTGAATTCAATGTATCTGTCTTCCACTGAGCCACCCGCTGCTGCTGAGTGGGCTTGTCTGCTGCGTCCCCTGCGAGGAAGAGAACCTGAAGGAATCTGGAACTTGCTTTCCATTGTGCGGGAGATGTTTAAGAGACGGGATAGTAATGCAGCTCCTTTGCTGGAGATTCTGACTGACCAGTGTCTCAACTATGAGCAGGTATCTCTTTGCTTGGAGTGCGAGGATGGTCTGGGGAACCAGGCAGAGCCACTGAATGGTGCTTTGTGTCTATGCAATCCATGGCTGAATACAATTATTTGAATAGCCTGTGTGCATTATGGGCATGTGCTTCTCCACACTACAATAGCATTACAATTTACTCTTGTTCTGGTTTAGTGATCTCCTATTAGCACTATATTCCCTAAATGCCTCAATTCTTCTTATAGCATTATGTAGAGTCTGATTTCTTTTGTTCAGCATATTTGATTTGATATCTTCCCAGTCCAGGTGATTTATTTTACTGTTGTTTTGGGGTTTTTTTAACAACGCCATGTATGAACTGTCATTTTGATAAAAACTATCAAAATGTTGTGTGATAGAATCTCAGATTCTTGTGTTATCTTTATGGAAGATATCTTTTGGTGGATTTAAATAATACGTTTTTTTCATTTCGTTAAAATAGTATTAGAAAAAAGGTTTCCTTTGATAGTTCAGGACTTTAACCTCAGTTTGTAATATAAACTATGGTGCAAGTTTCCTTATTGCTCCATCCCATACCTTGACTTTGAGCAGGGGAAAGGAAATGCTTCATTTATCGCATTTATTCACTTTTTCTCTCCAAGTGTGAAGGCCTCTAGGAAGTGAAGTCCTGTGAATGTTTTGTTTTTTAGACATGTACCTTCTGACCAGAGAAATTTTGAGAAGCCCTTAGTTCTCACAAACCAATACTGCTTTAATGGTCATAGTTATTTTGGAGTCAATTGAAAACTTGGTATTAACTACAGATCCCATGTCCTTGGGAATATGAGATAATGTGAGAGCGGATGAGATGTTGGCCACAGCACAGCTCCACTGAACTTTTTCTTCTGCAGATAACTGGCTGGTGGTACAGTGTGCGAACATCTGCATCACACAGCAGTGCCAGTGGGCACACAGGACGCAGCAATGGCCAGTCAGAAGTAGCTGCTCATGCTTGTGCAAGCATGTGTGATGAGATGGTGGTTCTTTGGAGGCTGGCTGTCCTCGACCCAACTATTAGTCCACAGAGGTGAGCCCCAGAATAGTTCCTGTCTCTCTTTAATTTCTGTGATACTCAACCACACTAAAGAGTTTCATCCTGTAGATTTCTTGTGTTTGTATTGTTACCCCATTACCTCTTCAATCATTAGTCCTTCTGGACTATGTGCTATATAAGGTTCAAAGCACTGTAATTACTTTAATTGCTATTGCTGCTCACTTTTAGCTATATCAAGTAGTGTGACTAATTAGTTTTCTGAGAGTTCTCTCTCACATATAGGTGTAGTTCTGCATTTCAGTGTTCCAGTAGAGAACATTTCTTTGAATGATAGCACCAGCTACCAATTAATTTTAATGATTTCTGTATTTAAGCATTCAGCAGTTTAATGGAGTTGTGTTTAGCCCAGTTATTCACTATTGTGTATTTCAAGATGAACCAGTTCTTACTTTCTGTGCTCTTAGGGAATTTGTTCTCTGCAGTATATTTGTAAACAGTGCCACCAGTGTATGATTTTTTCAGTCAGTGTTTTCAATTGTCTGAGAAAAAATTGCGTGGCTTCTGCAGATTTCTACACCATATTGTGCATTGGTAAATCACTGCCATCTTTATTTAGCACCATCTTTTTTTAGCACCAGTTGAATAGCAGAGGAGGTACTGAGAGCTCCTGTTGAGATACTGTGGTTGACATCATAATAGTTTGTTTTGTACATCTTGTCTACAAAGTGTGGTGTGAAAAATGTATTGGATTAGTTTAATGTGCTATAAATTTGCAGAATAAGTTTCTCAGAACAAATGAAAACAGAATGATATTTTCAGTACAATTATACATTAACAGGATTTGCTTTCTCTGAATTGTTGGGTAACATTAATAAAATGCCCTATGTAAGGTACATCAGGGACACTTAAAGGGATGCAGTTTCTGTCTTTTACGGTTTATAATATGAAGTAGCTAAATATAGGACTTGAAGACAAATTCAAAACTGTAGGAGACTGGGAATGAGGCTTAAAATAAACACATGCATCAATCAAATCACATAGAAAAAACATAAAAGATTTTGGCCATTAATAACATGTGAAGTTGTGCTTTGTATATTCACATTTGAATTATTTGACGCAATTCAAATTTGTTCAGATCTCCTACTTGAGCTAATGAACAATTGAAATATTCCTTCTTGATTACCTATTCTCTTGGTGTTTGAGTAGTCGCCAAGAAGACCCCTCTTCTACTCGTGCTTGCCATTCTTTACAGTGAATCATAAGGCGACTTTGCAGACTCTCATTCTTATGTTACCCTTCCTGAGCAGTTGCTGCTCCTTTTTCCTTCTGAAAAAATCTTCTCCTTGATGAAGCCCTACCAGTCTGCTTCCTTGTTAATTAATTTCTTGAATGGACAAATATAAGTAGTCCATTTTGTGTAGTCCTTTTGTCCTAATACCCTTTGCACCTAAATTGGGACACCCCAATTTTGATTTAGTTTTCTTGTTCTTTTACTTTTGATAGGAAATCTGGTAGGTTTGAAGTGTTGGGATTATATGTCAGATATCTGAAATCTGTGGCAGAAACAAGATGGCAGTTGATTGAGTCACCTGGTGCAATTTCTAGAAATGTCTTTTTCTTGTCTTTTCTCACCATTTAGATTATTTTGCTCATGTGCGTATGCCCTATGTAAGATTTGGAGCTGGAAAATGCAGAACTGTTTTGTTCTTCCCATAGTAATATGGGGGCATGGGACTAACTGTGTAATGTAAGTCTGTATAGCCCTGCCAGCTTGCTATTTCTTCAGAGTTATTTGAACATCAATTTTTGCTGTGCCTATGGTTTGCAACAGTTTATTCTCCTGAGGACAGCCTGCTAAAGCCTAAATTAAATTGTTGACCTCTATATAGGCACATCAGGGTAAAGAGGTAAGTGCGGGGGAGGCAGATTAGGTGGTCCTGTCTGTCATTGTGCTTCCCTGGGTAGACTATTTAGGTTGTACTTGTGAATATCTTAACCGGAGTAATTCACAGGGCTGTTTCACAGCTGCTGCAGACTGTTTTATGAGTGTTTCCAAGAGCAGTTCCCCATGGTACTCACTGGTCTGAGACTGCTGAGACACATCACTAACACCTTATTTAGGGCAGATGAGCAAACAGGGCAGACAGTGTTGTATTTTAAACCTCCCAGTTTGTATTGTGCTTTCATGTTGGTGGTGTTCACATTTTGTTTCTGTATCATGAGCCTGTCTAGAACTTAGTTGTTAATATACCTGTTTGCTTTTTTCAGCCTGTCTTCTTACTTAATTCAGCAGATGATGTTTCTGGCCAAAGAAAGAATTGTTCTGTGGATTGAGTAGTAGTTTGTTACAGGTGCTTTTTGTGTCTGCTTCCTAACCTGTTCTCTTTGTTCTCTTAGGCGCAGGGACCTTTGCTCACAGCTCAGACAGTGGCAGCTGAAAGTCATAGATAATGTTAAGAGGGGTCAGCACAAGAAATCACTGGAGAAGCTCTTCCAAGGTTTCAAGCCAGCTGTAGAAGCCTGTTACTTCAGCTGGGAGGAAGCTTATCCCATTCCTGGGATTACATATAGCAGCACTGACAAGAAGAACTCATTCTGTTGGGTAAAGGCCATCCAGCAGAGAAGCTGCCGGTTGCAGTGTGCAGAAGCTGCCTGTGAGGCTGGTAAAAGCCACAGCCAGGAGCCTGGGGGACCATGCCTGCAGCCTGGGGACAGGCTGCGGCCCTCTCCCCAGGAGCCAGCGGTTCGGCCAAAGGAACTTACTGGAAAGCGGAAAGTTGTCTCTGAAACACCACAGAGGGTTCTGAGGCGGCTTTCGGCAGAAGGAGATAAAGCTGTGTATAAGACTGCAGTGAGCAAAGCAAAGTTGCCAGTGAGCAAAAGCTTGACCAGTAAACATAGTGGGAAACGCCGCATGAGCAGTGAGGACAGCTCTCTGGAGCCAGACTTGGCAGAGATGAGCCTGGATGACAGCAGCTTGGCACTTGGGGCAGAAGCCAGCAACACCTTTAGTTTTACAGAAAGTCCACTGAGCAGGAGCTATAGGGATACCTTTGAGGAGGATGGCGGGGTGTACTTCTCTGAGGGACCTGAGCCTACTGTCAGGAGCAGTTCCATGGCCAAGAAATCCCCCAAGGATCCTGTGGGGGAGATGGGTAGTGGCGATGATGACCTGCCTTCTGCGGATGAGAACTCTGGAGGTGTGAGTCTGAAGCCAGAAGAAGTGGGAGAGAATGGTGCAGCAGGGGGAGGGGATGATGGAGAAGAGGAAGATGATTATCAGGTGTACTATCTGAATCCACAAGAGGTAGCTAAGGAAGACGATGACAAAGCTGAAGGGGGAATGGAAGAGGAGCAGGATATATTTGCTGGTATAAAGCCTCTGGAACAGGAGAACCGAATGGAGGTGAGCTGAATCTAGTTCAAAATGCTGTTTTGCGGTTTTATATATTGTATAAATCATGGTCTCACCACCCTCATAGCTGTCACACTTAACCTAGGATGTTGTTAAATCAAGTGCTTAATTACAATATTATGGTAACCGGTTGTTTCAAAAGGTATCTACAGGCTAATACAGTGGTAGCATATGTCTGTTTCCCACAAGCTTGATTCTCTATTTCTCTGCTGACTTGCAAGAGTGTCCCAGTTTTAGTTAGTCCCATCTTGCACTCTGGGATTTACAAATGTAGACAAAACAGTGTGTGCTTTTCACCTAGTCTCACCCTTGGAAATGGGAAAATTTATCTGAAATTAAAAATAAGTAATACTGAAACATTCTCAGCAAGAAAAATTTAAATCCAACCATTTAAGCAGAAGTTCTTTGGAAAGGAGAGACAATTTAAATAAACTGTGTCTCATTCCTGTAGTAACCACAAAATGTGTTTAGGGCTTGCACCTATATAAGCAGGTAACCAAATGGTGATGCATAGAAATAGTGATAGTTTGAGGTTTAGGTTTTTTTTTTAGTTATTCTCTGATCTCTTATAGCATTTGGAGAGAGGATGGGACTTAAACACGGGAGAAAAGGCTTTTAGGGGAGTGCTTCAAGGAGTGGTGGTGAAGGTCTAGGCAAGGAGGACTCTTGAGACTACCTGCTGCTGAAGTTAGTCATGAATTGTCTTTGTAGAGTCTTTGTGACAAGTGGTTTGAGCAGGCTAACTTCAGGCTGGGGCAGTGTGGTTTGAATGACCATCTGTTCTTTCTTGCAGATCCTGTTTGCCTGTGCAGAGGCCCTGTATGCACATGGATACAGTAGTGAGGCTTGCCGCTTGACTGTAGAGCTTGCCAGGGACCTACTGGCCAACCCTCCAGATCTCAAAGTGGAGCAGCCGCCAACTAAGGTAGAGAGATGGCAGCAACCATCAGTAGTCTTGATTTTAGTGCAGCTCTGTGCAGGTGACTCTGTTTCTTGTGATTCTCTCCAAAACCTTAGTCTCCTATTTAATAGTGGAAAGGTTAGTAGTTTTGCTGTTTCGGGATAAGGGGGTTGGACAGGAAAGAAATAAGCATAAACTTCTGGAAACTCGTTTGTAAGTGACACTAAGCAGTGTTTGTTTTATGGAAGGGTTCCCTTGGAAGAGACAGGCACGTGGTAGCTACCTGCATCAGTCCAATTGAGGACATGTGTCTTGTCCAAATTTAAATGTATTTTGTTTTTTCTCCTGTCTGTAGTTATTGTAAAGGATAAGAGGACAAGCATAGAATCATGTAGGATGTTTAGGAAAGTGTCCTGTGACAAATTCCTCCTCAAACAGGGCAAAAAAAACAAGGTATCAACCAGCAAGCAGACATGGATGGCAACCAACACCTTGTCTAAAGCTGCCTTCTTGCTGACGGTGTTGAGTGAACGGCTGGAGTACCACAACCTGGCCTTCCGAATAGGAATGTTTGCTCTGGAGTTGCAGAGACCACCTGCCTCTACCAAGGCTCTGGAGGTATGAAATATCTCAAAAAGACATTATCCATAAACATCGTTGTTCTGTTGGAATGCGTTTACTCACATGGTTTAAATTTCAACACCTGAAGTTTGCTTATGCTTTTGTATGTTTTCTTAAAATGGATTGCAGTGAAACTAATTTGAGTGCACATCCCATTAGCACATGTTGATCTGCCAGAAAAATGATTAGAAGTATCACTTCAGCTCTTGTTACCTTCATTGAAAGGAAGCTCAGACCTCATGTACCAACAGATCTTTGATTTCACATGAAGCTATAGGCCTGAAAATATTTAAATAAGTACAAAATCTTTTATGAATGTATTATTTTGATAAGAGGTAGGCTGTTCTAATATTAAATATGTTTTCAGTTTGCTTCACTAATCTGGGGAAAATAATTTGTGAATATCCATATTTGTTCATAACTGGATTGGTGAAATTGTTTGAAATGTTATTCCTTAGGGTGAATTGGTGCTGTTGTTACATGTTTGAAAATTGTTGCTCTTGCTGATATCTCATTCATTGGCAAGCAAACATATGCACTGTGCAAGCATATTATTTTGGACACTGCTTGATTACTGTTAGGATTCCTATTTTGTGAAAGAAATGTCCAATGAAGACCTTGTCTGTGTGATTTACAACCACCTTGCTTTTCACTGCAGGGTTGTTCAGTCCCTCAGAGTGTGGATTGTTGCTAGTTATCCAGCAACTACTATTATTACACTAATTATCTGTACTTCTTATGGTCTAATTAAAGATTGGCCATCACTTGCTACCTCAAAGAAAACAATTACTTTCACATGTTAAGAATGGAGACAATACAAGGCACAGAGTAGTGAAATGTCTTCATCCTGATGGCATGTGTGCTTGCCACGCTGTGCCCTTTCTTCTGCTAATCGGTCACTGGTGTCTCAAATGGGTCTATCACTTAACATAGCATCCTTCCTTCCTACAGTTACAAGTAACCACCTTTTCCACTAGTCTATCCAGTCAGATACTTCTGCTCATGTTCTTATGAGACCTGATACATTTTTTCTGTATGCAGCTGTAGAGTGATCATTTAAGTAAAAAATTTTGTGTATAAATAATAAGCAAGACTGTTATTAGATTTGAAAACCTGTTTTCATTGTGGAGAGAATGGTAAAGGTGGCTAGGCTGCTAAGAGTTGCTATAATTTAATAAACTAAAAAAAAACTATTGCTTTATGTATAGAGGAAAATGGTCTGCTCCCCACAGGGAGCTGTCCTGTTGACAGCTTCTTCTGTTTCTTTGTGGATACTGCCAGGTGAAGCTAGCTTATCAGGAATCTGAGATTGCAGCCCTCTTGAAGAAGATTCCCTTGGGCACCAATGAGATGAACACTATTCGAGGAAGAGCTGAAGAACTGCGAGAAGGGACATTGTGCGATTACCGTCCTGTCCTGCCTCTGATGTTGGCAAGCTTTATATTTGATGTCCTTTGCACTCCAGGTACTGACTGCATTGGCCTATGTGTGTGCAGGGCATATTCTGAGATGCCAGGTCTTGAAGGATTTGTAAAGAGAAGCTGTCTTCTGTATAAGAACAACCAAAGTTTTATTCTTCACATGCTGTTGCTTGCACTTTCCTCTAGGTTGCTTTAAAGATATTTTATTCCCTAGTGAAACTGTTTCTCCTTCTGCCTACATTTGAAAACAACTGGACACTTAACACATTTCAGCACTCTGTGTCTGTTTGTAAAATAGTTATAAATGACTTCCTTTTCTGCTGTTTATATTCAGAGGAAGCTAATATAAACTTAGTATTTAAAAAAAACCACAGAAACCTGGGATTAGAAGACTAACTTGGCAATACATATGCCTGGTTTGGAGCCTTCTGAGTTTAGAGAGAGAAATGGAAAAAAAAACCAAAACCATAAGGTGCTCTGGTCTTGAAACTGGTATGAGGCTAAGAGTACAACTGTAGGAAGTTCTGCAAATTCAGAAAGCTCTCAGAAATGTCTTTTTCTTTGAAGTCTTAGCTTTGAAAGCTGAAAACTAATTCTATTGTCTTCTTTCAGTGGTTTCTCCTACAGGCTCTAGACCCCCAAGTCGTAATTGGAATAATGAAATGCCTGGAGATGAAGAGCTTGGTTTTGAGGCAGCTGTTGCTGCTCTTGGTAAGAATCTTTTACAAGAAAAGTCTGCCTTTATCCATGTATTCTCCATCCTTTCTGGTTTTGAATGCTGAGAGTTAGTAGTTCATTCCAGTTTGGTGCAGAAATGGAAGTGTTTGCACAGTTTGACAGAACCAGGTGCAGGATTTTACATGCCAGCATTGTCATATCTTTGCAAAGCTGTGAAAAAATGGAAGGAGAATATGGGATGAGAACTCAGTGTTTAAGTAGTAACATGAATTTTAGCTTTCTGCTTGTTTTTTTTGTCATGAGGTATGTATTGCCTGGACTTTAATGCAGATGGATAGTTTCAGAAAACAAAAAGCAATAATTTCAGAAGAGATTAGACAATGGTAGTGAAGGACTAGCAGAAGTACTCTCAAACATTATCATATAATTCAGGATTTTTGCATAATACTGAATTCTTGTCTCATTAGCTTCAACAACAAAGCAGTGATTACACACATGTGACGTTGACAATACTATATGCCTATTTTAAAGTAGTGTGCAAAAAGGAATAGAATGGATTAGACAAGGGCTGGTCTCTGTTGCCTCATCTCTGAAAGGAAGATGAGTTTTTTATGGTGTTGGAATGCTGGCTTATAGCATCTGCAGAAACCAAAAGTTTTTTTCAAGATAGGGTTGTAGGCTTGCCTGGGCTCTTCCTGTAGACTTTTAGTATCTGATTGTTCTGACAGTTGTAGCAAACTTAGTGTTCTAGGGACAGACAACAACTTCTGTTTATTCATGGCTTATTTCTGAAGTTAACAGAAAAACAGGGGAAAAAAATCTTATTTTACCTGTAACAGTGAGGTGAATAAAACAGTCTGAGATATAGATAGTGCTCAGGATGTGGTGTAGTCCCATGGGCTCACTTGTCTCCTCATCCTCTCTTTTATGGGCTGCAGGTATGAAAACAACTGTCAGTGAAGCGGAACATCCTCTGTTGTGTGAAGGCACACGAAGGGAGAAAGGGGATCTGGCACTAGCCCTGATGATTACTTACAAGGATGATCAGTCTAAGCTGAAGAAGGTGAGTTTCTCTTTGAAAGGGGAGAGGGAAATGGAAGGCAAACCATGATTGGGTTTTGATGGATTTGATAGTTTTGCCAGTGAGTATAAGCTGCTGTGTCACATACTGATTTTTTACAAGCTATATTGTGGTATTTATATTCATCCACTGATGCAAAATCTGATTGTGCAGTGTGCATTGCCCTGGGAGAGGCTCTCTTTCCATAGGTTTCTTACAGTCCAGTCAGGAGATGTGTTGTCACTGCTTTTATTGCTTTTGTTTACCTGCTAAGGCAAGTCCTCTCCTATAGGTTTTCAGTGTGCAGTCTGTGTGTGGTCTGGGGATTGTATATGTTTTGCTGCAGTGATATTGGCTTGCAGAACAGTATACCTAGCAAAGCTGCTGTTTCTTGACATCTCACCTTCTTGATATATTTGTTCAGTACACCTGTGTCTTAATTTTCTATGCAAGAGAAAGGGTAGAACTCTGCCTCTCCGCCCCAAAGGAGAAAAAAAATACTGAAAACTGCTGAAGCTTAGAAGGGGTTTTATTAATCTTTTATATTCAGAAATCCTCCTACACTGCAAGAAATACGTTATTAGTGTCTTTTTGTCTCCTAAAAGAGAAGCTCTTTTGCTGTGCTTTTCTGCAGGGAATAACAGGGACACTGTGATATCAATCATCTGCACATAAATGGTCTGTCAGACTTGTGGTGTTGATTAAATGTGGAGAACAAACAGTAGAAGTGGACAAACCCTTAAAATGTGGTCATGCATTGTTCCCCAATTACATAATAAATTAAGACAAGAAGATGTTACTGTAGGCCAGTGTAAGGCATTTTCTCTCGTGGCTTTGTCAGTTTCTTGGTAATGTATGAGGGGATTTTCTTAATGGTGAGCACGGAATTTTTGTGACTTAAACTACAACATCTGGCAGAACTAAATTTAGAATCCTCCATTCTATCCTTGTTATACCAGAATTAATTTTTTTTTGTGAGTTTTGGGTGCTTTTCAAGTAAAGCCAGTGGCTGTTTCAAGTGAATATGAGATATTACTAAGTCTTTGCTTCCTCAAGTAATGCAGACTACTTGGCTCTCAGTTGTGTATTGCACTGATCTTCAGTGCAGGAAGATTATGCCTGTTTTCTAGAGAATAAATGTTTTCTTTTTTTCTCCCACAAATGAAATTTGTTGTCCTAGAAAGTTAATTTGGTATTTTCTCTCTTTGTCTTAGTGTAGTGCCTTACCCTTCTCTTACCTGTCTGCTGAGTGCCTTTTTTTTACCCCCTTGTTGTTAAAGATTTTAGACAAACTTCTGGACAGAGAGAGTCAAACTCACAAACCACAGACCCTGAGTTCCTTCTACTCATCCAGCAAGCCTACAGTTGCAAATCAAAAATCTCCTTCCAAACATGCTGCCCAGTCTGCTGCAGCTATCCAGCAGCTTCCAGGGACTTCTGTCACTCAGCAAGCTGCTGTAAGCACTGCAGTCCAGAGCAGTCCTGAGAACTTTGTGGAGAAGAGTGCACAGGGTAAGAAATGCTTGGTAACAGCTATGCTAAAATTTTCCATAGTTGCAGCCTATTTTCCAAATATTGAGTTAAATGTTCTTGGCCTGATGTCAAATGATGTGCTTAATAACTGAAAGAAAACTGAAATAATCCTGCCCATAAATACTATTCATTTTATAAAAATACTTTTATCTTTTGATATTTATGTCTTTTAAATGGCCATGTCTGGTTTTAGAGATATAGAAACAAAATCATCTTGTCACTGTCGTGTTTATGCAGAGAGCTCTCAGAGGTCCCCCTGTGAGCCAGCTGCGGAGGCCACTGTTTTGAAACAAGAGGGAAAGGTCCCCAGTCGTCTGGCCCTTGGAAACCGAGGTGGATACAATGGGAGATGCTGGGGTTCACCTGTCAGGCAGAAGAAGAAACACACAGGTGGGAATGGACGAGGTCATACAGCATCTAGTGCTCTGCTAGGCAGTCTGCTGGGGCTTACCCCTTGTTCAGAAAAGAAAGCCAGAGAGAAACTTTTTACAAGGACACATAGTGATATGACAAAGGATAACAGCTTTAAACTGAAAGAGGAGAGATTTAGATTAGATGTTAGGAATAAGTTCTTTACTGTGAGCATTGTGAAGCTCTGGACAGGTTGCACGTAGAAGTGGTGGGATGCCCTGTCCCTGGGAGTGTTCAAGTCCAGGTTGGATTGGACTCTGAGCAACTTATTCTGTCCATGACAGGGGAATTGGAACTAGATTATCTTTAAATTCCCTTCCAGCCTGAATCGTTCTATGACTGTGATTCTGCTTGTCAGCCTTACCTGTACAACAGAAGCAGCTGAGTGTCTCTGAGGTGTTTGATGTGGACAAATAAGATTTGCACCATAGATTTCCTGCCCCTTTCTATATGGCAAGTTACCATGCCTTTCTTGCACCAGTTATGTTCTGTGGGATGGATTACCTATCTGGAGCTGAACGATTGCTGAGTCTGGGAATGGAACATTGTGCTCCTGGATCCAGAAACAAATTCAGAGAAGCTGCTGCCTCTTTACACTTCTCTTGGGAGGGGTATAAATTAGAGGCAGAGGATGTGAAGGTTGTGTAGCATGTATCTGAAGAGTTTTCTTCCTATTCATATAATCTGTGGAACATGATTTTGTATGTATATTTGCTTCTTGTTGTTATACTCTTCCTCAAAGCTTGGCAGGTGGAGTGAGGGGCTGGGATGGTGTGAAGGGGGAAATAAAGATATCTTGTTCTTGGACACTTCTGCATTTTAATTCAGGAACTATGAAATGACATTGATGTCTGTGGCCCAATTGATTTGATTTAATCTCTCTTCATTTACAATGAATGCCTGGCATCCCTAAAGCTGTCACTGACACAATTGATCTTAGTTGGTACTGCAGCTGATACGATTAGGAGTTTACCTACCTGCATTACTTTTACCAACCCTGGTGACTTTTCTGTGTTGGTTCTGGTGTTATAGGCATGGCTAGTATTGACAGCAGTGCTCCTGAAACCACCTCTGACAGTTCTCCAACACTCAGTCGGAGGCCCCTACGTGGGGGCTGGGCAACGACATCCTGGGGCAGAGGACAGGACAGTGACAGCATCAGCAGTTCTTCAAGTGATTCGCTGGGATCTTCCTCTTCCAGTGGCAGTAGGAGAGCCAGTGGGGGAGCCCGTGCAAAGACTGTGGAAGTTGGCAGGTAATGGATAATACCAACGCACAGAGAAAACCTCTGGGCCTGATCTTGGGGACCTGGCATATGTGCATTGAGAAACACTTTATGGGGAAAATTTGCTTTGTTTCCTCAGAACTCTAAGGACAGGGGCTCTAGCAGGCAAACTTGGGGTACTTGTTGTCTGAAAAGATTCCTGTTTTTCTTCTAGGTATAAAGGGAGGCGGCTGGAGAGCCATGCTCCTCATGTCCCAAACCAGCCCTCAGAGGCAGCTGCTCACTTCTACTTTGAATTGGCCAAGACAGTCCTTATCAAAGCAGGTGGAAACAGCAGTACCTCTATCTTCACCCACCCTTCCTCCAGTGGTGGGCACCAGGGACCACACCGCAACCTTCACCTCTGCGCCTTTGAGATTGGGCTGTATGCACTAGGGCTGCACAACTTCGTGTCTCCCAACTGGCTCTCTCGAACTTATTCCTCCCATGTCTCTTGGATAACAGGTTACAGCAAAACTTTTTGGGAGGCTCACTTTTGGGCAGTAAGGGAGGGGGTAGGGAGGCAAGCTTGTTCTCAAAAATGGTGATGCTGATGCGCTGTAGTAGTCATGTAAGCAGCTCGCATAGCTGCAGTAGTTGCTGATCAGCAGTGATCAAAGTAACACAGTAGCGCTTACTTTGGCCTGGGAAGTTCTTGTGACTTCTTTCTTCTTGTTTGAACTGCAACATGCTTCAGTCTAAAAAGCCCACTTCTCATACAGAGACTGGTCTTTACCTCTCCTTCAGAGGTATGCTGAAGAGAGAGGCATTTGTCAAGTCTGAACATGCTCTTTGGTTGTGTTCAGTGTTCACTTTCCTCCTCCTTCTGATTGCACCCATACCTACTACCTATCCATACAGCTTCCAGAGGCTTAAAACCCACACCTTTGAAAATGCATGTTTTCCTGAGATGGTGAAATAGAGTGACAGTCCAGACTGGTTTGTGGGTACTAAAATCAGCTGTAGCAAGTACTTTTTGCAATTTCCAATGCATTTCAACTTAGGTAATGGTGTCCTCACTCAGCACTTGCTCTTTGAGGGCTTTTGCCTGTCCTGTGTTTTGGGAGGAAGCATCTAAATTTGATGTGAACCCTAAGGGAAGCAACTGGCCTATGTTACTGCTCCTGAGGGAAGTGAAGCATGCACCTGCTGTTGAGAGAAAGCTGACTGTAACTGTGTTGGGCATACAGTGGTGTGAGAGTCTCTCTCACTCTTCCTCTTAGGGCAGGCCATGGAGATTGGTAGCGCAGCCTTGAACATCTTGGTGGAGTGTTGGGATGGACATCTAACTCCCCCAGAGGTGGCATCATTGGCAGACAGAGCTTCACGAGCCAGAGACTCCAACATGGTGCGGGCAGCTGCTGAACTGGCACTCAGCTGCCTGCCTCATGCCCATGCCCTGAACCCAAATGAGATCCAGAGGGCTCTGGTGCAGTGTAAGGAACAGGTGAGCATCACGTGGCAGCTGCTAGTGGAGGCTGATTTCTAGCATCACGGATGTGCTGCTGTTACTTGTGGGGTTGGCTGCTTTGCTCCTGCACAGCCTTAATCCCAGTTCTTTGGATTTCTTATATTTCATGAATAACACTGGTTATTCTGCTGCATAGTATCTGGCAGATCCCCATAGTGTTAGTCATTTTAGAGTGCCTTATACTTTTTCCCTCTTGTAGTTTTTCCCTCTTGTGTTTCTCTTTTTACATTCTTAACTTCTTCATTTGCTCCCAGGACAATCTGATGCTGGAAAAGGCCTGCATGGCAGTAGAAGAAGCAGCCAAAGGAGGTGGTGTGTACCCAGAAGTCCTTTTTGAAGTAGCTCATCAGTGGTACTGGCTCTACGAACAGACTGTTGGTGGCACCCCAGCTCAGAGGGAGGGTGCCACTGGCTGCAGTGCCGGTGGCGCACGGGCCGCGTCAGAAGCAGCGCGGGGGCTGGCAGACAGCCGGGTGACCTCAGAGCCCACCACAGTGACAGTGGCAGCTGCAGTAACTGCAGCAGCAACCGTCATGCCAGTGATCTCTGTGGGGTCCACCATGTACCAGCAGCACACGGTGGCAGGGCCAGCAATGGCACATACACACACACAGGGTCTCCACCCTTACACCACCCTTCAGACTCACATCCCCTGTAACCCCCAGTATATTGGACACACAATCCAGCACATGCCGCGCCCAGCTGTCTTCCCGGTCCCTGGCTCGGCATATCCGCAGGTGAGTTTTGGCTGTGCCTCGTTCATTTACTGTGACCTTGTGTGGCTTGTTCCAGAGGGAGTATATTGGACTGGGGAGAGCATGGGATGCAGACCTGCCATGACTTGAGATCCAGCTTCTGCTCTCACTTGCCAGTTGGTGATACTTACTTTGGCCCTCCAACTCAGCATTTGCACAATAAGGAGCCTTCTGTGGCTGCATTTAAAGTCTCAAGAGAATATAAAATATAATGTATCAGTAGTTTTTAATTTCTGTTGCTCTCTAATTTCTTAGAAGGCACCAGACAGAAAGCTTGTCTTCTGGAGAGCTTGCAGGCTAAATAGAGACTACAGTGGGAAAACCAAATAAAAGTTATTTTAACTTTTGCCTATTTGTGAAGGTCTTGGAGTGGCTTTCTGCAAACTGATTAGATTTTTAGAAGAAGGAACAAGCAGACATAATGCTCATGTGGTGCAAGGTTCTTCCTTTGCTTCCTTTTCCTGTCAGACTGGACTTTTCAAGTTCTGGGGTTTGTGTGGGAACATGATGTTTTGAAGTGCTTCTAAACAGTCAGGCGAAGTAGACTGTTACTACCTTCTGTTTCAGGGTGTCCATCCAGCATTCATAGGGGCACAGTACCCTTACTCGGTAACAACACCGTCACTGGCAGCTACAGCAGTGTCGTTCCCTGGCGTGCCCGTCCCCTCCATGACGCAGATTGCAGTGCATCCCTATCACAG
Source organism: Dasyornis broadbenti (assembly GCA_013397935.1). Taxonomy (NCBI): domain Eukaryota; kingdom Metazoa; phylum Chordata; class Aves; order Passeriformes; family Dasyornithidae; genus Dasyornis; species Dasyornis broadbenti. The sequence continues at coordinate 7,629,826 of VZRN01004407.1, read as the reverse complement.
TGAGACGGGACTGTCGCTGTCTTCCAATGTAGCGCGTAAGTTACAGCTCTGGGCTGTGTAGCACAGGTTTTTTTACTGTGTCTCTTAGCTGTTCCCCAGTGAGGTCCTGTTCCTCATCGATTACAGGTGGAACGAGGGTTCTTGCACTGAGAAGTTCTGGCCAAATACATGCTATTCTAAAGGTGTGCATGCTTGCGTACTGGGTTTCACAAGGGGGCCTGATACAGTTAACAGAGATAAATTTCTGTTTTGTTGAATTTCCAGTATGAGATTATTTTGGCATCAAGTCTAAAGCATGTTTAGAGCCCTCCTTGCCTTTTTGACTTCAAACTTGTAAAACCTTTATTCCTGCTCTCCTTTGGGCAAGGTGAGCATAGATGAGTCTTGAGCAGACTTACATGATTCCTTTGGATCAGAGGAACAGCATGCAGGAAGCAGGCAGACTTCTGCTACAAAAGCACTACTAAATGTCTTTTCCTGCCTGAAAGGATTTAAGGCAGCCAGTGCCCAAACTGGAACTTGCATAGAGAGGACAGATGTTTTGTCAGTCATGTCAATGGCATTTGGAGTAGTTGCTCATGTGTTGTGCTAGGGCTTGAGTGATGGTGAAAACCCATTGCATAGTGTGTAGCACTGGAACAACTGATGGTGACTGAATGGTAGATGTGCTGTCATTGCCGTGGAGTTTTGCACCAGTGGGTCATGCTTGACCCCAGTCTCTGTTAACCCCTCATTGGAGACACTGTAATATTTGCTTGTTTTAACAGTGTTTTGCAACTCACCAGGTGCTGGAAAACTGGTATGTGGAAAAACACCTGAGTTGTGTTGGCCTTCTTCGCATTCAGGGTATCAGGAGAATCTTTTCAGTTATTTTTGTCCTGTATTTTGATGCTAAAAAGCCACCACAAAAGGAAATAGAATAGTCCTGAAGGCCTTAGGATATGACAGCTGCCAGCCTTAGTCATAGTCTGATGCTGTGACTTTCCATTGTGAGAAACCATTTCTGTACTCTTCCTAAGAGTTAGGAATCTTCCAGAAGTGCCAATTCATTCTAGAACACTTAAAATATTGAAAGGAGAAAACAACCCCACCCTTTCAAGTTGCCATTGTTTATAGCCTCCATAAATTTGTTTTCAGTTCTTACAATACTGTTTCACTGTTCCTGAAGTACATCATCACATGGTGATGCTTGAGCTCTGGTAATAACTTAGCTCATTCTTATGGGTTATTCTCCTTGGCCAGACTTCAAATGCAGTATGGATTTTGCCCCACTTTGTGGGTTGTTTGGCACCGTGTGTCTCCTTGGTTGAGGAGGTCAGACAGATCTTTCCATTGTTCTCAGGTATTCAACTATTCACTAGTAAGCATGGAGGGAAAAAAACCAGAACTTAGAGCATTGCTCAAGGTGGTATAGCAGCACAACAGAGAAGCTGTGAAATGAGAGTCATAATGTGCACACACCTAACATCATCTCTGCTCTGGAGTTCTCAAGCAAACCTTGCTTTTTGCTCTGTACCTTTCTTGAGAGGAACAGATAAATTTGAGTCTGTTGTCAGAGTGCAGCTTAGTGACTCAGTGTAAACTGCTGTCAGTACAAGTTTAAGTGGTACAATGCAATGGATTTGCATTTGAAACCTGTCATTTCCCTTGATACTGCTCATACTGGTAAAGTGTCTGAAGGTGACAACTTCTCAAGTCTCCTTGCTCTTTTTACTATTGGTACGTACTGCCAGTGAGTGCAGTGACTGTTCTTCCCAAGGACTGGAGGTCAGCCTCCAGTAACACTCTTCCTGGACGGGGTGACAACTGTTGTACAGCTAAAGTGGAAGAACCTCGCATTGTTGGACTTGATTTTTGAGTGGCTTAATACGGTTCCTGCTCAGTAATTTTCCTAGCAGTTTCTCATCAGGTATAGACATATACATGATTGTTTCCTTGGACAAGAAATCAGAATCAAACATTTTATTTAATAATAACAAAGGCTTCTGAATGTACACATACATTTACATATAAAACACAGTTTTTGTGCATGTTCACAAGATACTGCAGAAGAGGTGAACACACATGTAACTGACCCAGTCAGGCCCAGCTTGCAAACACAGTAGAGCTATTCCTGGTCCACTGTATTTCAGTTGTAAGCCTGTGGGTTTTGGTTGCTGTATTGTTCTGTTTAGAGGAACATAACTCTACACTGGCAGGGGGCAGTCAGGTGAAGGAGATGATATCCCAGGTAAACCTTCTTTTAGCCAGTGCTGGATCCTAATGCTGCTGTTTTGCTCTCTTCAGTAGGTAGTGTCCATGCAGGATCAACGTTCCCAGCGATTCAGGGTGCTTCCTTGACAACTCTGTCCTCACAGCCCAACTCCCTTGTTACAGGGGGTTTTCCTGCCGAGGATGAGCAGCACAGCCAGCCTGTGAGCCCCCAGGGTCTGCACTACCTCCACTCTGCATACCGAGTTGGTAAGGATGGCCAAGTGGGTTTCTGTAGCCCCCTTGAGAGGGATTTAGGGTAAGGCTGCAGGATTTCACTGTCATTTGGCAATTTGCTGCTGCACCCGTTGGGGGTGAATGCAACTTAGGGACATGGGAAAAGCAAGTTGAGGATCATGTGTAGATGAAATAAAAATGAAGGCAAAGCATTATAAGATTGAACAATTGCTTTTCAGGACCAGCAGAGCAGAAGAGAAAGCTAAGTGGGTTATAGCTGGGAAGAGTCTTGCTTTTCAGCAGATGTACATAAAGGAGTCTGAATAGGGCTCTGAGGATGTGACTGTGCAAGTTCTGACTATATGAAGAAATGGTATTTGGCTCCTGCTGCACATGGATGAGGAAGGCACACCTCTAGTTTCATACCACCTGAGTCTTCAGAAGCACAAAGGGAAGTGCCCTGTGCCTCTCCAGTTAGTTGAAGACAGATGCAGAGGGAACTTATATTTTGTGTAGAGTGGGTATGCAATTAGCATTCCTTTCCCAGTCATACTGGTTATGAGGAAATAAAGTCTCTGCCTGAATTGTCATTGGTACAAGGATATCAGTCTTAAGGTTTGTGAGTTTTTAGGTCTTAAGGTTTTAAGCTCAGATTGCAATAAGCTACTGTAGTAGTAAGTAGTAAGCTACTTGTACATACTCATGATCCAACCCAGTGGATATTTGGTGTAGGAGAAGGAAGCCTCTAAAGCAAGTAAAGGAAGAGAACAGCAAGAAAATGGAAGGAAAGCTTGACTTTTTTTGTTGAAAGCTAGAGTAGAAAGTACTTGTAAGCTAGAAAGGGGTGCAGATGTCATTTAAAATATCACCGTGGTACGTGGCAAGCCATGAAGGGTGTTTAATAGCCTCTGTAACAGAGAGGCACAGGTGGGGAGAGCGATCTGGGAGATCGCGACTTGGCACATGTTGGTATTTGAATACTGTTTAAATGGGTGGATTTGTCTGAAGAACGGTAATGGCATAAGTGAAATGTTTGCAGATTGGCAATACTGCAGCTCAATGTTGGCATGTTGTCCTTGCAGCAGAGCAGGTTGGTTTGGGTAGCTTCTCTGTTGAAAAATTTAGATCAAAAGCTTTGCTTTCAGGACACTCTCGTAGTGCAGCCCTTGGGGCTCTCTGCTTGATGCTGCCGTAGGTGCTTGTGGAATTTCTCTTTGCAGCTCTGGTGAGGGGTGATGGCTGTGCAGGTTTCCCAGCCCAGAGCAGCAGATCCAGATGTTCTAGCAGATAGTTCCTGTGCTGGCAGGCTCCAAGATTGGCCTTTTCCTTCTGTCTGGACTCTTTGCAGCTGTGAAATTTTCTGTTGGTGAAGGGCAGGCCAAGTCAGGTGGTGTTGCAGTGAGTGAAATGCTAGACTAAGCCTTCCTGGGCAGAAGTGCTGCTTGACTGTGGCTGCCCCTTTCTCACAGGGATGCTGGCTCTGGAGATGCTTGGCCGAAGAGCTCACAACGACCATCCCAACAACTTCTCCCGCAGCCCGCCCTACACTGAGGATGTAAAATGGCTCCTTGGGTTAGCTGCAAAGTTAGGTAAGGCTCAGAGCAGTACTTAACAGAAATCCGCTTGCTGGGATTTGGGCCATGGTGGGAAAAAGCTCTTGAAAGAGTGAAACTTCAAGGACTGGGCAAGCCTGATACCCATCCCATTCCTGAGAGTGTCTCAGAAGATCTCTACTGCTCTTTCATCCACTCAGTTGTCCCGTTTTTGGGTTCTGTAGGCATGCTGTTGAATTTTGAGGCACTGGATGAAGTACATGAGATCAAACCAGGGTTCAGAGCTTGTATCTCTTCCATTCTATAATATTGATTCTTTCTTTTCCATTTCCACTGTATTGTAGGTATTCCCCTTTCTTATGTATATGTATGCATTCTGTGAAGACCTTTTATAGCAATAGGTGGTCAAACCACCCGTTGTTTGGGGGGTTGTTTTTACTTCCATTTTGCTCTTGGATATTTTTTGTCAGCTCATTTTTTAAATTCTATCATAAGCAGTAAGAACTAAAAAACCCAACTACCTTTACAAACAACCTGTTTGCAGCAGCAAAGCAGCAGGAGCAGGGAGTTTGCAGGGAGAAGCAGCAGGAGCAGCTTCTGCTGCTCCTGCTGGCAGAGCTCTGCTGTAGGAAGTGGTAGGGAAGCTTGACTTATGTCTACAGCCTCCTTAAAGCCTGAGTGCTGAGGCATCTAGGTGCTTCCTAGATGGGCAGTCAGGAAACAATGGAAAAGGTACAGTGTTATCCTTGTCTCTATAGTTACCTTGCTACATTAGTTTTCTTTCACATGCTGTCTAAAGAAAGGTGAATTGGGGAATACCAGTGACTGAGGTGTCACCTGGTCTCTCCTCAGACCTGATGGATATAGCAGAACGTTCTCTGTCCCCATGAGTTTGCTAGACTGTCTCCCACAAGCCTGCAGGAGGATGCATTACACTGAGAAGAAGGTGCTGCAGATCCAGGTTCTTGCTGTGAAGTGTGTGATTTCTTGTGTGTCTGTTATCTTAACACTGTTGTTCTGACTTCTTCCTGTGCAGGTGTAAACTATGTGCATCAGTTTTGTGTTGGTGCAGCTAAGGGGGTGCTGAGCCCTTTTGTGCTCCAGGAGATCATCATGGAAGCTCTACAGAGGCTCAACCCTGCCCATGTGCACAACCACCTGCGTACCCCTGCCTTCCACCAGCTGGTGCAGAGGTGCCAGCAGGCCTATATGCAGGTAAAGTGTGGCTTGTCTTCCTGCCCGTCAGAGCTTCTAGGCCACTGCCTGCATTGCAGGTACTGTGCCTGTGTGTGCATGTGCAGAGGGGACAAGACCTTGGGCACTGGCAGCTAAAGTGGTCCATTTCCTGCTGCATCCCTCTCCCTCAACAGGGACTGGAATAGATACCACTTGCCTTTATGGAGGCTGCATGCAAAGGAACTCATTGTACTGCAGCTGCCAAGGCCTTTGGCCTCCTGTGCACTTCCATGAAGGCTGGGGTGGTTCTGTCTTCCTCACTCCAAATGCTACCTGTACCTTTTAACTTCTGAATTTTTTCTGTGCTATGTTTTCAAGCCTGCTATCCACCCCTGTCCCTAGCCCATCTTCTTTTCTTTCCTTGTTAGTCATAGCCTATTTTCCCCTCCTCATGAAGCCCTGGCATGGCTGTCTGGTGTGCCAGTACTGGCACTAATAGTGGAAATGGCTTGATCAGCTACCAGTACAGATATCCCAAGCTTTATCAAAACCAGGATAAGTGTGTTTTAGTGAGCCAGTTGGAATACCAAACCTGCCTTTTCCTTAAAACAGTGCAATCAGGACACCTTACATATACCTGCTTCTCTTGAATAAATGACCAAAGAGTGATTCTGTAGCCATATTGTCCAGATTGGATTAGCTGTCCTATCACCTAGATGGTATTTTTGAGAAATGACAGCTTCTTCATTTGACCTTGAAAGCTGAACCTGCCAGTTTGGTGCTTTATTTGAGAAGCTTATAGAAGTGACGGTGTGAAGCCTAGAGATATTTTGTAGCAACTTAGTATAAACTTCACTGGGCCCGTGCCCCTTAGCAAAGGAGATATGCAGTGACCAGGCTGGGTGTAACCTGCAGAATGAAAGGTTGTGAGGGTTGGATGCTGGTGGGGTAGAATGCTACCTAGCCCTTTAGTGCTGTACTGCAGCCCAATTCAGTGCTCGTGACAGAGAGGGCACTTGCTACTGCTGTGTGCTGCACTTCGGTGCTCTGAGGGAGCACTGCCCTTGGCCATGCTGGGTGTAGGATACAGCACTGCTGCTTCTGAGATATTCTCCTCTGTCAGAGCCTCGAGTCTTGGGACTGCTGGTGAGTAACAGGATCATGTGACCCACCGCCCTGGGAGTTGAGTCCCTTTCTGAATGTCACCAGCAGCAGGGTGGTGAGCAAATGCCTTAAGGCTCTTTCCCTGTTCCCATCCAGTACATCCATCATCGGCTGATCCATCTTACTCCAGCTGACTACGATGACTTTGTGAATGCCATCCGCAGCGCCAGAAGCGCCTTCTGCCTGACTCCCATGGGCATGATGCAGTTTAATGATATTCTCCAGAACCTAAAGCGCAGCAAGCAGACAAAGGAGCTGTGGCAAAGGGTCTCTCTTGAAATGACCACCTTCTCACCATGACATCGGGCGGAGCTCTATGGACACACAACCCTTTGCCCAACATAGTTGTAGTTCCATTTACACCATCCTTCCTTCTGGTGTCTTTTTTATTTTAGTTCTAACTTGTTGGAAACCACTGATCTGATGTATTTATACCATGACATTCCTCTCCAGCACTGTTGCGTGTTGGCGCTCTGCTTTGCTCGCTCTTCCTCCTCCTTTTCAGTGGGCTGCAGGCTTCAGAAGCATCAGGAAATGAGAAGGAAGTTGAGCTGGCTGCCCTGTGGTGTAGTCACCGCTTTTTTCCCTGAGCCCTGGGAGGCTGTCCTGCGAGCAGTTTGCAGTGTGATTACGCACGTGTTAGAGGGGTTGGGGATTCTGTCTTAAATATTTATTTTGGCATTTATAAATATGTAAACTTTTTTTTGTATGGGCTTCTCTTACTCCACACACCATCTCCTGTTGGGAGTGGCTGGAACTGCTGTGCACAGCGAGTGCTCCCTCCATCCGTTTCAGCAACTCCTGGTGAGAGAAGCTGAGACTGGAATAGCAGGGCCAGGGCCACCTCTGCAGCCTTCTGCAGCAGCTGAGGGCAGAGGCTGGAGCTTGGGCAGTCAGTCCTTGACTGCACTGAGCTGCCTGGAGACTGCCAGAAGTGCTTGGGCTCTTAGGAGTGTCCCTCACTGGGCACTGCTGACTCATAGAATGTTTTGATCCTGGTTGTTACAAGTTGTACAATCCTGTTTTCTTTTGGCTGGGGTATTACTCTCCTGTAATCAGTTTCTATCCCTTGTCTCTTCTCGTTTCCTGATTAAACACTCGTTTTCTTAGACTAGACTCTCTCTTCTCTCTGCTATGATGTTGGCAGTCTGAAGGAGCTGGCCAGCTGTGTGAGCTCCCGTGAGCACTGGTAGGTGGCTGTCATGCTTTAGGGAGCAGCAATCCAGCACACACTGGGAGCCAAAGGTTTCTTGCCTGGTAGTGCTCTGAGAATGATGTGCCTCTGCAGAGGCTGAGGTATGTGTTTGATGGCTATTGGGAGAATTGGTGGTAAGCCTGGGATGTTCTGCCTACAGTTCTGTCAGTCACTGGGTTCCTTTTCTAGTCTTAATACTGTGTGATAATGCAGAGTCTTGTATTTCCCAAGTTTTGTGCAGAATAGCAGCTGCTCCCATGTATTTAGGGAGATATTTGGTGGACTATGAAGGATATCCAGTAGGGACAGCACTGCAGAAAATTAAGTTTAGATAGCTTAAGTGTATAAGCATATGCATTTCAGGGCTTTTAAAAGTGGAAGTCGGATGACTCAAGGATGTTAAGAATTCAATTTCTCAGTAGTAATGTATTTTGCTTCTTACTTGGGGCTTAACCAATGAGTTTTAGTTTCTGCAAGTTAGAAATATGTGCCTGTTTGATATTTTCAATGATACTCTTAAAAAATAAAGTAACTCATAGGCACAGGGCAAAACAGATGAACAGGCTCTTTTGTTTTGACTTTCTGTACTGCACAGTCCAGAAAGTATGACTGAGGTTCCTCTACTGATTGTCCAACAGTAACTATTTAAAGATGTCCTTATAGCCCCTTGTAATCCTCCATAAGGTGTCTAGTTACATGCCAACTAGAAATGTGGATGTTCCTAATAATGTGTTAAGATTTGTGGTTTTTAAAGTAAAGTCTGTGTTGATTATGAGCTGCCTGTTACTGGGCAGAACTTTTGGATTTGACTGGAGAGCACAGCCTGATGCATGGTAGGTTTGGGTTCCTGGAACAATTTCTGTGCTGGCTCTTGCATGTTCAGAAGTGTGAAAGGAACTTAGAGAAAAATGAGTTGTCTAATGAAGCCTAATCTTTTGTAATGCTATAGGAGAAAATCTGTGGAAGAGAAGGGAGCATGTTTTAGAAGGAAAGAAGCAGAATGGATAAAATAGGTAGATGAGCTGAATGTTAAGTATCAGGAGCAGAAATGACTTGTTGCATTAAGGATTTGGACTGAATAGGGAAATGAAATATCAACGCCTCATCCGTGATATCGATTAAAAAACTACACTTAGACCCTGAGCAGGCAACTTTTCAGACCACTGTGTCTGTTAATTTGTTGCTGTTTCTGAGCCATGTCCCATGAAATATATCTGAGCGAGGACAGAAGAAAGTGAGAAAGGAGATGATGGTTTTTCTTGCTATGTGGCTGGGAGGTTATTGAGGTATTTTTCCTTTATAAGAGATGGGTTGAGCCCTGATAGCCCCAGAAGTGTTAATCTCCTGTTAGGACAATTATTACCCATTGCAGTCTTGTTAGTTTGGTCACTATTCCGGGAGTTTGAAAAATATATAGGCTTAGAAATTCTGAAAAGACTTCTCAGCAGAAGACCTGTAAGAGAGGTTGCAGGCAACTCAAATTTCATGTGTTTTTCACTTGGAATAAATGTTCTCCAGGACTTTGCCAGGAACGCATGAAGTGTCTCCCTCTCTGGACATGTTTATCTATTACCATCTTTCTTGTCTGTGAAAATTTTCTTTTGGATGCGTTTTCCAGGAATGTGAGTTAACAGAACAGTATTTGCCTTTGGACTTCAGTATCTTTACAGCCCATGAACAAGGTGAGTTAGAGCTGTCCTGTAATGAAGGGACATGCCTGACAACAGGTAAGGCTGGAATTAGATGAAAAGCCTGCTTCTGTCCAGTTTTGTTTACAGTCCTTACTATTTGTTTGGGATTTGTATTCTTTGTTTTTGGAGAGCCCATTCAGAAACAGCCTTCTGAGGAGTTGTTGAAACTAAACTTTTTAAATCTTTTGCTTGGGTTTGGTTTCTATCAAGCCTGGAACTGTGGTATTTTGGAGCACAATACAGCTTTTACTTTCCCAGCTTATTTAACACCAGCTTGACTACTGCTACACAGTGTTGGAGTGCTCTGAATAACCTTACAAACCCCAGTCAGTGGAAACGGAGTAAGCATTGAAATACCCATGAAGTTCTTCACCACCTCCTGGTCAAAGTTATCAGCTGGAACAACATAAGTTAAAAAGAATTTTCTATAAGAGATGGAAAAGTGGTAGTTTTCTTACCTAGACATTAAGAGATAGACAGGATATAAAAATGAATTTTTCAGGATCTAACTGGGAAAAGAATGTGCCAAAAGAAAAAAGTCTTCTCACACTCTGCTACCATTGACCCTTCCCCACCCTGCCCTTTTTTCCCCTTTTTTCTTTCTTTTTTTTTAAACTAAGGTGCAGAAAATAAAAGGGCAAGTTGGGCCATCAGGACTTTCACAATTTTCTCACCATGAGTGTTGTATGCCTTTGCTTTTAAGCCCTACTTTGCTTTCAAGCTCTTTTAAGCCATAGAATGAATGGCTCTCCACTACAGTTTATTTAAAATATTTTGTGTTTTCTCCGTCTGTGCCTGAATGTCAGTGCCATTGACATGACTATGGTGAAGACAGGGTCTTTTGGCTGGTGGGTTTTTTTTTTAAGTGCCTCCCCTTCACTATCCCCTTGCCCCCAGAGTAATTCAGATGTGGTTTTTGAACTAATTTCTGCTTCCTGTTTCCATTTTAAGGGTATTTGGACTGGGAGCAGGGTGGGGGAGGCACCCCTCCCAAAACAGCATTAATCTGTGGAAGATTGAAGTGCAGCTTGGGGCTGTTCTGGGCTAGGGTTTTCATTTGAGCCTAGGACTAGTGAGTGCTTTTCCTGAGGGCACCATGCAGATGAACTGTGTATGCTTTCAGGAGCTGCCATTACTGAATAATGGTTCTGCTTGTTGTAAAGACTGACTGTGTGCTGTAAACAAGTGACTTTTTATCTTGTTGGCATTATCTGCTTGCAGTTACAGTATTCATCAGTACTTAGTGCTGTCCAGGCTGCATGACACAATTCCTTTGTTGCTATGAAGGGGATGTGAGTTATAAGGGCAAAATGGTGGAAATGCATTAAATCTAGTACATATCTGGTATATGTATATAGCATGCACTGTAAACAGGGACTGGTCCCTAACATTTCCTTCCATGTCATACTTATATAGCCTCATTTAAGTCAGCCAGAAGCTTTTCTTTCTGCATAGAATAGTGGAGATGAGTGTCAGGAATACTTTTTTGGTAGCAAAATGAGCCTGCAAAGTGTTTCAGGGGTGAATACTACTTAGTTTGTTGTGGTTTTTAACCCCCACAAGCCTTTAAGAACAAAAAAAACCAAAAAAACAAAAAAAAAAACAAAAAACCCAAAAAAAAACAAAAAAAAAAACCCAAACCAATTGAAGGTAAAGCCCTGATAAATGGAGAGGAGATACCAGTGCGCCATCCATGTTCTGCTAGGGGATGGAGGATGATTCCTGGCTTGAGGCATCCTGACAACACTTGTAGGCTGTTACTGTATTGGTATCTTGGGTGCGGTTGCACTGTGTCAGCCAGGAGTCCCTCAGGATTCAGCAACGGGGCTGAGCAGATTTGTTTGATTCAGGTCACATGTTCAGACCTGTTTATCATTGCTTTTCTGGCCATATTACTACTGATACAGCAAAAGGACCAGCAAGGAGTCAAAGGATTTTCTTTCCAACTGAGTGTAAGGGCGGAAAAACAACAGGATCAGTTTGATGAAGTAGCTTGTTGGTCATTCTGACTTGCAGGCTTCTGTCAGGAATATTTGTCTTTGCAGTGCTGTCATCAAATGAAAATTGCAATTTTCAGTGATCAGATTTTTGTGTAGAATTGATACATGCTGTCACCTACAGAGAAATCCTCCAGTTTGCTTAGAAGGTCTTCATCCTATAGCTGAGACTCATACCAGTGTTCCCTGAATATTGTCTGCTGCCTCTTTCTAGTCAGTACAACTTTTAAGTATCTTCCTGATTGAATTCCTGAGGTGGTGTGCAAACAAGTTCCAAAGAGTTTCCTATTGTTGTTTTGCCAATTCCCACCTTTCACGCACCTGGCTATTAGAATCACATAACCTCCTGGTGCCTGCAGCAAATGACTCCTATTTAAAATGGGTCCGTTGCATTAAAGCAGTATTATTTTTTAATACATTACGAGAAAACCCTTTAGGTACTGTTTTGTACTTATCATTTTCCTTGTCTTAGAAGTGAACTGCTTCCCATGAACTTCTGCTATGATGCAGTGAGGCAAGAAGTGAGGTTTGTTTCCACTATGGAAGTGTGAGGGTCTGGAATGTTTTAGTGCCCAAGGGATCACTATCTAATAACCGATGTCTCGCAATAAAAAAAGATGGGGTTTGCTGGCTTTTGGTATCACAGAGCTTCAGATGTTACACGAGCTTCTCTTAGGAGGCACCGTGTTTGACTCCAAAGCTTTGAAGTGATATCTAGAAAAGGGGTAGCTTCTGCATCAATGTACTGTCAGAGAGAAGCAGCAGATTTGAAAACAGCTCTTCATCAGGTAAGGACATCCTACATTTAGAGCTGACCACAGCAGGTGCTTTGTTTGTCATTAGCACAAGCAGTAAGCACAGCACAGGCAGTAAGCAGTTAGAGAAGGAATAAATAATGAGACTACACCATTGCCCTTTGCTGCCTTGAGTGACAGACTATTACCAGTAAAGTAACACTGATACGTAGTGAGCCCCTCCCAACATTTATTCCTTATACCTTGTTTATTTTTAATGTTTAAATCTGTACATCTCCTCAAAATGTACCATAGTCTGAGGTAAAGTGTGAAGTGTGACAACCTATAATGGATTAAGAGCAGGAAAACATTTAAGGGAACAGCACTATCATTGGTCCTGGAATCTCTACCTACCTCCTGTGGCAGCATGTGAAAATAGTGGCCTTGCTGCTGCCAGGACTATCTGTGAAGGGCCTGCTGAAGGGAGAGCTGTAGGACTGTTTTACAGTGCTGGCACAACTGTGCCTATTCAGTGTTTTCCTTCAAGTTTACTGTAAGGGCTGCTGCACCAGGCACACCTGGACAGGAGGGACAGAGTTCAGCTCTGCTGTGGAAGGCACAGCAGCTGAAAACCACTGCAGTAGCCAGGGATGGCTACTCAAACTGCAGGCTGGCTGCAAGCCTTAGCACACTACGCTTCTGTGTTGTTTCAAATGTAACACCACTGTTGCCCTCCCAAAGATCAGCTCTAAGGCCTAGAGGAGATTTTTCTGTTTTCTTACCCTTGTAGCACCTTTAGGGTCCATGACATCACTCCAAATCATCACAAAGAAGAAAAATAAGTAGTACATTTATTGAATCTCCACTTACTACTACTTCTAGCCTTTATTCAGACACATGTGCTCAGCTTTGAGAGCCAAGAATTTCTTCATTATCATTCAATATGAATGATGCTATACATGAATCAAGTGCAGGAAGTTGGGCTTTTCTCTTTAACAGGAATGAGAGAGGGGTTTCTAGTCTTTCCATCTGTTTTTTGACTGCACAAAATAACCCTTTCCAAGGGCACATGAAATAAAATATTATATTGCATACTATATACATTTACATACAATGGTAAATGCACCATTCATTCAGAAATACACAATACCTAAGGCTCAACGGAAAAGCTCAGTTGAAGCAACTTCTCTCTGGATAGGAGAGAAGTGGCTCATGACAGTTGTGGAAGTTTCCATAACCTGTGTTCATGTGGATCCTTCCCCTCTGCAACAATCTCCAAGGACCAGCTGTGCCTGGGAAAGAGGGACGATGGCCCAAGCCATTCCAGAAGCCCATGGTTCAAAGACAATATATACAACCATGCTGGAGGATGGCCTCTGAGAATAATTACCCAGCAACTGCAGCAGGAGGCAAAGTACCTTAGTGTACTTACTTGGCCACATGCAGAAGCCCCTTTTGGGCATAGGAAACCACTTCCCTTTATATCTGAACAATACTTACTTTTAACTGTTCTTTGCTTTTCTCCTTGGACTGTTGGACTGCAGCAAGATTAAAACAGTGCTAGCAATTGGAATATGTGGTCAGGGCACTGGAGCTGTTGGAAAAGGATTTTTTTTTTTAAGCTGATCAGACCTGCAGAACTGAATTACCTGCTTTCAGCTGTATCATCAGCCTTATTTTACAATACCTGAGCTTTGCCTTCCCCAGCTGCTGTGCTGCACTGGCACACACATCCCAAGTGCTCTACAGGGACACTACTCTTCCTTGATTATCCTTTGAACTGTCTGAAGTCCCTGCAGAGAAATATGTGCCCCACTGCCCATGTGGTAACCTTTTCTCTAAGATAACGAAGCAATTCATTGACCAGAGTCCCCAGACACTGTATCACAGCCAAAGCACTGCAGCTAAGGAAGGACGATGTTACCTGTCTCTCCTTGTCCCACAGGTGCAGTCCCCACCATCCCCATGCAGTGGCACTGTAAGCAATGGGCACATTCAGGAACACGTTGTTCTTGGACCTCGCTGTGCCAAACAGACTATGGAGAAAAGCTGGCCTTCACTGCACTAGATTCCCCTTTTATTAGGCTGCTGCTCTTTTTGCAGCAGTGGGCTCAATAGCTTCCCCTCTTCAGTCTTTATGTCTGGGCTCAGAGGAGTAACACATTAACTCCAGCTCGTGCCTGTTTCATAGACTGAGAAAAGTAATTTAAAAATACACAAAGTGTTAACTGTGCTCTCTCCCCTGCTCACAGTAGGGCAGGCATTCCAAATTCTTTCTGTAAGTGAAAGTCAAATTGTAGCACACCATTAATACTCAAGAATGTGACTTGCACTCTATGGCCCAGGGCAGTGTCAGGGGCAGCAGCCCGTTCCAAGGGTGGGGCAAGGCTCCACATGCTCCTGCTCCTGCTCATTTGTCCAGTTGTTTTGGCTTGACGAGAGATGGCATTATAGCACATATTGGAGCACCACACATCCCAATGGCACTGGGGGCAAGGAAGTCCCTCTCAGCTCCAGCTGGAGTTTTGCAGTTCCTCTCGGAGCCAGGTTGGAAGGGGCTGCCCAAGTCTGTTCATCAGCTTGGATAATTCAATGTTGTGTTCCCGGTAGAAGTCTCTTAGAAAGAGCCGTGACTGTGTGGAAAAAACAGACCACAGGAGCATGAAAGAAGGTGTTACTCTCAACACGTTCCACAGGTCATCTAGGACAGATGGCAGGAAAATCCATATGGGTTTGCTGGGATGTTTCTACATCTCTTGCTCCAATAGATTTGAGACAGGTACTCACCAAGGAATCCATATCAGGGTATTTCCTTCCTTTACTCTTTCCTAGGCATTTAGTCTTTCCTCCATCTAGCAGCTGGCACCAAAATCCTTTTGCTTCATCAAATCTGAAAAGGACATTTGTCTTTAAAAGATACAGCCACACACCCAATTAGCAGCAGCAGAAATTAAGTAACTCCATAGTTATTTCCTAATTCAGTGCTTTGCCTATTTATTTTGTGGTATTGGTTCCTTGGTTTTTTTTTTAGCAGTGGACTACTCTGACAAGAAATCCATTACAAACATGACTATTTCAGCTTTATGCAAATTTCAGAGGTAACATAGTGTTACACTATTTGTCTGTTCAGCTGGTGGGGGGGGAAGATAATACTCACTTTTTTAGTATTTGTAAATTCTTTTAAATCTCCTCACTATAGTTGAGTATTGGAGAATCCCCTGACCGTTTGTACAGAGTCAAGTGTTTCTTTTCTTGTTAAAACACAGGCACATAAGGCAGTGCTGGGAACCATGTCTGGATTTGGTCTGGTCTGTCCCCTCAACGAGCCAAAGGTGAGCTTGAGATTTGAGCAAGTCCCCTTATGAAACTTGAGGCAAGCTGTTCAATCAGATTTATTTTCTGACTGTGGCTGAAGGGTACCAGCCATTACCACTACTGTAGATACTCCGTTCGCCATCAGCACATGTGCTTTTCAGCAAGTAAAGCTCTCAAGTAACCTGACATTTCTCTAAATCTGTTCTCCCCTGGGAAGCCATGTGCCACCCCTCTGGAAAACTGCTGTAGGAGGAGAAAAGGAAAGGGCAACTGTTCTATGCCTACATGCACGCATGCCACCCACCATCCTCAGCTGCCACAGGCTATGACAGCAGACAAGATGTGAAAATAGGTTTCACATGGAAAGAACAATATTCAGCATCTCCAGTGGGCTTACAGAGATTCCACTGAAGACTGGTATGGCCACAGTTCACCTTCAACAGCACTTAATCTATTCAGATTAACCGTACGGGCAGTGTGGGCAAGATCACAGTCATGTCTGAGTAACATCCTTTAACTGTAGCAGTGAAGTGGTGCCTCTGCTAAGGCTCCCTCAGACAGCTCAGACAGGTCATTTCACAGACCTGTGAAATCAACATCATCTCTAATAACAGGCTCTTAATCTCAAAACTCTGCAGTGTGGCCCTAATCTCCATCTGGGTGAAGATATGAGCAGCTTGTAATGCTTTTTTTATCATACCTTGTCTATTCTCTGTCAGATACAAGTATAACACAAAGCATAAGGAGTGCTAGTAATTCCAGCACCTTTTCTGAAACACAAAGACCAAATGGAAGAAACATCATAGTTACTGCTGTGAGCAACTTCATGCTTTTTCTATGACAGTGGCAAAACTCTGTCCTTCCCCTATAATTTCTGGAAACACTAAGCTGTGATTCCAGCCTCCTCAATGCATCTCATGCCATCTGAACCTAATTTTAGGGTTAGGCATAACTCAGAAACCTTGGCAGGTCTTGTGGTCAGAGATAAGAAATATTCTTTCAAACAAGGGCTTCCTGGCTGAGAAAGCATCCTCCCAAAATTGATTTGTTTCCCTACCTGAGGGCCTGGGTGTAGTTGAAGAGCGGCGTAACTCCCAAGAACTTCTGGATGTTGTCCATTACAGAGGCAGGGTTGTGCCTCAGTTCCTGACCATCCACAATGAGAAGCTGAAAAGAGAACAGCTGTCTTAGCCTCTGCCAGCGTGTGCTTACCGACACTTGTGAGCTTCCTGCATCTCCAACTGCCCCTGGCTTGTGAGTACACGCTGCCAGTCTCTCTGTTCTAAAATAACACAGTGGGGGAATTTGTCACCACAGATAGAGAAGTTATGATATGGGCCACAAATACCATAAAACAGAAAATCATGACAGGCTTTGCTTAATAAAGTTGTCTTTGGCCAAACACCCTGTAACTAAGCACTAAGGCCCAGCAGCAGCATGTACAGATTGTCTCTGGAAATCAATTTTTTTGGATGTCAGCAGTCATTGTGCTAACTATTCTTCTGTAACCTGTGATTATTCTCATGTTACAGGTCTCATAGAACAATGAACAATGTTTGTGCTTATAAATTAGCTACTCTAAAGAACAGAACAGAGCAATAGTCACATGAACTGATGACTGGCCTGCAGTAAGAACAAGGACACTGTGTGTTTGGCTCCATCATTCCTCACAGCAATAACCTCCAGGAATAGTAAGGCAATGAGATACAAGCCCAAGAATGCTTTACCATCTCTCTTTTAGTCTTGGCAGATCTGTCATGTTCAGTTCAGGCTCTGCTGCTTTGGCAGAGAATAAGAGACTAAAGGGACATTATAAACCTCTTCTAGATTACAGACTGTCTTAGAATAACCCCAGCAGCAGAAAGAACTTGAAAAAGCATATCCTGACTCACAGTAATCACACTCATATATATATATAGATACATCTATCTATAGCTATATAGATAGATAAATAGGTATCTATATATCTGTCTTAGACAGTTCAGAAACTTTTTGGGAATTTAGAGACCAAAATAGTCTACACTGTCTATTAATTTGCTTTTTTGCAAATTTATCTACAAAACACGGAATTCCTGACACCTCTGCAGTGAATGTTCCCTTCAGCAGACAGCTAAAGGCTTCACAACACGGGAACTGACAACAGGCAGAGTCCACAAGCCTCTCTTTAAAGCACTGAAGCCACAGCAAGTAGCAGAAGACCTTCTGGGCCTGAAAAGGGTCTTTGGACTGCAGACTGCCAAGATGAGAGGAAGGGAATGCTAATACTGCTGTTCTTGCTGAAATTCGCAGTACTGTGGAGCTCTTAGGAGATCACAGTATCCTCCTGCACTCATTTCCTTTTACAAATACAATAAAGTGCAAAATTGGAGTATTCAAGCCTGATTTCTTACCCACTGATAACAGGAGAAAGCAATTAGTGGCTCTTGTTCCAAAAGACAAGAAAGAAGATGAAATTAAAATTATGGGGGGAGCACTTGCACACGAATCAGTTTGCTCCCCTCTCTTCTACACTAAACCTACAAGGGGCTCCAAGAGAACCTCTACTGCCCAATCTCCTACCTGCCCAGACGGGTAGTACGTCAGCCAGCGCTCCAGGTGAGTGGAATACCAGCCAGGGAATAGGCATCGGCTCTGCAGGTTGCGCAGTTCCTGAGGGGCCTGGGATTTCGCAGAGATCACTTGGTAGAAGGTGTAATTGAGTGCCACAGGGTCATTGTGAGCACGCTGGTGCTGAAAAATACAAGCTGACTTTAGGAGCAGGAACACCATTCCACCTTACACCTCTCTGTGCAGACCCCACAAACACAGGACAGCCACCCACCAGTGCCTTTGTATGTGAATCTTTCCACACCCTGCAGACAACCTGCCTCCTCTAGGGAAGCAGATCCAAGGGCTTTCTATCTCTGTGACCCTCACCCCCAGCACAGTGCATAGAAGTTACCTGATACCACGAATAGGCTCGGTCAGCTGGGTTGATCAGAACAGTTATGATTTTGGCTCGAGGCAGCAGGGCTGCACCACGTTTTGGTACCACCTCTGTGTCAAAGTAATTGGCACTCTTCTCAAACATGAAGTCTGTGCTGGCATTGGAGGGGATGGGAAAGAATTCCATGTACCTGCCAAACAGATGGGATGCTGGTGAGCAGAATGGCCCAACAAGGCACAGCCCCACAATGCCCTTAACTCCTCTTCAACAGACACAGCTGCAGACAACTGCACCTCCCCATTAATGCAGGGAGTGGGCAAAGGAGTGCCGATCTGGCAGAGGTGTGACTCAAAAAGGGGTGGGGGCACATGACAAAGAAAGCTGGTAAATGATACAAAGGTAAGAAACTATTTTGTTGAGAGTGTGTTCCCCAAGTCCCTGGGCAGTGGAAGGAAACACCTGAGGGTAAGGTCCCAGTTGCAAGCTTCAGCAGGAAAGACATTTTGTCTAAGGGTAAAGTCAGAATCGTCTGCCTGCTCTGTCACCAATCACTTGTTTAAACGTGTATAAACCATTTGTCTCTTTGTACCTCAGTCCATAGCTGAGGTTCAGGGTAAAGAGCTCTGCCCTGCCTCACAGGAGCTTGTCAAATTAGTAACATGGAAACTGTAAGGTATTTGAGTAACAGGTAAGAGGACAAGAGGGGCTGGAGACTGTGAAGCACTGAAGACCGGTCTCTACTGAAATCTAAGCTGTGCAACAAATGCAAATTCCATGTTAAATGTGAAGATTCTCCCATCACGTGATGCTACACTCCAATCATGCTGGATAACTTTATCTGCTGGATGCACATAAAAGCCTTCACTTTCTAATCTGTCAGCTAATGCAACTGCTCTGTAGTGCTTGACTCTTGTGAGCTTTGCTCAAGTCCTAACCACCTTCCAGTATCTTTTCAACAGTCCTCTAAATGATTAGAGAAGTCAATCTCACACAACTCATGGGCAAAGAAATCCCACAGCAGAATGCCTTAGTGCCACACAGCCATCCCTCAGAGCTGTGCACAAGGCAGGGCAGTGCCACTGTCAACTGAAGTTAATGCTTTGAATAAGAACACCTTTCAACTGTCTCTGCCTGGAAACATAGTGGTATAATAGTGCCATCGTGACACTAGAATTTCCCTGTGAGGTGGAAACTTCTACAGGTAAAGACCAAGGCCCAAGAACAATGGTGGGGAGGTTGTCCCCTCCTGTATTATGTGTCTTAACTCTGAAACCATGAAGAACTTTTTAATGAGATCACTGCTGTCTATTTTGCATGTCAAAGTAAAAGTAACTTCATGACAGTAGTGCATTCAGCAAAGACTTGCTGAATTTTTAAAGCTAAATCATGCCTACAACTCTCCTGGTGAACAGTCAGTAAAATGAGAAGGTACCTATGCTGCTCCTGGGATTACACAGTTGGGTTGCCAGGAAAACAGAAAACATGCAGTGAGCAATAGCAAGGAAAATAGCTGTTCAGAAACAGAGAAGCTGCTAAGGGGGACAAGGGGGACACACAGAGACACTCGGGAGAAGACAACATGGGTGCACCTTAATCACAGAAGAACATGTGTCAGGTTTCTTACCAATCAATTCCTTTGTGATAGTTGGGGCCATTAAAAAACTGGATCTCCTCAAAGGTGGATGGACTTGGGAAGTTACTGGTGACAGCTGGATGCATGGTCAAGAAGAAGTGCACAGCTGTTGTGCCTGCAACAGGAACCAGTTAACAGAAGATGGGTCACACATAATGCTTTGGGTGAATAAAAGGCTTTACCTACACTGCAAGAAACAGTTCCCAGATGGGCACACTGCTCTCCTGTGTGGCTAACCAACCCCTTAACTCATGCAGGTTACGACAGCAGTGACACCAGATACTGCTCAGTCAACCTCAATCCACGTTTCAACTCATGCAGCTGATTTGAATTGCCTCCTTACCATGACAGCTGCCACCCATGTCAGCTACTCCCATAGCGGTGGCACAGCCACACTGTCACATGGCAGAACCCAAATCTGCCAAACAGGCAGGAGATGTGCTAAGGACAACATTAGTGTCCTTGCGTGAGAACTCAGTCACAGATATCTTGGCCTGCCTTTGCTGTAGATGTTTTCCCTGTACCCTGCCAAACCTGACAGTCCCGCTCGGCACATGGCTGTGGGCCTCCAGCAGGACAGACAATGAGCCAAGGGAAGGGTTTTCTTACCGAGCCACCTGCAACCAGCTTGGGTCATCATACAGGAGGGCTCATACTGCATACAGACCAACAAGCGTTTCCCGGTGACACAGTGAGGAGACAGCAGCTTGCCTGGGACAAGCTTTGTTCCAAGGCCAGGATCACCATTTGCTGTGGATGCTTGGTGCTGCTATTACACTACACAGAAAGCCAAGGCTTGAAGACCTGGCCTTAGCTGAAGAGATTTTGCTCTCTTCAGCCTAGAAGGGACTCATCAGTACAGTATACACAGCTATGTCACTGCCAACCACAATGCCACAGCTGTTAAAAGGTGGTGACAGAGATTAGACAAAGGAGTTTCTCTCCCTCCCACTGACAGTGACATGGAGCATGCAGTGGGTACACAGATCTGCAGCAATAAAAGCACTAGGGGACATTCACTGTAACCTTTGCTAAGTCTATGTGCTTAGTCCTGCTGACAGCTTATGCCTGCGACACATTAAGGTCACAGGTTCTCCGAGTTTACATGGAAAGCCAAAACAGGTAGGGCAAGCCAAGCACAGCGCCAGGGGGTAAAAGTACTGACAGACTTGCCAAATTTAGGTTAGATCATATCTGAGATTGTCTGAAATGTCCTCTGTAGCCATTTGGCAGCTTGCACGAAGGGCAGCCATACAGATCTACAGCACAGACCTTTCCAGCTCTCCTCTCTGCAAGAGTGAGATGGGAGCTGCAATCTATATAAAAGTATTCACATTACCAGTTTTCTGAGGTCCCACGATGAGGAACTTGGGGAGTCGATCACATGTTTTCTCTTTGGACCAGATATCCTTGTGTCTTTTATCATCACAGGGATTCTGTAGCACAAGTGATGAGATTAAGCATTACCACAGAAGGTAATGGCAAGGGGAGGAAAAGCTGGAAGGGCCAGTCCTCTTGGGAAAATGCTATTAGCATATGAAGAACACTTCAGAGCCACACTGCTACTCTGCCAGACATCAAGAAGTGTTAAGTGAAAACACGGGGGACCATTTTCAAAGGCTCCAGTGACACGGGAGCTAAAGTCCCTCTGAGAGTGTTAACCACAGGCCTTGCCCTGTGTAGCCATACTGGGCTGGGCCACCGTGATAGCACAGCTCAGCATCTGCGAACTTCTGGCAGACAGACAACTCTATCACTGTCAGTTAATTTCATCTGCTCATTACCATGCAGAGAGCTGCTGCACTGGGATAAAATGGAATAAGTGTGTTTTTATTTAATGAACATGAATTTTGCAGTGTGAAATTACTTTGAGATTAATCACATTAACATGCCTGTAAGCTCCTCTAGCACCAAACATGGCTCTTGCTTGCACACTTTACATTCACAGCAGCTTCCTCTAATACAAGGCCTTTAATGACCCAACTGCCTTCAAGCTGGCCCCTCGTCATGAATGACAGTCATCCCTGTCCCTACGCTCACACTGTGACCATGTCCTACTGCGCCTACTCTCTCATACCTTCCACCTTGCCATTTGCCACAAGCAGCCTGAAACCACAAAGGTTAAACCTAAAAGCTTTATGCTTTACTCCTCTGCACTCTGGATCAGCAGTCTTGCCACAGGTTAAATGTGGCATACACCTCTTAGAAAACCACTAGGAGCAGTTAAAGTTGCCTTCTCACCTGCCACAAGGGATTCTTCTCCTGTGGGAAGATTTCAAAGTACTTTTTTGCAAGTTGGACTGGAGGCAATGTTTGCAGGCGAAGGTTGGTCCAGCACTGCACAAACTTGACCAGGCTCTCAAAAGTGTACAATCCCAGACGGTCATTCCCATAGTTGGACAGGTGGGTCATGAAGATGCTGATCTGAAAATAAGAAAGACATGAGATACTGGTAAATCAGGTAACAGAACTGTTTCCACCTATCTTGATTCCATGGTCAGCAAGAGGCTGTTCACAACTCTGAATGCCATGGCTGTCTTGGCTGACAAATGTCCATCTGCCAGGAAACAGCACTTGCAAGACAGGAAGAATTCTGGAAAGGAGGGACACAGACCTCTCAGTAATCTCTGGGAATGGTGTGGGGGCATGATAACTGAACCCTGGAAGTGAGTCCAGAACAGTTTCAAAACCTCATTCAAGTAGCTCTAGGACATTTAGGTGAACAAGGCTTCGTCAGCAACTCCCTACTAGTCAAAACCTTGCAAAGCCTCTTTCATGGGAAAACAGGAGCTTCCCTTCCTCTCCCCAAGGTACGACCAGGGCAACCTCTCGAGCTGCAGAGTCTGCTGCAGTGGGGTAGCAGGCCAGGGAAGGGGCACCACACTGCAGGCCAGGCCACACGGCACAGGGACAGTTGGCACAGGAGTTCTTCCTGGGCCCACAGCCTGTCAGCTTTCATTCTCTTTGGAGTTGACATCTCAAGTGTAAAGGAACAACTGGCAATTCCTACTTTACAATATAAACGTGTATCTGGGAATCTGAGCAGGGACTGCAAAGAGACACTGCACTAGGATATTGCCCTAGCAACAGACACCAGCTGGTAAGTTTTAGCTCGCAAGAAGCACAGGCAGACCCAAAAAATGTCCTGCCAAGCTTTAACATCCTTGGGCACTCAACAGCTGTGGCAGCTGCCCCAGCACTGCAGTGCTCAGGAGGTTGAGCACTATTCTCTGCTTTGCCAAGCCATCTCTTCTCTCAAGCAGATACATTTTCCTCCTGTTAGTTTTTCACTATTTTAACTTTTAGAAAAGAGTGTGAAGGACTGTTGTCAGCTTGAGTCTAGTGTGTGGTTTTGTTAGGTCCCATGGAATTCAGCATCCCAGTGCCCATAACACAATGGCACTGTGCCAGACATAAACCACACCATGGTATGAAGTTAGAAAAACAAAAGCAGAACACTGAAGCCAGTGGAGGAACGGCTGATTTAGCACTCCTTGCCCACTGTCTGCAAGTGCAGGGAGGGAAAGTGACCTCAGTCACTGTAGGGGCATCCATTGCAGAACAGTTCTGGGTTCAATTCTCGTGACACCAGGTAAGGTCAGGAGGCAGTAACAAGCTTCCCTAGCAGGGGGCAGGAATGGCTTTCCCACTTACAGCAGGAAAAGAACAAAATGGGGAAGCAGGAGACAGATGGCCCTGGGATGAAGACATTTGCTGGCAGTGAGGAAGTCTGAATTCAATTTTCTGCCCAGTGTCACCATGGACTGGTCTAGCAAGAGAAGAGGTACTGATAGATAGTAGCTCTTTGTGCCTGAGCCATCCCCAAGACAGCATGAAACAAAATTCTGTCTGTAAGGTGCTCACAACCCAGTGTCTTTGGGTAGGTAACAGAAAACACCAGCAGGACTCTGGGACACATTGAAAGTTAGTGGAGTTCAACATTTATCACATTTGTCTGCCTGTGAGTTTTTCTCTTCTGGTTCCCTACTGAGCTGATAGAGAGGCCCTGCCAGACAGGCTCTGGCACCCACACTTCAAAGAGCAGTGTGTGTTCAGTGCTGTTGTGTAAGAAGGATGTGCTAAATACAACACTGAGCAGAGGACAGAAAGATCTGCGTAACTGCAAGGCATGGTGGCAAAAGGATGCATCTCATGCTGTATTTTGGCCCTTTCTGGGAGACATCAGGAAGGTTCTGTGACAGCAAAGTGTAGCTCATCCCTTTGACTTGCTAGCGAAATACGTAGAGGAAAAATTTACTGCATGAAGAGTCTGGCTCAGTGGCACAAATCAAATATTGCAGCAGGGAGGACACAGGTCACCACCTGGGACCCCTTCAAGATTTCCAGAATTAAAAAAGAGCCTGCATGTGATCCAGGTTAGCAACTGTGTCTCAAGACTGACTAATTTGGTAAAAACGGCTCACGTAGCTAATCCTGCCACCTGCAAACAGTCCCAAGAACTGGGTTTGGAAGAAGAAAAGACAAACCCAACCAATGAGCCATTTCCCTGTGCCAGTGAGTGTGCAGTCACAGCCTGTAACACGTGCACTGTTTAACAAGGCCTGGCAGCTTGCTCTGCCCCATCACAGCTCCTGCTGCCAGAACAGCTCAGAGCATTACTTCTGACATAAGCTACTCTCAAGGGCCTTCTCTCCCTCCCTCCCTCCCATCCACACCGACTCTGCAGACTGACTTGGAAATAACACCTCCCTCCTCTGCCCTCCCTTCTACTGTCATTGTGCCGTGATTTCCCTTTCTTCACACGTAGGAAAGACGAGAGCAAAGGTCTCAGAGAGCTTAGAATACAGAAACAGAAGGGTATGAGCACCTTTGCACTGTGTAACAAGCAGCTGTGGACACAGCAGTAACCGGCCTGTGCAATGTGAGCAGAAGTGTTTGTGAGAAGCAATCAGCCTGTGCTCAGGATCAACAGCTATTCTGACATCAGATCTTGTTCACTAGTCAGAAGATCAAACAACTTCTGTTTGCACTATGGAGTTAATCATACACACACAGGCTTGGGGACTCCTCCATGTCACTTAAAGGGAGCTGGAAGAACCATAAAGGACTGAAAGAGACTGGTCCAAATCTGTTACGGATCACTGCTGGGGCTGCAGAGCTGGCCAGCTTTCTATCAGGCCCCTGAGATGGCTCTATCAGCAAGGGGAGGAATGCAAGGTCTGAGTCACTGTGCAAACACGAGAGAAGCTTAGAGCACAGCACTCTGCTCTGACAGAGAGAAATGCTACACTGCCAAAAGGAAGCACAAGTGTAAACATGGGAAGCATCTGAGGGTGCCTGAAAGAGATTTAAGTCACCATGAAAAGCCAACAGTAAATCTGGCAAATAAGCTCATCCTACACCAGAACAGAATTTTCCCAAATATTTCTGGATCACAGATTACTGCCAGCTGCTTTGACTGTCACATCTTATCACCAATTTTTAACGGGTAGTTCTAGATACTATGTTTCTATTAATTGTTTGGCACAGCCTTCCACACCAGCAAAGATTCTCTGGATTTCAGCATAGCAACTGGTTTTCCAAGAGAAACCTAAAGCCTTTACTTTCACAGAGGCTGTTTCTGCATGCTTTAAGAGTTGACAATTACAAAATGGGGCAAGGTGCAATTCAGCTGGCACACGAGAACACAAGCCCAGAAAGGAAACTGTTGAGAGAAAAAAGCAATTTCTTTCCATCTGACTGATTGCTCCACATGTAATGCAAAGAACAAACTCTTCCTTACTCCAGACTTTTATCAAGCAGGCAGGTTTGGTTGTGGTGTGTAAAGATAACAATTCTCTCTCAGGCAAGAGGGACACAAGGCTCGCTTCCAGACCTGAAAGTATAAACTCGTACAGCTATTTAGCTGCGGCTGTCACAGCCCCACAGCTTCTGCAGATCATACACAAGCCAGAGCTGGTCACAGGCTAACCTTCAGAAATACCAGGCCTGTTTGTCACCTACAGCCTGTCTGGTGCAGCCAAAGCGCACTGTGAGGCTCTTTTCACTATCACAGTTCTACTAAACACTAAAAAAAGCAAGAGACATGGGAAAAATTAAGGTCATCAAAGAAAAAAAAGTTGATTTTCTGATTTGCTGGTCTTCTACAGCCCCAACTAAAAGTGGCTAAAGCTGCATATTCAACCCTGCAATCAAGGTGCAAAAGAAAGAGGGAATGAAAGAAAACATCATGGTGAACAGAGCCACTGGTGTTACATGAAAAAAATCTCACAAACAAGTACTCAAGGACTGGCACCAGTCCTGCAGGATTCCCACCTAGGAAACTAGCCAGAACCAACTTACTTTCTTCTCAGATCTGCCTGCATAGCTCCTTGTTCATACTGAGGTACTGGTGGAAAAGACATACAAAGTGGAAGTAAGGTGGTGGAAATGTGGAAGTCATGAGAAAAGAAGAGATTAAGCATTGTTATATTCAGGAGTAACTACAAAGATACACATTCTGAAATGATTGTTTAAACCTTGCAGGGCAATGTCTATTCACAGAAATGGAAGATAAGCAGCTGTTGGTCAGGTGTCAAATCAGCTTTAGTAAGAAAAAAATTCAAGTGGGGAATGGAGAAAGTTACTGCACAAACAAAAAGAACAGCATGTCTTCCTGCTGCAGCCAACGAGCAGAAATAGGAGGGAGTGTGATCTGTGATTGGAGAGGGCTACAAAACCTCATCTCTTTACACTATCCCATTCAGAATTTTCTAAAAATGACCAGGGTTTTTCTGCATCTCTTGCCTCCTAGTACACCATCCCAGCCTCAGTGGGAAGTGAGAGACTCACGTGATTTGCTATCCACAGCTAAGACCTAAGAAGGGACCACAGGGTGCTGAAGGTACTACATTTGCTTAGTGGCTTGACAGAACTATCAAGTATTGAAAGGGAAAAGGAAACACCTTTATTGGACCCATATCTCACTAAAAAGCCTTAGTGTAACAGCTACATCACAAAAACAGAACACAGAAATTGTTTCAAGTGTCTACATTGAAAGAAAGGAGAAAACACTTCATAATGAAAGCCCAGCAAAAGCAATTATTGTGGACAAAACTCATCAGTAAGCTAGGGGAGAAGCCAGTAGATGTGTGTGAAACAGAAGAGCCAAGGCACATGTCACTTGTGACTCATGAAGACAGAGCAGCCCAGGTACCACTCTCTGTGCTGTGAGCCATGGTCACCCTGGCTGGTTTCTGTCTGCTCAGCATTGCACCTCTCAACACACTCAACACTGATGCTCCCTTGGCAGCATGTGAAGCAAAGCACCATTAACCAGCAAGTACTTCCTTGGCCCTCTATTTCACATCTCCTTAGCAACACCCTGGAGATACCCACACAGTGATGGGGGTTACACTGAACCTCCAGCAAGATCTAGTCCTTTCCCATATCAGGCACATACGCTGGGACAGCTGTGCACAAATGCCACTTTCAGATGAACTTACTGGGTTCAGAAGCACCGTCAGGAAGAGTTCACCACCACGAATGCTCTTGTCCAACTCCTTTGAACCACCAGGATATTCATTATAGAAGATAGTGTGAGTAAAAAGACCACAGGTCTGTCGAGGCAGAACCTGGCAATATCAGAAAAACGCAAAGTTAGCCAATAGGCAGATGCAGCAGAATCTGTATGAGAATAAGTCAAAGCAGCACTTTATGGATCAATATAAAGAGTAAGGGGTGTACGTGACACGGGTTCAGTGGACTCTTGCTATTCCTCCCAACCACTTAACTCATCACAGTGCAAACAAGCCACTGGGATCTCAGTTTAGTCTTGATGGGCTTGGTTTTGCGCTTCATTCAGTACTGACCCCTGAATTGTTCTGAGAAACACAGAACTGGCATTAGCCAACTTTTTTCCTTTGCCTCATTTAACGATTTTGGAAACACTGGTGATATTAAGATTAATGTCTCTGATGTAGGTCACGAGAAGACTGTTCCCTGCGCAGGAAAGTAGGCTCTGCTGTGCTTACCATGATTCCATTATGGATGAATCCCCGCCGGTACCGGGCAGGCCGTAGGTGTGGGTATTCTTCTGTGCTCGTTACTTGGATGCTCCAAACGGATTTCCATGCCTCATAGAGTTGTGTGTGGACAGGATAAACCCCAGAATGATGGGGGGCCACAGCATAGCCCAAGTCTGTGGGAATCCCATGCTCCTGGAAACAGAATACACAGCTTGATAATTCGGTATTTAACTAACAGTCTTAATAAGGATCATATTTAGCAACAGCATCCAAGTTGGAGCAAGATGACAGAGGAACATGAAAACTCTCTGGACTGGGGAACCTCAAATACTGCTTGTACTTCTTACTTTATGCATCTGTAGAAATATAAGGGCAATTCTGTACCAACAAGGACATTTAGCACTGGTAACAGCTGCTGTAAGAATGGTCTTGTAGCTCACAGGTGTGACAAATCAGATTAATTCAGAACCCTCAGGTCAGGCTCCGTGGTTTCTACAAGCTAATCAATGCTATTAAGTGACACATCTCACTCCCACAATACCTAGATGTGAGTCACTAGAGAAGGAAAACAAAATTTCCTTAACTGATATAGAGGAAAGGAAGATGACAAGTGGGATCTGTATTGTCTTTAGCAATTCAAAGAAAAGCAGATGTGGAACAAGAGACTATTGAGGGTGAAGATATGGGGCCTGGAGCTATACTAAAATGACAGGAAATTTCTGAATATCTTGGGGTTTAATTCCACTATGTGGCTCTGGTAACAATATCAATAATGACAGCTCTGCCCTGGTGATGCACAATAAAACCAGAGCCCCTAAATGAAACAGTAACCTTCTCTGACTGCTAGCCTGTTTTATGTTAAATATGTGTAATTGTGTTCTGTGCTTTGTCTCTCTTTGCAAAAGACTGCACTGTTATTTAACCAGGAAAAGGAGGAACCTAAATTGTTTCTATAATGCTGTGACTGTGCTCTGCATTCAAGATCATTCCTAATCTTTGTGTGTCACAGGAACATAGACAGCAGCCTGCTATTCCCAAGGGGATTACCATCAAAAGAACCAAACCAGAGATGAAGAGGACATTTCAGAGAAACATGCATGCTACATTCAACTCTAGGCTGTAAGAACCAAACAGACATTGTTCCAGCAATGCAGGATGTTCAAGGCTTCCCCCTCCTCTGCCAAAACCCGGGGAACTTCGTCTGTGCTTCCTAGATAAGTAACTTCCTTCAGCATTGTCTGAAAGGCCAAAAGAAAGGCTGCTAGCAGACAGCATTTTATACAACTGACCAGGTGACTTCCTTACAGAACCACACTGAATAAGGATGGAAAAGGAAATGCTTTCTCACTGCCAGAGTCTGTAAATTAATTGCATTTGGACAGTAATGCTACAAATTCACACCTCAGGAAACAAGAGCCTTGGGATTTGCACCCTGGAATGTAGCGGAGCTGCCTGGGGCCATGCAGGTGCTGGGAAACATTTCCCATCACACAGGCAGGCATGTAAATGGTGTTTCTTGCCTCAAGACAGCAGGAGCCACACATCAATTCAAATGTTCAGAACTGCCTATCTTAAATGCAGCTGCATTACTAGCCTAGTATTTGGGTTCAGTGGGGTCCGAACAGCTATTCCAGGAGAAAAATGTTTAAGGATTAGCACTATAAAGTAAATAAACTGCAATGCTCCTTACCACAGCAAACTGCTTGTTGAGCTTCATCTGCTCAGCCAACACAGTGACATTGTGAAAAAGATGAGGCTGCATGTGACTCCACATGTGAGGGAACCACCAGAACTCCTTCCTGTGTTTGAGCAGCATGTCATCCCCTTCATCTTCCTCATCTGTACCTACAGAAGGCAGAAAAGGAAGTGCAAAATCAAAAGGCGGAAGAGGGGCGCAATGTTTAAAAGCAGTGGCCAATGTCCTGCAATGCTAAGTCCTTCCAGCCGAAAGTCCCTCACTCTCTAATGCATTACACACCACACACCCCCCAAAGTGGGGGCTCTATGCAGGTGCTGGGACAAGGCAGTGCCAAGGGCTTACCTGTGTGGTAGAATTTCCCTGAGAAGCCCAGGTTGAAGGTGAAATTTGGGACTAAAGTTCTCAGCTTATTCTGGGTGCTCAGTAAAGCCTGTTTGAACAAAAGGAAAAAGGAATGTTCATATTTTGTTGCTCTGTAACATGTCTCTGCACTCTACTGGTGCCCAGCTAAGCCTGAAGAGATATCACAGGCAATGGGACTTAAGGCATTGTTTCCCTTGGAGCAGAGCAGGTAAAGTGCTCCTCATAAAAAGTCTCTTCTTGAAACAGTTGTGCTGTACTAAATAATGTCCCTTTAAAACCACAGTCAGATCATGCTCTCCACTTCAATGTGAAGGACCCAGAGCACCTGTGCTAAGGCAAAGGGACAATAAATCTCACTTGAAAGCCAACAGATTCTCTACACTTTCCATGTTCAACCTCAATGCTCCCTTTCTCTCCCATGTTGGCTGGGACTTTACTAATGAACCTCTGCCTTTTCTCAGTCTATGTGCTAATAAAAAGGAGTATGGGCCAGCCCATGGTACATAGAGGAAGGAAAAGAAGTCAATAATATAATGAACAGTAACCAAGTGATGCAAAAGGAGGGGGGCTTTTGTTTGGAGAGAAAAAGTGGATTCTGAGAACTACCCATGGAATGAGTCCTGCCGCAGCAGACAGGTATCCCTGACTTAGTGTTCCCTTGAAAGTGCCAACATTTTGTAGCAG
This sequence comes from Dasyornis broadbenti, assembly GCA_013397935.1. Taxonomy (NCBI): domain Eukaryota; kingdom Metazoa; phylum Chordata; class Aves; order Passeriformes; family Dasyornithidae; genus Dasyornis; species Dasyornis broadbenti. Next base: position 7,599,302 of record VZRN01004407.1, on the reverse strand, counting down.
AAAAAGTCTCCTGAATTCTGGGAAGAAAATCTTGGAAAGCCAACATTCACAATCCTCACATCTCCTACAGGTTCTCTCACACTCACTTGTGATTGCTTTAAATGTCCAAAGCAATTGCTTTAGGAAAAAGGAAGGTGCCTTGTGCCTTGAACCTCAGGGTTCAGCAGCATACATAGGAAGACAGCAGACAGCCTTGACAGAGAAAAAACAAACCAAAAACAAACCCCAGAGGCTCAGTGTGTCACAAACAAGTAGGACACAAACTAATTCTAGTCAAATTTCTTCTGCTGGAAAACTGTAAAAATGGAGAAGCCCTGAGACAAATGCTCTGGTGCTACCTGTGTGCTTTGAGGAAATGTCACTGCTGCATCTCCCTATGGGAGAATTCTCAATTAGACAGGGACAGGCAGGAGGGCCGTTGGCAGGTGACAGACACAGTCTGTGTCTGGGCTATTTAGATTTTAATAGCTTTTCTCAGAAAGCAACAGATCAGTTGCTGCACCAAGGTGAAGGTGATGACCTCTCAACAGCAGACTTTGGCTGGATGCAAACACACAGGAAATGTGGAATATAACTCTGGGGAAAGCACACAGACCTATCAAACTGTGCAGATCTTACTGCATCTGCTGCCCTTCCCCAGCCCCTAGGAGCACAAAACAGCACTGCAAGGTGCCTTCACATGGCTCACATTCGACAGGCACTGTTTGGGTGCACCACTCCCTCAGAGGTGAAAGTGCATTCAAAAAGACAGACTCTCATTCCGTGCAGGTGCCCTGATGCTAACCTCTTACTGATAACCTGACAAATCACTGCTGTCACTGACATATCAAACCAGTGCTAATTAAACACTGGTCATCACATTAATTTTAAAATTACTTCTGTAATTTACTTCAATCATCCATTCACTGCAAGCATACGCTGAGTGGTTTTACACCCAAGGCAGGCAGTCCATGACATGGCAAGGTGCGAAGATCCGGCAGATTACAGTGCTATGAGACAGTTTCAATTCTGTGAGGGAGCCAAGCTTTCAAACTTTTCCCTACAGACATACTTAATTGCCTGTTCCTCACTCCCACATCCACACAACAGTGACACCAAATATAGCCTGTGACAAATTTCAAAAATTTCAGCTTTTCCATGTCCACTTGGCCTACCACATCTTCACCTCAGTCCTCACCCAAGAACAGTAATTTGATAAATGTAAGGTATGTGATTACTACAGAACCTATCACAAACATAAACAGTGTTTTTAAAAAGTGACATGCCAGCAACACTGATGGCTGAAGCCTCCTTTGCAGCACAAGATCCAGCACAGGCAAAGGGAAGTCAAGCTCCCCTTATGTAGGATTCACCCCACACATCAGGGAGCACAGGCTGTGCATCTCACCCCAGAGAGGCATTTGTCTGTCCAGATATGGTTAACAAGCTCACTTCAAATTTGGAGCCAGCACCTTGAACACATCACGCACTAACTCAGACAGGAAAGTGCCACTTTCTTTTCTTTATCCAAAACTATCCCAAGCCTCATCATTTCCCTCTGCTGCCCTGAACAGCACATCCAGTTCCCCAAGCTTGGGTAGGACAGTGGTAGGAGGAAAGACAGAGGTTAAGAGGCTTAGCATTCCTCTGCACAGAAAGAGATTTAAAGCCTGGCTGGGGTTACCATGGTGACACATCTGTCTGATAATAAATCCCAAAAAAGCCTGCTCCAGCAGGCTGCAATCCTTTGTGTCCACAGAGGGACCAGGAGGAACTGTGGGGGCCCCAGGAATTCAGGACTCTGGAGCTCTATGGAGTCCTGCTTTCCTGGCAGGTTTATTGCTAATCATGTGCCACCCCTCTGCTGATGCTGGGTCCTTGTCACAGCCACATCTGTAAGGTGGTACAGCATAGGTTTGAAGAAATGTCTTTCCCCTGAACAGGATAAAGGAGACTAAGGTGCCAATATTTGGATTTTCAACATATTATGCATTCCATATTCCCTGGTTCCACACTGGTTTCAAGAGGTCTGTGAGCTGTAGTAAGCTGCAATACAGGTGTGGGAATGGGCTGGAAGATGGCACTTCTCTCTGCACTCTGTTTCTCTTTCATAAAGTAGGACGAATATGATAGTACTAATCATACCTAACAGGTGATTCAAGTGGCATTTCATTTATATCCATAATGTGCTCTGAGACTCTTACACAAAAGGCAATCAAGAAATGTGGAGTAGGCTACCCATTAAGAAAGAAAACAGCCAGCCAGATGTGAACACATCTTCATATGCATATTTAAGAAGTTCAGTTGCTCACATGGTATGAGAGGACTAGCATTTTAGCTATCCCCACCTCTAAAACGCACACTTTCTTCCCCTAGAAAACTGCCCCTCAATCCATCCAAGTATCTTTTTATACTTTTTATCTGTTTTTACATTTCATTGTTATCTTTTATTTCCAAAAGCCTTCCAAGATACAAGCCCACCCACTAACTAGCCAGAAAGGACCCTGGCCCAGCTAAGCTCCCGGCTAGAAGCATTGCAAGGCTCACCCCAGCAAGGCACAGATGGAGTCTCCAAAGAGATTCCCAGCACTGACCACCAGAATTCTTAAGCCACATCAAGGCCAGACCTGCTTCACGCTTGTCACAATCTATCAGAGAACATTCACTGCAATGCACAACCTGTATTTTTGGAGGCCTTTAGTACTTAACTGGGGCAGCCATGCTTCAAGCCCAAGTGACAGAAAACTACATTCTAATTCACATTTCTGGACACAATGGAAAAAATATCTAAGCTTCACTCTGATGTTCAATGCCCATCAATTTTAAAAAGGCTTTTTAATTATCTCAAATCATGATAAAATACTTACTCCTAAGCAAATGTTAGGATGAAAAAATTTAAAATTGTGCCTTTTGTTGCAATACAGTAAAAATCTGTATCATCTCACTGACAGATCTGCAAAGATTTACTCAACAGTCACTACAACCACTTGATGTCATCCAAGGAAGACAAAAACTCTCATCATTCTAGGAGTGAAGAAGAAATCAGGGAAAGCCACATTACTCTGACTGTATTGGGAGCTTCTTTAGGACCTAATCCTTTTCTAAGACAACAAGGTGTCCTTGGCATTGGAATAATATAGGGCTAAATCTTCATGCAACTCTGCTTTTTAAGCTACAAACTTTTTAACTTCCAGAAGTATTCGCAGAGATTTTAGTTGTTCCACACAAACCCTAAATGTTATCTATCTCAGACACCTCTAACAAGATGCAAAAGAGGGGGGGAAATAAGGCTGAGAGTAAGATGCTGAAAAAAGAGAACACCACGACTCCAGGAAAACAGTACATGGACAAATGAAGAGAAACAGATGATAAAAAGTGAAGGAAGAAAGCTGAGTGCTTTTACAGACACTTCTCAGTGCTCATGCAAACCATACTAAGAACATGTGGCAGAAATATGTTCTTGGCAGATATTGCCCCTGTGGGCAGCACGCTCTTGAGAGGAGTTCCTACAGTTTTCTTACCACCCAGCAGTAGCACTGGCAGAGCTCAAAACAACACTGGCGAAGAAGAAAGCTCTCACAGTATTTCTACCTCCCCCACAATCTTACAATCAGGGAGTCAGAAATTGCTGAGCACTTTAATTTCAGGTAAGATCATCCTCTACAATTTAGAAAAGCAAGAGCTGGCTGACAGCCACCCTCACTAGGTTCTCTCTTCTGCACCCTTGCCATTCACAACCCAAAACGAAATTACTGTTCTTGACTTTCACTTAGCTTGTTCTCAGACGCACTAGCAATGATTGCTCACTATTTATGCCCTTGCAGAGATTACCAGCAAAAGAGGCAAAAACTCATCTACTTAATCTTCTTTCCTCATACCTAGAGATGACCAGAAAGGATCACAAAAGCCAGATCCTTTTGCATTAGAAATGGCTTGTCTTTGTTGGCCAGTTCCATGGAGGTTTGGTAAATTCCAAGGATTATGATTTTAGAAGAGACTGAATGTGGAATAATTGTGAAGAGAAGGGATTCTCTGAGATTTTGTTTTGTTAATTACGTGCAGCTCAAATCTCTGGTAAACTCTACAAAGGAAAAACATTTCCTTTGTGCAACTTCCAACTGTTCCACTTCTATTGAGGACTGCAAGCTCCTGCTGCAGCCCTTCAGCAGAAACAGGAACTCAAGAGTTATCATCTTTAAAGTAAAAGGAAGCCAAATTCCTTTTTCTCTTGTTAAAGAAGAAAGCTATTCAGCTCTCCTTTAAGCATCACAAATAAAAACTATTGTGTAAGACATGTACCATGGACATGCATTTGATCAAATTATATTCAGTGCTTTCTTTTAATAGTCATTTTGTCTGGGAAGGTCTCTGAACGTGGACCTGCATATGGCAAACAGGCTCACTGGGACAGCAGAGTCAATTTTATACCTTCACACAACATCCAATCTTCAAACCACTACCCTTACCACTGTAATCTAAGCTTTGAGATAAGGAGCTGTGGTGTTGAGATAACAGCCCTGAAACAGAGCTTTCATGTAAAAGGCCAAAGAAAATGCCAGCTGTTCTGTTACTATTATATCCCCTTCTCTCCCCACGGTGAGAGACTATCAACAAATCCATGTAGTTATTTCTCGCTTTTAAAAAATAAAAATTCATTAACCTCGCATGGCTCTGCAATCAGAGAGCTTCTTTTAAATGGATATATCTGGGTTTTATCTGCTTTGCCTGAGATTCTCTGCTTACTGATCACAGATTATTCCTCCATTTCACCATGTTAAAACCCAAACAAAGCGTCTTTTGGAATAATCTTGTCTGGGTTTGTTTTTAACATCACTGGAGCTGCCTTTGTTCCCAAGAGCTTTGGCCACCTATCCCTCTTTCCCACATGGGTCTGTAACTTGCACCAACACTTCAGAGGCAAGAATCTCCACTGGTTTGGAGTAGTGGGTGCAGGGTCTGCTTAGGACCAAGACAAGATTGTGATCCTTCACAAAAAACAAACAAACCAAACAAAAAACCAAAAAAACCCAAACAAAATACACACAAAACAAAAAAAGAAAAAACGATCCCCTACAAAACAAAACAACAAAAAAAAAACAACCCAAAAACTTTCAGAACATTTCAGCACTTCAAAACACAGGGACATACAGTGAAATTAAGAAAACTTTAGCATTTTTCTTAAATAACTATTACATACAACTGTGCCTTTATCCTACAGTTGTACACTAGGAAACACTTTTTCTCTGCCTGTTTGCTTAGAATGCAATGGTCAAAGTGGGTCTAAGGAATTATTAAAGAATGAAGCAAGCAAAATAATGGCATGCAATTGGAGCTCCTTCAGGTACGCAGCTTCAAGTGATTGGAAAAGATAAAGTTAGCTCCAAACAGAATGCAGCTTTTCCTTTCCCCCAGACTAAACTTGGGATCAGAAAAAAACCATAAAATCTTGAAGTCCTAAAACCATGGAGATGAACTAAGACAGATCCTGCATGGATGCTTAAAACATGTAGAAAAGGTGGTAAGACTCCTTGTGAGGTGGAAAAGGGGTCTTGGAAACATAACAGACAAGGTTCAGGTAAGGGACCGAACATGTACAATAGTATTCTGTCTTACACCTTTGCCTCAAATATTTTGTGCCTTGGATGTGAATTTAAAGGGTGCTTCCCCTTGCAGTTGTTTTGGAAACATGCTAAAGCAGTTTCTGTTGCAGGCTTACCATCATCATGGCTGGTAGCCAGGGAATTCCACCCAGGACTCACCTTACGGCAAGTGCTGAATGAGAATCCAGAGTATGTACCTGTGAACAACCTTAGCACACCTGGAGAAACAGGCAGTGCACCTGCCTCAATGGCTACAAAGCAGAACTGATGGGGAAGATAGAAAGGGAAGCCCTTGGCTCCACGAAGCATCACATGCACATGTATCATAGACCTATTTAACAGAACACTTTATCACATACGTTCAAGGACATGGAGAATCAGAAAGAGCACTCAAATTTGTTACCTTCTTCCTACTTATGGTTACCTTTGCCTGTCCCAGTTCCCTCTGCTCCACAAAATCTATGTCTCTGTGGCTTACCCATAAGCTTCCCTAACAGATCACTGTATTATTCCAGGAACTGCCAAGGAAAGCAAACCACAAAGATGGCATCTCTCTTTCCCAATCACAAAACCACAAAGATGGTTTTCACAAAGGCTTGGTCTGACCATGTTTCCCTGGTGAATTTTTGGATATTCTCTACCCAGGGATGAGGGTTGCTGGTGGCAGACATGAGGGGAGTGCAAAGGATAAGAGAAAACCCTTCCTTTCCCAATTTAGTTGTGTGCTGAAAAGCTAGATGGCTAAAATACAGACTTGTATCATTTTACACTGCATGGACTGGCCTACAGTTTTGCAACATAATATATACAGTTTATACATATCATCACAAATAATAAATACATTTTTCTGCTCTATTCTCACACAATTTGCCTTTTCCTTTTGAACAGCAGAGTTTACAGCTACAAACAGGTTGGCATAGGAAACCTGCGTATACTTGTTCCTTACTTTAAAGAGGAGACAGGATAGACTATCACAGGCATCTTCCTCTTAAACTGAGAGAGGCCAGCTCCTGAAGTGCTCCATTTAAATCTGCGAAACTGTTAAGTGCATCACACATGATGCCTCAGCACCTTCACAGGCTAATTCTCTGTATAAGATGAATACAACTACAGCGATCAATGCTTTCACTCCAATTAAATGCCACCTTGACTTTCCCAGTATCCCACACACACACTAGAAATCTGACTAGAACCTCTGGAGGTAGCTACTCTAGGATTTTACCTCTACATCAGACACTTTCATGCGAGTGCCCTCTTTTCCCACAAATATATCATCGATGTCAACAAGGATATAGCGATCAAGTGTGAGACAGAGGCGTTTGCCAGTCAAGTAGGCAATGGCATCCACGAAAATGAGTTTGTGCAGCCAAAAATTGAGGTTATTGCCGAAGAGAACCCGCTGGATCCCATCATGCAGACCCAGGTCCTGCATCACTGTGGCATGCAACGCTTTGTGAGTGGCCAGGTGAGGAATGGACTCCGAGGATTTCGTGCTGGCCAACAGCACTGGCTCATAGGTGCTGTGGTTTGACTGAAACACAGTCCAGTCATCACCAGGCAGAGGACCCTGCTCCACCTCATTAGCTCGGGTGACATAGAGCAGGGGAGCACTAGGATTGATGTGATAGTCCCGCAGCCCCAAGTTAGAATGTAGGAAAAGGGGGAAACCCTTGAGCTGTGCACTGAGCAGGCTGTTCTCATTGGCTTTGAAAAAGCCTATAATCCCCACTCCATACTCTACACAGTACTTGTCCAGCAGCTCTCGGTTCCAAGCATCTAGATTCACATATTTAAGGATGTTCTCATAGATAATAAGAGCATAGCGTCCCCTATCTTTGTCTGTCAGGGTGGGCATATCCCCTTTGCCAGGGGCGATCTCTGTCCTGTATTTAAAGCGGCTGGATTCCAGGATGGCCACTATTTCCTGCCCCAGCTGGGAGTAAATGCTTTCCACAAAGACCAGCACCACAGGATCCGTGCGCGACGTGTCCACAGATTTCGTGAGCCTCCAGCTGGCTTGCGGTGGGATCAAGATGCGGTGCTGGTTGCTGCAGTCACTGAAGGGCAGGGGCGGTGGCTCCTTGATTTTGGGACTGTTAGTGACATAATAAGCCAGGATACACATGGAGATCAAGCTGAAGGCAATGAGCAGCAGGATCAATCTGTGGAGCTCCAGCTGTCGCACATGCCGCACTACTTTCCACAGCTGAATCATGGTGAGGCGGGTGGCTCACCCCCTCCTCACACTCTGTACCCTCGTCGCTCTTGGAATCTTCCAGTGCCACCGTGGTAGTACCCAGCAGAAGCTCACAAAAAAGAAAGAGTAGCTGCAGAGAGAGAAAAAGCTAAAGCAAACAGCTACAAGGCTAGACTCCCAGAGATCTGCCATTTATCTCAGGTAACCATGGCCCTCAATTCCCATCGCTCTTTTGTGTGCTTCCTCGGGTTCCTCTCCTCTCACTCAGAAGTCTTTTGGAGGAGCAAGGTCTCCAGAATCTTGCTCCAATAGCAAATCAGTCTGTCATTCTGTGCACAAGCAGTTTCAGCTCAGCCTTCCCAGGTGTCCTGTATCTCATTTAGCTGTTTCAAACTCACATGATGGCACCTTCTCTTTGCATCCTGCAATTTAAAAAGAAAATGTCAATTCTCAGTATGGATTTGTGGCATTTAACAGGTTTGATATGAAATGGCAGGACTAGCAGGTGATAGGTGGGCAGCATCACTTGCCCATCAGCAGCTCTGTTCCCTGGGAAGTGTCACACCCTATATATGCAGGAGCTTAACAGAACAACCACAATGGCCTTTGGAAGAAAGGTCCCAACAGTGCACCATGACTCAACATTCACCCTGGGTAAGAGTCTCACACACACTACAGCAAACAGAGCCAAGTACCTAGCCTTCCCCCAGCCCTCTGCAAGCCACTGAACAGAAAACATAAAACCCTTTTACTCTAGCCTATATTTCAAAGTTAACAAGAGGAGCAGAGAGCACTCTCTACAAGGCTGTCCTGTTTGTCCTGGGAACTCACATTCTTCCAGAGGTCTCAAAATACAGCTCTAGAGAGGCATCGACCCTCAAGCAGCACAGAGGGCAGGGGGCACAGGCTGCCCACACACTCCACACTTAATTGTTGCCAACTGATTCAGTGGTAATTGGAGAGGAAACATCTCTTGAAACATTGATCGCCTTCTCTCACGTGCCACTGAAGAACATGAAGCCAGTTTTAAACCACCAACAGCACGACATAAATTTGGGCTGGTCTCAAATACATGAAAGGTTCTTGTTACGAAGCTCTCTCACCTCCTGCTTTGTGTTCATGGCAGCAGACTATTTCACCATATGTTCTTATTTTTCCAGGAAAAAGTGCCCCACAAAGCCAACAAATACCAAATCTAAAACAAACACTACGAAAACGAACGAAATTGCTCCTTGGTTTAAAAATAAAGTAAAAATCACTGTGGAGTCTTCTTTCCCTTACTAGCAGTGTGACTTACCCACAGCAATACCCTGGTGCCTTTCTTGGGATACAAGCACATTTTTGGGGCACACCTGCTGCCTCCCCCAGAACAATGCAAGAACATACTCAATGCCAGATGTTGCTCACCAAGTCAGTGTGCTGGTTTTGCTTGGCCCAGGTTTTGATAGTGGAGGGGGCCACAAAGATGGCTCCTGTGTGAAGCTTCTCGCAGCCTTCACCATGTCCAGCAGAGCCAATCTCTGATGGTTCTAAAGATAATGGACATGCTGCTGGCCAATGCTGGGCCAATTAGAGATGTTGGTTATGCCTCTGTGGTAACATATTTAGGAAGAAATCAAAACAATGGCTGCACACACTTCTTCTTAGGCAGAGGAGGAAGAGGAAGTGGGAATATGTGAGGGAAAACAACACGGAGAGACCAAGGTCAGTGGAGAAGGTGGGGGAGAGGAAGCTCCAGGCGCCAGAGCTCTGCAGCCTCTGCAGGCCGTGGTGATATCCATGGTGAAGCAGGGGGTGCCCTTGCAGCCCATGGGGGCCCACGGAAATGCTGAGATCCACTCACAGCCTGTGGGGAGGTGCCCCATGCTGGAGCGAGTGGATGCCTGGAGGAGGCTGTGGTCCAGTGGGAGTCCCAGTGGAGAAACAGGCCTTGCACCCCAGATTGAACTGACTGCCCCACACTGGAGTGGGTGGGTGCCTGAGAGAGAGAGTGGTCCAGCAGGGGTCCAGTAAAGGGAAAAAGCCTTGCTCCCGAGATAGAAGAGCCTGGCCTTGGAGGTCTGTACCCCATGCACGAGGGACCACCGCAGCAGTTTTGGGAGGACTGTCTGCCCATGAGGGGAGCTCACGTTGCAGCAGGTTCAGGAGGGCTACTGCATGTGAGACCTGTGGCTATGCAGGGGATAAGACTCCTCTCCCTCGAGCAGTGGAAGAAGATCTCAGTGATGAACTGACCTACCTGCCCCTCCTTTCTCCATGCCTTGCTCCTCTGTGCAGCTGCTGGGGAGGAAGGGCAGGGAGGGAAGCAGAGAAATGGTGCTTTTGAAGGTTTTATTTTACTTCTCATTTATTCCTCTGACTCTGTTAGCAATAGATCACCTTGCAACTTAAGTTAGTCCTGTTTTACCCTGAGTGCGTCTTCTCTTGGTTCCTTATCTCAACTCATGAGCCCTGGTTGTGTTAATCGGGTCAAACCACCACAGTCAGTCATGCTTGTGATGAGCTCTCCATAAAAATGAAATATCCTTTTTTATTTAAAAACCTTTTGTAGTCACCCCCCTCCAACTCCTGCAGAGCTCCACCATACACACACAGACTCTCCAACCACGCGCTCAATGGGCACAGCTTATAACACCAAGAGGCACACGAAAACAAGCAAAGAATATTACCAAAACAGGTCTTCATCCTTTCTCCATTCCTCCCATTTTCGAGCTTTTCTGTTACTACCATTCTGACAAAACAAAGAATATGGGAAGACTAGTTTTTCTATGACTTTAAGACATACATAAGGTTCTTATATAGTAAATCCAGGGGTTTCTAATAACTAGCTCCACCAGAAATTACTTGTGAGACAGATGATTATTTTGCTCCACGAGAATTTACTTGTAAGACAGATGCTTATTTTATAATGTGTATTACTACATGGAAAAAAATCCTTCTGAGTCAGGGAAAATATCAGTTCATAGATGAGGCCAAGAGTCCTACTCTAAAGACTTCCACCAGGCTGTTTTCCAAACTGTTGGTGCAGCTTGAAGCAGAGACAAAAACCACAAACAGATTTTATATGAAGAGATATAATACTGATAACTTCATGACAGCAGATGGAAAAGAGTCAGAGTGCTCTTTACACAAGCCTTATAATGATCATTAAGTATTATCCCAAACAATTCCTCTGCTATTAGCTCAGCAGAGCAGGGACTGGTTTGTGTAGTGCAAAATGAAACCTTAGCCCTGATAAGCTCTTCAGAATAGCCGTAGACTGTCAATGTAAAGTATATCACAAATAATTTTCCACTGGAGAAACGGAGACACAGCAAAACTTACTGAAGGTTGCACTGCAACACAGCAGATGAACGAGGATTTTTGGTAAAATTATCCCTGTTCCCAAGATTCCAAGTAGATTGGGTCTCCATTCCCAAATGGCCCTCTGTAATGACAGAGCTGGCTTTAGAAACCCAGCTCAGTCAGCAACAATAAGCTGTGTTTTCTTCATCACACGCAACCAATCATCTCTCAGTTTGTCTCTACATACTGTTCACCTTTTTACTGGAAAAAGGACAGGGGAGAAAAGGTGAGAAAGTACTACGTGAAGAAGTGAAAAACAGAACTTGTGAAATTTTTTCTTTTTCTTGCTACTGGAGTGACAACTGATTTTGAATATATGATTCCCTGGACAGAGCACAGAATAATGGCAGCTCAAGTCAAGTTCAGTCCCTGTAATACACCGTGAATTCCAGTGTATCATCATAGTACCCAAAAACATGTGCCACCTTACAAAAGCAAGCAGGAAAATAGCCTTTCCACCTCCACAACAAGCCTTTCCCATCTCACTCACGCTGCAAGGAACCCAATGATACCACCCTTCCTGCTTGGCATTACAGCTCCAAAGCAGCAGAGGCAGAAAACAGCGGAGGCAGAATTCAGCAGGGCAGAGAGTGGTAAAATAAAACATATTAAAAATGCTGTATCTTTCTATGAGGTGAATTCCTTGTAAGGCAGAGTAATACACAGCTCCACACGTCACAATGCTCCATACGTAAGATGTACTGTTCATTCTACTCCTGTGCAACGAACTGATGCTGAACACTTCATTCAGATTCCAATATAGTCAATTTTGACGGAGAAACTGAGAATTCCAAGTTATTGTCTTCCCAAATAACTCACGTCCTTTGGCTTTTCAATCCCATTAAATAAAATAGAAACATTAAACTGTTTTGGATTTAAAGATTCACTATCTTAACATGTATTAGACACAAAGTTGTTTTGGCAGGAGAAAATAATATAAAGAAGAACTCAGGAGCCCAAGTGTTACATCTGTGAATTTCCAAGCAAGTGTTTTTGCGGTAGGATTTGTAATATAAACAGCAGGGTAATAGTAAGAAAATCAAGATGTTGATTCATGCAAAAGCCTGGCAAGGTTCTACTTTTACAACTCTTTATCCCCAATGCATAAACACGGAAAACACTTCTCTTCCCTGGTTGCGCTCATTCATCTCTCCGACTTAATTTTTACTTTTGAACTGGCTCTGTTTTGTAAAGAACTGTAGCTTCAGTTTCCCAGTTATCAGTTTGAAGATGAAAATCACAGGACAACTGGAATATTCTGTAGAATAAGGATGAAACCAAAGTTTAAGCTAGGCTGCCACACCTGCAGTGCCCAGCTGAGGGGCAGGAGGGAGAGGAACCCCCTTTGCTGGGCACTTGTGAATCACAGCAGTGTTTTGATAACAATGATTCCATTCAAGCCTCTAGTGAAGCTCCCAAACAAGTCCCCATTTGTTACATGGGTGAGCTCAAAAAAACAAATTAAAAAAAAAGGCCTGTATCAGATTGCTGCTCAAGAATCTGTCAGCTCCGATCTCTTTAACAAGGCTTCACAGCCAGAGGGCATGCCAGCTGGCACGGGATGCATTTTTTTCTTTGGGGACTGCATCAGCTGGTTTAAGTTCAAACAAAAAGCGGAAAAAAAAGCAACAAGCAAATACACTGAACAAAATTTATATTAAAAGGCAAGGGAACTGTCAGAAACCAGCCACACCCAAAAACCTCAGAAATATCTATACTAGCAAAAGAAAAAAAAAATCATGGTGAAAGTTATTCCCTCTTAAAGAAAAAGAAAATACCTGTGTCCTCTTTTGACATCAAACTCCTGGGAATCTAACACCATAAAAAACCAGGTTTCTAGATAAATTGAGGTCCACTCTGAACTCCTGCCAGGACTAAGTGTGAATTGTGGGAGGTGGCAGTCAGAATGCACAGCAAGAATGAGCATCTCCAGATACGAGAGCATCAGCTCTAAGGTCAGCTATCCCACAGATCACCAGCATTAGGACAAAGGCTTCATCAAACTTAGATGTTCTGTTTCCTAGTGATATACAGTGTTAATGTGAAACATAAACTGCTTTGTGAATTATCAGCTGCTAAGCCACATGGTAACTGATGTGATATGAAAGCAAGATACAATCTGAACCGTCTGGTTTTAACATCTGATCACCAGATATTTCCAGTGCTTGGAAATGATTGTGGGAGATCAGTACAAATGCTCAGGATCAGCACTTATCCAAAACCAGTGACCAGAATGTAAGTATTTGGGGCTTCTGGTACATTCATGCCAAGGCACATGGAAGATAACGGGTATCATCTGACACCTTTATCAAGAACTGTCAGTGCATTCCTAGATGAACTACAGGAGGTCTTACCACCCAAACCCCAGTGTCACCAGTGCATTTTCCCCAGCCCTTTTCATTATTCATTATATAATCTCTCCATCTGGAATGCACACCAGCAAGATCTTGCTTTTGTCCGCAACAGCTCTATTTCGGAGGCCTTTCTTCTGCACTTCCTGAGAGATGATTGTTGCCTTGGGCCCCAGGGAGACTGCAGTAATTGAGTTACACAGTAATCAGAGAAGGAATCTGATTGATTTTCCAACCCATTCCACTTTAATGGTGTCATCATGATACAAAATTCCTCATTAGTCTGCTCGATTCTGAGACACCACAGCCCCTCTCTTTGTCTATGGTGGTATCTGCACGCCAGGCCTCCAGGTACAGCCCCTCTCACAAAGATTGGGAACCTGGCAAGTAGTGTCAGCAGAGCACAGCAAGCCACACAGCAAAAGAATTAGTAGAAAGCTCAGGAGAATGAATGCTGTTTGTATTTCACATAGTGGGTAAAAAAAAAAAAATATTGTGGAAATTACAGCCACATTGCAATGAAATTGCCATGCTGATTTTTGGGCTCTGGCCATGTGTTTCAGCTAACATGCACTGCCAGCCGAGTCCTGCTATGAGAGACTGCCTGTGGAATACAAAATTCAGATCAAAGAGGCAAGAAACACTAATGGTGCCCATGCTGCTCTGACAGACAGGGCTGCAGCCTCCAGCCAGAGCTGTGCTTTGCTTGGGCAAGTCCCCACGCAGGGAAAGGCCTCTCAGTACAGACCTGTGCTGAGCAAGAAAGTTGCCAGCTGGCCAGCAGGCTTGAAATGTGGCAGCCTGATGTCAGAGAAGACCTGTGTGATGAAGTAATAATTATTTTAATTTTATTATCACCCCTAGACAGGTATGTAACTTCACATCTCCTGCCAGAGCAATAAACTGCAGTCCATGCTAAACAGATCTGCATGCAATCCTCTCGTGCCAGCCTGGTGGAAACCCAACTGCAGCCTTGAATTTACCCTTGTGCCAGTGCAATGAAGTCTGAAGACAATATGAAGGCAGAGATCTTAGAGAGGCTGGCTCCAGGCCAGCTTTGTGGAGGGCTGTACAAGGATCCCACGACTCCTGCAATGTTTTTGGTGTTTGGATACATGATATTTACCTTTGTTTGCTGCAGATCTTTGTTCTCTTACTCTTTTATATTACAAAAAAATAAACAATAGGTTTAGTCCTTCCCATGCCAGTGACACAGGTATGGCCCAGCATTACCTGCTAGCAACATAAACCAATCCTTTCCCCTGAAATAAAAGAGGTTCTCCTTATTTCTCCTTCCAGGAAATCTGGTTTTCAGCTCCCTGTCTTATCCCCACACTACACTCACTGCTTAGGGTCATTACAACTGACCAGATTCACTTTCCAAAGCAAAGGAATTTCAAATTTTTACACTGAGGTAGTCCCTCAAGTTAAATGTCAGCACCACAAGCCCCAACAAATTTCACTGTCTCAGCACAGGACAAATTTGGGAAGGGAAAACAGTTTGGCATCTTGTTTCTTCAGCTTTCTTAAAAAGCAGATGTGCAAATAAGGAACCTGAAGAATTGTTAAAAAACTAAACAAATAAAATTTCAGCCTTCGGCAGTCATTGATGCTACTTCATAAAAAGAATATGTAGCTTGGCAGCTGCACACTTGCACTGAAATGAAAAGGAAAGACTACAGGTATTGTAGCAGTGGAAGTGCTCACACAAGGCAGAGCTTTCCACCAGCTGAGATGATGTAACTGCTCTGGGGGGTGCACAGCTCTCTGTAATGCAGCTGCTCATAGGAGAGAAAGGAGGGACTTTCCTCAGGGATAGCCAAAGGGACATATCCATTCCTTCACTTCACATGGCACTTTAAAATCTAGGTATCAGGCCATCACAAGAACAGCAGTTTCATTCTGGCCTTACCTCTCTTTCTGTTTGTGCCTTTTCTGGCACATAGGTCTATGCTTGCTCTGACCCTATCCCTTTTCCCAGACCAGATGATAATGAGACAGCAGCTCCTCTCTGCACCCAGACACGTGGAACTGTGGGACAGAGAGCCAGAGACAGTGCAGGCTAGAACCCTGCAAAACAAAGGCAGTCCAAGCTGCTTTACAAACCCCCCAGGTGGAAAGTGAATACTCAGTCTCCCCAGACTCCTCATACTCAGTCACCCCAGCCTCCTCCTTTCATCAGGAATCAACATACATGCTCTATGACAGAACATCTCCAACCCAGCTGTGGGAACAGGAAATAGATGCAGTTCCTTCCACATTAGATATGGACCAGAATCTCACTTCCATTCTCTCACGCTCCCTGCCTATCACAGTTCAGGTCAACTACTCTCCTGCAAAAAGCAAAATGTCTTCTCTCTTGATTTCTCCTAAGTAACTTAATCAAATGGGGAAATACAGTCAAACTGTGGAAAAACCAAGAAAATTCAGTCTCAGTCAGAGTTGAAGTGTCTTAATATAGAATGTATATTATGAAAGTTTATCTGTAATTATTATGAAAGCAGCCTAACCATTCCTCCTATGAGCTATATTTAGAAAATTTCGTCTTAATTAGCAAGACATTGATCTTCTATATTGAGTTGCTTCCTCCAGTCATGTAACACATAGTAGATAATCTATTGCAATCAATTTTATCTAGGAACATATAACAGCATGGAACAGGTTTAATACCATTACACTGAAAATTTGTCCAAAATTACACCAGAAGAAAAGCTGTATGCTCTACCAAATCTTAAAACCTCAGGAAAGCTCTTAACTCTTGTGCTCACCTGTTCTGAGGTATTTGCACCAAAATTCAGGGTCAGAAACTGCTGGACTTTTAAAAGAACATGTTCCCCAGCTGTGTACAGTATTTCCCTCCTAGCTGCCTTCAACTGAGATGTTCTTTTCACAAGACCTCCGCCCACTGTAAAGTTCAGGGCGCATCTTCCAGCCTTTGCAGTATCTAATTATCCAGTTCTATTACCTTGGTGTGATTAAAATAAAGAAGTCTCCTGGACTCAGAAAACAAAATATTCACATTTTTCCTGG
>VZRN01004407.1:7548197-7582783 GCA_013397935.1 Dasyornis broadbenti | reverse complement strand
AAGCAAACCCCCCCGGGAAAAAAAAAAAAAAAAAAAGAAAGAAAGAGAGAGAGAGGCAAAAGTGATACAAGCAAGCTATAAATCTGGCCAGGCAGAACCAGTAAAAACAAGCAATGGGAAGAAGAGTAGAAAGAGTGAAAAAGGCATGAATTGAAGTCTTACGGAGATTACACAGACTGCGTGACAACAGTTTGGAGTCCTGGTTTTTACAAGACAGGAGCAAATCCACAGTGTTCTACTGCCCTCTCCAAGCCTTCATGGCCATCTGTGCAATGAAAAGTCATTATCTGCTTTTTCACAAGCATTATGGCAGAAATAGATCTCAATGGGGGTAAGGAAGATTGTCAGGGCAGGACATCCATCAACAGGCTCTCAATGCCCTGAGCAGCCTCCACCTGTTGAGCTGTGAGCTGCACCTGAGCTCAGGCTGATCCTGAACTGTGTTACAGGTTTGCTCTGCCTTGCTGACCTGACTCCAGTCACTGTGGACTCATCTGGCGACTGGACTCCAGGCTGAACCTGGTACCCATCACTGGCTGCCTCTGTGGTTGTGCTGTTTGGGTGTTGTTGCTGAGGATGCTGTCTGTGCCAGCAGAAGGTGGATGGAGACCCCGCATGGTGGGGTGAGGCAGCTCCAGACTAGTACTGTCCTTATGGCCTTAACAGATCCTGCAGCAGCTTCACACACTGTTAGCTTTCCACAGATGAAGGATGTGTAAGTGACAGGGGGACAGAGACTGCTAAAGAAACTGGGTGATAAAAAGTTGTGACTATTGTTAGACTTCGCTGTCTTAATGTGAGTGGAATTACTAAATTTTCTCTCAAACCATCTATGCTTGCAGTTGTTAAAAAAATCTCAGGCAAGGCACACTTATTTCCACACTACATCTTACTATGCCATACTCACTACCATTTTTAAACAATTTCAATCCTGTAGCTTCTGTTTCCCCTTGTCTCTACATTGTTTTTAGATAAGCAACTCAGAGAAACAAAACTCTTTTGAAAAGACATAAATCTTAAGTATATTACTTAATTTTAAAATGTAGTGTAATTACATGCCACCAGTTTTCAGTCCTTCTACCATTTTCTAGATTTAATTACTAAAGTTGGTGCTATATTCTTACATTTTTAATTAGTCAACTGCTTACAAGTAGAATTTTTTCTGCTACAAAGTGTTGCATCTTAAAATACTCATTCATGCAGAATTAAGTCCAGGACCTCATTAACATCCTAATTAACAGTACCCAGGACAAGTCAGGAACAAAAGCTGCCATATTTGCAATCAAATCTACCCTCTGACAAAACTGAAGTTTTAGCAGGAAAGCTCAAGAACTTTGAGCAAAATATTTGCTCAAAGATCTCTATTTGGGACTGCAGCTGAAGATAAAACTGATCTGGATATTGAAAACCGCAAGGTGCCCATCTGGGGGTTTTGGAAACTAACTCAGCTATCTTGGAGACTCTTCCCCAAAATTTACAGGTAGTAGTAAAATGCCCAATGAAATATAATAGAGTACTGAAAACTGGATTAATTTTTTATTTTTAACATGGAAACTGTTCATGTGTTGAAGAAAGAAATTTTTTCCATGAAGAAATTTAATACTAAGATCATTTTTAGTTTCTGATAATGAAAAAAACATGCTTAAACTTCCAGTTAAAATGAATGGAGTTAGTCTGTGCCATTTTGTAAGCTTTTATAAGTATTTACCCAATAAAACAATTATGAAACTATTTCTGTTTCACATGTAGCAGTAAGAGACAAGGACAGATATTATCAGAAGCAGGACTTCAGAAAACAGAAGCATTCAGAACACTATAATGAAACTTAGTCTAAAGCAACATTAATGTTTCCAGGGATTCTTTTGCTTTCTTAATAAATCTTCAGCTTAGTTCAAATTAGTGAACTGAAAACAGAAAATCCCCATAAATTTTCTAAAACTCAGTGATCCAATTGCCTTATCTCAGTTGGAAGAGAAAGAAGAGAATTGCCAGAAAAGCAAAATTCTCTCCAAGCAGAAATGTGCATCAGCCCACATGGTGAGGTGCTCTGCAGGACAGAGAACATACTTCTCTTGGTCTAGCCTGATACAGGGTATTCTGCCTGTAAAATGCATTGCAAAAAACACTAACTTGCTTTACCATTTGCATGCAACAACATAATCACTTACCAACATGTATTTCTACTAACATGGCAGGTATTGTGCTTCTTTTTGTGGAGAGACTTGTTCCACAAAGAAAGAGACACAGAAATGGTTTAGAAACAGTAAGCAGATTCATCTCCGTGAGCTCGTCCGTGCTAGGGAATAGCAGCCATGGCAGTGTAATTACCACAGTAGTGAAGCTGTGCAACGACAGGAATACTGCTGCACACCACCAGATTTGCTCAGAGCTCTGTGTTTTCTACCTTCATTTCATTCAAGTTGATCAACACAGCTGAACTTTGCCTATACAGACAGGCTAGCTGATGGCACTTACTGTAATACAGGTGCTAATTTTCCACAACCTAGCAATTACCTTAAGATAAAATGTGGCTACTCTTTAATAGCATACAGAAAATACATGAAAAATTCTGCACTCAAAATGAGATGGGGGATTTATTACTAATCATTGTATGCATAATAATGCAAACAGTGCTCAACAAAATAGTGGCAAATACAGTCCTTTATCTTGCCATACATACTATCTCACATTAAGAAACATGACGCAGAATAGAAGATATAAGAAAGAAGGGCTACAAAAGAGAGACAATTAGTCAAGTAAACAACTTGAGAATGATTGCTGGAAGAAATGGGTTCACAAGAGCAGAGAACGGGAGGGAGGATTTGGCAGCAGAGACTGGGAGACTGTTCCAGGAGTACAAGGCAACATGAAACAAAATCCAAAGCTGAGAGTAGGAGGAAGAGATAAATGGAGGAGTGCACAGCAAGTCAGAGGGGAGTAGGAGAAAATGACAACTCACATTGCTTAAGGAGGCAGAAACATAGTGCCTAAAGACAGCATTTTCCTAAGACATTAGGTCCAGCTTGCCTACATTTACAAAACATACGTTCTCTAAAAAACCAAAAAAAGCATCGTCGTAAAGGCCTAACAACTCATCTTCAAAAACGAATTCCACCAGAAACAGACCACCATGCTTACAGCTTAGGTATTTAATGCTGATGGAGGAGGGCTCATACACTCTGGACCTCTGAAATTCACCATGTCACTCAATATTCCAGACATACTGCAACATTACTCCAGCCATATCCTGACTAAAAGTACTACAGGTTTGGTCATGAAAATCTAACACACCTGCAGAGTACTCACTGGATTCACTCCTTTGTCCACAGTGAAACACTTGGGAGCAATGGAAAGCAAGAGCTACACTAAGGCAATTAAGTTGCCTCAACTACATTCTTACAGTGCTTTCTGCCCTTTCACTTGTCAACTGTGTCCCACACAGAGACAAAGTGGTATTAGCTAGCTAATGGTATAGATTACCTACATTAAAGAATACTCTCAAGAAACATTAATGATGAAATTTCAGCATTTATAATGTTGAAATCTCAAGTTCAAATGTGCTAATTGATCTCAGTGAGGTAACAGATAATTTATAGTCTTCACATCACAATGCTGTATCTTGTGCACAGATGTGATGGGAGAGAAACAACTGCATTTAGCATTCAAGTAATTAAAACTCAACTTTGCAGCAACACTATAACTAAATAATTAATGCTTTTTCATAGTCTCAGATTAGATGAACACTATACTTCCAGACAAGATTTCTTCCATTTTTTTTCTACTCAACAATGCTGCAAAGGAGAGAGCAAAGGCAGTCTGGATATCCCAACTTTGAAGTTTCTTACCTTCTTCATTGCAGACAAAATGCAAGAATTAAATAATTTTTAGCTAGACAGCAACTTTGAAGAGCTATAATTGTGTTACTAAAAATATATAATAATAAACATATTTTAAAATTTTAGACATTAATTTTAAAAGTTAAATACACAAATTAATTTTAACTCTAATGATTTAGTCTACTTAACTCTCACGTAATTAATTTGGTAGCTGAAATATAAAGATTACAGTTTTTTGGATGACATGCTGTTTTCCTGCGCAACAAAGAAATGAAGCCTGTACAATCCAGTCTTCATTATGAATCTGGGTTAGTGTTTCTGCAGTAATTTGAAATGCTTTGACTTTGTCCCCGCTCTCACAAGAAGCACTAAGTGACTTGCAGAAGATCTGTGATTGCAAGTGTTAACAGAAAGCACATTC
This sequence comes from Dasyornis broadbenti, assembly GCA_013397935.1. NCBI lineage: Eukaryota > Metazoa > Chordata > Aves > Passeriformes > Dasyornithidae > Dasyornis > Dasyornis broadbenti. The sequence goes on along the minus strand of VZRN01004407.1, from coordinate 7,578,526 downwards.
AAAAGACCTGCTAACATCTTGCCACTTATAGAAAGAATCCTGCCCCAGTGGCTTCATGTTTATTTTCTGCCCATATTCCCCTTTGCCTTTCTGTATTTTTCCAACCAATTTAGTTGACACAACCAGGCAGCACTGTGAGGCAGTTGCCTGCCACTGGATGCAACCCAGCCTCCTCTCTCCTTGCCAGGCACTGGCTTTGCTGCCTGACTTCTCTCTCAGCTGAGAGGGGCACGGACAAGTGTGCAAATTCACCAGTATCACCCCACCCCACCCAGGAGTGCAGACCTGAACATCCTTCTCCTCCTCAGCCACACAAGACAAATGCATTGGTCATTTCAAGATTGAGGAAACTGACGGATGAGGTTCTTGGTTTCAAGCCCTGATGCCCTGTGCTCAGCAGGGCTGTCCCTGGGCAGCAGTGCCAGAGACCTCTACCCATGCATTGCCAGGGGCTGTGTGTAGGGGTTATCAAGTTTTATGTTACCCTCACTCAGCTCCTTCAGAGTTAGGACAGGCTGTTTTCTGTCTCACTCCTGCATATGTAAACTAAGGACCAAATTTTTTCCTCTCACCCAAATGACAATTTCCCAAAGCATTCAGAGAGGAAGACTCCACACATGAGCTATAGGCAAGAACTCCATGTTCAGGAGACCAACATTACAAACTGTCAGGGAAACTTCAGTGCCCTGCTTGGCTTCCTTCTTTCTGTTCTTGCAGTTAGAAGGGGCAAAAGGACAAGCAGCATTACCACAGAAGATGAAGCAGGGTGGGATATTAAAATCTGAAACTTCCTCTTTGTGCACTGCTCCACAAGCAGAAGAAATGGGTTCAAAGAATATCTTTGAGACAAAAAGAGTTCTTCATGTACCCTCTGGGAGGGAGCTAGACATGACCCTAAAAGCTAGGGGATTTAAGAATATGGCTGACTTCAGTCCTTTACTCCACTTTTATCTTGATGCAGTTACACATTTCCTGAACTCCATCCGGAAAACAGGAATCATGTTACACAAAGATGCTGAGCACCAATGCCTCAACAGCACTTTGTGAATGTATCAGAATGAACTAGTATCCTGGTGTTACCTGGGTAAAACACAAACTCCAAAACAGCGGTAAGGGTGGGATTGTGACTACTTGCTGCTATACTGCAAACACTCCAGAGAACCAGATATGAGACAAGACACAGTCAAAAACTCTCCATCAGTTCTCAATTAGCAGAAAGACTGTAACTCAGCTTGGCTGGCTGACAATGTAAAGGCTGTTCCATGGAAGGGGTGAAAATTCTCTTCCCCTCCACTGCATTTTCCAGGCTTTCATACATTTCTTTTCCTTCACTGCTGCTATTTGCATCAAAACAGGAATCACATTCATTCAACAAGGGCCACCTCTGAGGTTAAACTACTAGCAGTGAAGTTCAATTTGTTGAAAAGGGGGAAGATAGAGTTTATTTTAGGTCAAACTGCTTATATGAAGAATCACTTTGGACTCTGCAAATGCTAAGAATACAAATAAAGAGGAGATACTTGAGTCCTGTGTTATTATGGGAGAGTTCCAATTTCCTTCACAATCCTAAACAGAGTAGTCTACCAATCGATGTAACGTCTGAAGGCTGAATCAATGCCATGAATGCTACCACCTCAGAAGTAACACCTTATCTTCTACCCCCTACTCCTTATAGAAATACAAACCAATCTGTCAGTGGGAGATACTGGAGGTTTGTGTTATGTGCTCTCCCATGTTTGCCATTCCTTGCCCCAGTAAGATCTTTTGGCCTTTACTCAAATATATTCTGCACTTGAATCTTCAGGATAAAAATGATTTACTTATTCTGAAATGAGTAATGTATGGAGTAGTCACTAAGCACCACAGAAAGACTGAAAAGCTACATACAACACACTAAAGCAGAGAGGTAAACTTCCACATTTGGGTTTTTAGTTCCAAAAAGGAGGGTCTCTGCATAATCTCATCTCATATAAGGGGGTATGAAAAAGCAAGATTATACTATCTTCATATGATACCTAACTTCACAGCCTTTTGTTTGTAAGAAGGCATCATATTGACTGAAAACAGATTTTCAAATAGGAAGCTACAAAACCGAATTCCTTTGAGGAATATTTTGCATTAAAAATGGCTTCATATTTGCAAGTGAAATTTTCCAGCACCAGCGATATTCTAAGAACAATGTGTGCTCTCTCTCTGTAAGTCCCTGGGCCTGGCTTGTCGACTCTATAGTGAGTTTGCTATTGCTCTAAGGGAGCATCAGATAATGAAGAGCTCCAAGTTCTCCTTTTGCTTCATGCCTGGGCTCATGATAATGTGTGTAAGCAGGCTTAGTCTGCAGACCTTCCTTCTTTACATCTTCCCCCTCCTATTTTCCGGCAACCCAGCAACATTTTTTATAAACGAGCACTATCAATTGTCTCCTTTGAAACAAGGTTATTGAATCCATGACCTCCTTTAGAGCGTTGCAGAGAATGAGACAAGGTTCTCAGCTTTCAAACACAACTGAATGCTTTTACTGGACCAGGTGACTCTGTAACGAAGTAACAGAAAACAGGCACCCCACAGAGTGAAAACTACTCTAGTACCTGCTCCCGTCCAGCTCTGCGCTACAGATGGCACTTCATCCTGCTGGAAGAAAAATTCAGCAAGGTCCAGGTGTATGAAAGGAGGTACAACAACAGAGACACACCTATATATACCCAGGTGGTAACACCAAGCTGAACAGGAGCCTTTCACCCAGACCTGAATTGTGCCTTCAGGCTAACGGCTGCTCCGCTCCTGAAATGCCTCTGACATACTGCAGCTTTTTACTGTGCCTAACATGGATCTTTCACGATGAAGGACAGCAGTGGGGTTAACTACTTCCTGTTATATTTCATCGAAGGTGAACAGAGTTAATAGATATTTTCAAATGGTTTAAAACAATAGAGAATGTTTATATTGAAAGATCAGTTGTATTTTTTAAATAATTTCTTTCAAATCATCAAAGCTGAAAAGCCACATGGGAAGCTGTCTGAGAAGTCCAGCAGTGAAGTAAGATCCAAGATTTTTGGAGTTAGCAGCAAGTCAACCTTCAACAGGTTTCTTTGGCTCTGTTTTGGTTCAGCACTCCTATCAAAATATACCTTTTCTTTATATCTTTGGGATTCTTGACTTCAATAGCCTACAGAAAGGCCACAACCTAAAACAATATGGAAAAAGACTCACTGCAATTTCAGCTAACCTGAAAAATATGACATCACAAACAGAGACCATCACCCTTCCTCATCCTTTATGAGCTGAATTTGGGGAGTGAAGAGGAAGGGTAGAGAAGGGAATTGAAAACTGTTGTCTCCTCTTCCATATAGCCACATTTTAGAGGGCAGGTTTTAGACAGCAAGAGCTACATCTACACAGCTGCTTGCAAAGCAGGCTAACCACCTGACCTGTACTTGTTACTGTAAGATGAAAAACTAGTGACCCTTAAGAGAAGAGGCCTTGTGAAAAGTCTCAAGTCTGTGCTCCAGGCCATGCTCTTGCTTTCTACATCTGCAGTATCTGGCCAAACTGCAGAAGCATCTGTATTATCAACATAAATTTGACTGATTAATGAAATAATATTTTCAAAGACCCAAATTCTGTTTAATGTGCCTTGACCAGGAGAATGGCAGCTACATGTCAGCTAGAGGATCAAAAAGTTTCTTAATGACCAGAAAAACCCTCAGTATTCCATGTGAATCTTTTTTCCCAAGAAAGTAAAAAAATGTAAATCAAACACACTATTAACCAAAGGAACATGATTTACTAGTCTGTGGTGAAAGAAAAAAGAATATCTATAAAAATTTCCATTTCTAAGCTTTCATCTTACTAAATATTAACTTAGCAGAGCTAGCTTTGCTCTTGAGATGCAAATGAGAATTTAGAGTGCTGTGTGACAAAACACTAGCAATCGTGGTTCAGTCTTCAGGAAATGTATAAGGCCTAATCTGATTTTTAAAACGTTCTCTGTAATTGCTCTGATCTTTACAATTATTTCATCAATTACCAATATTGCTGATACCTGTTACTCCACCAGTCTGGTACCCAAGACATGAAGAGACTATGAAGGTTCAAGGGTGCATCTATTCATAGTGCATCATGAGCAGCAGCGTAGGCAAAGGCGTGCAGCTACAACCACCTTCCCTGTACTACTCAAGTGCATTCATGAGCCACCAGCTCATCCCAGGCCAGATTTCATCCTCCTCTAGCACATTTCAGAACCTGAATTTAACCCAGCAGCAAGGTTTGATGCAGAGACATTCTATGGGGAGGGAAAAGGAGAGCAGAGGGAGGCAGATGAGAAGGAACTAACAAGAGCTTAATGAGCAAGGCACTGTAGCAGGCATATCTGTAGAGATACAAACCCTGCCAACTCCACTTAGTGCACTGCCTAATACAGTCATTGAATAGCGGCTCCTCCATCTTCCTCTCGAAGTATTGTTCTTGTAGATAATGACTGGTTAACCAGCAGACAAGCAGCAAGGCATGAAAAAAAACCAGTAACAACCTAGGTAGCACTTTGAAAAGCAATAGTGAATATGGGCACAAAGATTCAAATTCCTACCTTTAAAAGCGAAATCCTTACATGAAGTTACTCTCACCAAACGGGTCAGACAGTCAGCAACCCAAGGAAAGAAATAGAGCCAAATGGAAAGTAAGAAAGTCTGAGAGCTGGTCTTCACAGAAATCATGAAGTGAGCTGGCCTTTCTGGAGAAGGGCAGCTGGGCGGCACAGCTGGTAGATGGATAAACCATTAGTAGCAGTGGCTGCCTTCCCTTTACTCAGCATTGCCAAAATCTCTCAGGTCATTTTGTGAACCTAAGGATGCAGTAATTTTAGGCATATGGAAAAATGTAAAAAAATTCATGCTATTGAAAGGAGCACATCAGTGCTGAGCATAAGCACCATTAATGATTAGCTGCTATATCATCCTGCAGCTACAGGTTGGGTGGTGGGCAAAGCACAGCCCCACATAAACAGCCCAAAAGCACAGCTTCTTTCCCCCCAGAAACTATCCTGCCTTGCAGCTCCTCTCTGAAAAGCTTCCGTGTCATTCCCTGAAATCTCAGGAACAATGAGAGGAAAGACAATGGTGTGCAAAGGAAGACTTAGTCCAGTGCTGAGCTTATCACGGCACATGGCAGATTTGAGATGCTCCGTCAGGGTGGGGATACAGCTCCATTCCTTCCTCCTCTTACACACTGTGCATCTAATCACTGTAGGGTGTTGAACTCCATTTGCACGGCAGACAATGTGATCTGGCAGCAGTTCAAAGGCATTTAGAGTGAAGTGACTGAACAAGCTCACTGCTGGTGCAGGCAGCCAAGGATGCAGAGCGCCCCACTTTCCTCCCTTTCATTACTCAGGCTGCAAAGGCAGGTGCTGCACCATCGGCAGCCAGTTCTCCTTTTGTTCCAGTGGCATGAGGATCAAGGAGGAAACCCAAAAGGTACCACTACCAAGAACAGCAGCACCTAAACCCACATCAGTAAGGTAGAGGGAGGCGGGAAGCGAGTGGGGGAAGAGGAGGGAGAGGGAGACAGAGAAGAGACAGGCTGGCAGGCAGAGGGAGAACAAGCAGGCAGGCAAAGGTGGAGAGGGAAAAAAGCGAATCCACAGACAGCAGTGCCTGGCACTGACAGGCTGCTGCCAGAGTTCATCTTCTGAAGCTGTCACGGGTTTATGGATGCCTCTAGACTGACAAGCTGACAAGATGAAGGAACCTACACTGAGAAAATGTATTCAGCAGCAGTAAATTGCATCTCTTGTCCTAATGTGGTTTGCAGCTTCTTTCAGGGAACTGATCTCATTTGGGGCGGTGCAGTGAACAAACCAACTATGTATATTCAGACACTATTAATGGAATCTGGAAACTGGAATAAATCTGCAGAGGGACAAAGAAAAATCACCTTATTGTGCACCACTAATAAAAATTTAACACGTTAAAAGAACAAATACATAAATCTCAGATTATGGTCTGTCCCTATGTAAGCATTTTTGGTTGTGATGGTTGGGGGGGGAGCTAAACTCATTTATACCCCTGAAAGCCAGGCACAAGAGGGGCTCTCTACTTTAAAACGTAATAGAAAACAGTATCCTAGAGAAGTAGAGAGGCAAGCAGGAAATGAGGCACTTCTGACCACAGCAGCATACTCTGCTCTTCAAAGGTGCAACACCCTAGGTATATATTAGAAGTTGTATCCTTTCCCAGTCACGGTTTGGGAGTAGAGTTTTCAGACAGGATGACACACTAGCACACATCTCTAGAGCCGTTATTTTAACAGGAGCTGACAGTGCACAGCAAACACTTCAGTAGTAAGACAGGAAGAGCTTAATGCGATGGAATGTTACAGGGTTTTAGAGAGTACTCTAGAAGAGGCCTGAATTTCACTGATTCATCGGGTGCCATCCCTGTTATAAAATGAAAAAAGCACCTCATTAAAATTTTATCCTGACAGTAACAAACTAAAAGCTAAAATCAGAAACAAGGGTCAAGTGCCACGCTCTTGGGTTTACCTACTATGATTTAACCTGCTTTTGCAGAATGTCCAGCTTCTCATAGTTAAACTGACCAGGTAGGTGCTTTAAGGTCTGTTTCAAATATATTTCCTATTGTCTCATTGCTTTGACAGGAGAGAAGAAATTCCAGGAAGCTAAGGTAAAAAACGTTTTAAAATTTTTATTAAGAGTAGATTATTTTTCTTTTGAATTAACAATAAAACTAATTCCGAACAGGCATATGATTTATGTATTCTTTCTGTCCTGTAATGGTACAATGATTTGCTCAGTGTTTTTTAATCCTAGAAGATATATTACAAAAACATTCTATTACCTTATATTACAAAAAAAGCGCAAATTCTTCATTAATTTATTTAATATGAAAACTAAAAAAAAGCACTGAAGACTTTCAGAGAGAAAAGCACACAAAGATATTTACTGCTAAGCAGCGAATAAAAGATGAGGTGCTGAGAGATAAAGATTACACACAGAACTAGAGCTGCTGTCCTAATCAAAGAACAAAAGGTAAATGGAAGTTGAGCACCTTTGAAAAATGTGGTTCCACATCTAACAGAGGAGACAATTCTCTACTTTGCCTCATTAAAAGAAAAAAAAAAATCTCACATACATGTCATGCTACAATGCAGCACTGCAAATCTGCAAGCCTCTTTGTGAACTGCAGATGGATGACGCTGACAAAATTTTTCATAGAACCATAACCTAAAACCATTTAATTTTTTAGCTTCCAGCTTCCATCTCTGCCAGTAAACAAACCCTTTCCATTCAAGCTGCAGTATGCAAGCAAACAGCAGATGTTGGAAACCTCTTGATACTCCACTAATCAGAAAGACGACAAAAAATCCTGACTCCGCACAACAAAGAACCAATTTTTAGAATAGCCAAGATTTTCATGATGAGTTTCCACCATACACTTAATACACCTTTCTCTATTCCCCAGTGTTTTACAGAGATTGGGGTTTATTGGATACTTGCTGGTAATCTTTTCAAATCTACTCATTTAGAAAATATTAGAAAGAAGCATTACTACTGCTCCATATATATGAAGACAATTAACTTTTGCTCACTGTCTAAAGTATTTCTCTCAAAGGCTAGATTTCCTCTTCTTGTCCTCCTTAACCAAACCTCCTGCCCTTTCCCATGTCCCACCATCTCCCACAACTATTCCACAATGTCCCCCAGATCAATGGCAAGCAGAGGAATAATTTAGCCCATATGATGTTAAGCATCTCTTAGGGTCAAGTACATGAACTATGTCCTCATGCTAGCAAGTAGTTATGGTGAAATTTCAGTGGTACTTTTCTAAACAGTTCAGTCCTAATGACCCTGGCATAACACAAAAATGTAGTTCTGCACTGTGTTGGTTTGTGGTGATTGTCTCCAAAGACCCCTGGAAATAAAAGGAGAAATGATGGATGTTACCATCTCGTTGCTACCAGTTAAGAAAAAGCCTCTACTGCTGCACAATTTAAAGACAGTCTCCCCTTCCCAGACAGCTTCCCAGTCATTGGGATAACTACATAGTTCTTTCAATAACAGGCCCTACATTGGCTGTGATATACAATAAGGCCTTTCTGACACTCTTGCATGATCTTTATATTCACTACTCAATGTATTTTAATCACATCGTGACAGCAAAGGCACAACTGCAGAATTATACAACATCAGAGCAGAGGATCTCCACCAGATCAGCAGACTACTTCTGAGGGGTCCAAGAAACGGTTACCAAGAAAACCAAGCCAAGCCTCAGAAGTTTTAATTCAGTGTAAAGGTGTCAATATCTTTATTAGGCAATTTTTGTAGATCTGTGAATTAAAACAGATTTTAAAAGTAATTTTTGAGGGTAATGACCAGAAAAATGAAAATAAACTCAAAATGCCTAGTCATGATTCAGATAAAAGTCTCTTTTCTGTCACTGGCTGAAATCCTGTGCCTGCTGCAGTATTTCTGGACCAGCCAGTACCTTGCCTCTACTTCTAATACCCATAATCTGGAAAACTCATCTGAAAATCAGAACCAACAACTCAGAGAAAGAAAGGTGTCTTTTAGAGTCTCTACACCTTAAGAAAGAATCGGATTTATTTAAAAACATTAACAATATTTGCAGTATTTCCTCCCCACCACAGTCACACTGTGTAATGGCATAATTTCTAAGATGTTGATAAGACCCAAACCTCCTGCTGTGCTTTGTATCAGTACCTTAAAAGAATATATGATACCAAGGTAAATATGTTTCAACTAAGTGGCCTTGGTTTGTAAATAACCCAATCTTGACACATTAAATAAAAAAAGAGCAAAATCCCACTGTCCAAGCAAATCTGCTAACAGACCTGTACTGAAATCCTGACTTCATGAAGCAAGACACTTGATAATCCCCTGTGCTGCCTCTCATTTACTGAGCTACACTATGTTTACTTGGATCTTCATGATGACTTCAAACAGTTGGACAAAACATCTTTCATGCCCTGCCATGCTCAAAGGACATGCTTTTCTGTTACATGTCTTTCAAAATACCTCAGTTTTATGATGCTTTTTATATTTATTGCACTTGAGAAACAGTCGAGGCCTAAATAGTTCTGGCTACCAAGACACAGAAAGACATATGCTTGTTTAGTTTACATTGTTTGAAAATTTTTCTTGATCAAGCCTTATTTGTAAGTCATTGCGGCACAATGGCATTGATAGTGCTATCAAAGAACAATTCTTAACCTCCAGACAGAAACACATAACAAATCTAGCATGGTTTATGGTAACGTGCCAAACAAGAATTACTCACCCAAGTTCTTCAGTCTTCAGTCACACACACACCCCTCCCCAGTCTACCTTGTTCTCAGATCTTGTCCCCCAGGGCTCCGTCCACCATTTCACTAATCCAATTTATCATATTTTACAAGTAGAGACAACGCACAGGATATAATATAGCCAGTCCTATAAATCTTGAAATTCTCACTGAAGCCAGTGAAGACCAAACACATTTGTGTGTAAACTTCCCTGAAAAAATACCAGCAAAGATAGATTACTATTGAGGCACTTAAATACTGCACTTACTAGCTAGAAAAAAAAAAAAATTCTTTAGTGTTCCTCCATCCTTCCTCACCCTAATATTGATACAGAATATACATTACCTTAGTTCTTTTTAAAAAGATACTTGGGTACAACTCAGATTTTCTAGGGATCACCAGGGGAGAAGGTAAAACTTCTCTTGTGCTTTAGCAACTGTGGAAGGGACAGAAGATTTAAGGATGCATTTAACCCAGCCGACATCTGCTTGTTAACAGAGGAACAGTTTCGTCTCCTGAATTTCCACTTTAACTAAGGATAACAGAGATCCACTCCAAAGCACAAGGAAGGCTACAATTAAACCCAACAAGAGCTTAGCGCCTTAACAAGCCATGTGAACACTGCCAGAATTGAGGATGGGATTGAGCTGAGAAAGGAGATCAACCCTGCAGATTTGGGTACATACAATCTCTTCAGCTTCAATAAACTCATTTTATTTGCATGCATTTTGGTAAATTTCTAGCTGGCTTGAATGTTTATATTGTCACTGGTGAAATTCACCCTACCTGAAATTCAACCAAAGGCAGTTATGTCATATTATCCTTTTTTTTTTGTCCTGGCACTGAAATAGAAAACGAGAGCAGTTCTTGAAAAGGTCCTTGTTGCCACCATGTTTGTAGTTGATGCTGGAATTCAGAGGGGAAACAAAACAAAGTAAAAAAACCCAAACAAACCAGTAAAAAGTTTGTATCCTAAAGACATATCTCCGTCTCTTACAGCAGAAGGCAAGTGAACCACCATCCATCCCATTTGGGATGAAGTGCATATCTGAGGGAGACAACAATTTCTGAAGCCAGAATAAATATGTGAGGGAAATACCCTTTTCCTCCTCTTCAGTGAAACAAAGAGGCTTTGTTATTGGTATAAGTTTCATCATTAAAATTTGTGTGAGATGGCAGCACAGGGAGCAAGCAACTTTTTACCCCATTAAGGAACTAAAAGTGTCAGTACTCTGAGGGCACCATCAGCCTTTCATGACATTGACTAGTCTCAAGTGGACCTACATGCACTTCCTCTGCTTCCCCATTCAAGACTGGGCCTGGCCCCTGCTCTCTGCCTGAACTTTGCTGCATGTATACCTGTCTGTAGCCCTACCTCTGGCTTCATCTCCTGGATAGACTTTGACTGTAGGTAGCTCGTCATCTGGAAAGATCCCTCATATAAATGGCATAGCTTGTACCCAGTTCTGTCTTTGGCCCTGTCTGCTGGGTGGCCTTTGGACCCGTGCTGCTGCTTTGTCTCCAGCCCTGTCTTTAAACTCCTGGATGGAACCTCATTGCTCCATCTTGCCTGGGAGTATCAACAAACTCTCTTATGAGGACCCAGACCTGTGCTCAGACCCTGTGGAACTGTGCCCCATCAGTGCACTGGGATCACCCTTCCCTTCTGACTTGCCTCAGCTCCCAGCTCTTGCTGTGTCCTGCCTGACAAGAGGCTGGTGCATAGTGGTTGCAGGAACAGATTTAAAAATCAATGGAAACAATATTCATCTCTTGTAACTGTCAACTGTACAGGTCTTTTCTGGGAAGCCATCCAAGCTGTCCATAATCAAAACCTAAGTTGATTTCTGAAGCCTTTAAGCATGGCCTTCAGACAGACCTTGGCAGTTTGGTGTGGATTTTGGATCAACAAATTTAATACCAGATACAGTAAATATAGTCTGAGTGACTAACAGAGTTTTGTAATATATTAAGCATATAAATCATTTTGTGGAAGAAGGTGAAAGAAAGCAAGAATATGTGTTTGCACTTATAGAAGAAAACCTAACAATAATGTGTTACTTTTCATCTTACATGTTAACGGAGGGAAAAAGCTCTTCATGTATTGAACGCAGCATTCCCCAACTGTGATACTCATTTAAGACACGATGAAAAAGGTGAAAAGGGTCAGAATCAAGCTATTCAATTGACAAATAGATGATACATTCAGAAGGGAGCAAACTGCTCTCACAAAGCACCCTAAGTCACACCCTTCTCCTTTGTAATTAATTTTTTTGTCTCTGTTCAGCTATGCTCACTTTTCTTATCTCACAGATCTCCAAAGCCCACAGCCTGCTTGGGGACAAAGTATGCTTATATGGAGGAAAGGATGAGGTTGGCAGGTGCTGTTATGCAGGTTGCAAGTCTTACATGGTCTTTACAATTCATAGTGTGTATACTTTCACCTAATTCATTTTTATATTCATCTTCAATACTCAACAGGCTCATCTTCAATGCAACAGCCAATCCTTAGAAATGATGTAAATAATAACTGGCAAAAATCCACCATGAATGTGCCAGTTCTCTTGAACTTCAGACCAATAAGTTAATTAAAATGTTTAAGACCAAATCCTGTCCAAGCACTGGAATTCATCTCTGTTGCATAAATGTGACACGATGCCACAAAGACACATCATTCAAGTAAACTAGCACATCTCTGGAGATGTTTCAATGACAGGACCTCACTGATAACATTAGGTCAATTCCACAATTCCAGTTCCAGAGGTACTGGTTTACTGTAACCTGCTCCAGACATGAAGAACTGGTGACTGCAAAGAAATGCCTGGCAGACAAACCCTTATTAGAACCAGCTGACAAAACAGACACAGTTATGAACCAGAAAATGTTAAAATAATATAGAAGAGAAAAGGAATTATTTTTCCCTCTATTTCTGCTACAACACAACAGAGTTATCTCACAGGAAAATACACAATTTTTTAAAAGTAAGCTATAGGCATTTTGGGACTCTCTTACTTTTTCTGTAACTTAACTTTAGGATATTGCTGGTATAGGCAGGAAACATTACAACATTATTAAGCAATAAGTAAGTATTGCTAAGGACGAACTAATCATGTATTAGCACAAGGAAAGCCTAAATTCGACTTCTAAATTAATAACAATAGCTTAAATTTTCCAATAAGTGCCTTCATGTACAGTGAAATGGGTTCTGCATGGACTACCTGGCTATATATTCTAACTGCATGGTCCTCCTTCCATCTCCTATAATTTCTACCTTTTTGCTGTCTTTCCTCATTTTCTACCCTTTGTGTCAATGAAATCAAAGGTGCAGTAGAGCAATTTACTGTGGTTGTACCTGAAGTCAAACATTGCTCTCTCCCTTTGCTCTTCTAGCCATGTTACATATACATTGACACTAGTAGAATATATGAAGCATTCAATTAATATTTTCACTCTTTCACTTATTATAAATATTTATCAATTTCACATGTAAAAATTACACCAAATGTCTCTGGAATTACACCACTATTCAAGCTGAATAGAATGCTAATGTGGTCACTACACTCATTCTACTCCATCTAAAATTTTTGTTTAATTTATTCTGTTTAGACTCTTGAGTTTGCAAAATTAGCTGCAGCCCCTTCTACCACTTTACTCTTCACAAGAATGTACTGCAAGTATAAAAACCTGTATCATACATTTCAGGTTATTTTTGTTCCTTTACTAGTCTGTCTGCAAATGTTACCTGCAAAATTGTTAAAAAGTTTACAGGAGACAAGATTTAGTATTTGAACCACACTGGAATGAGCTACGATAACAGGGTCACACCAACTACATAGGTCATACCTCTCTTCCAAAATCCTTTTAATCTGTCATTATTATTTCTCTAACCAATGCCAAGGACTCTCACCTATGTGTCTCTAGAAAATTCAGGGTTAGGGTTGAGAGGAAGCATAAAGCTGCAGTGTGAGTGGCTGCCAAAAGAAAGTGGGAGCTGCCTGGAGATCAGCCCTGGAAGAATTCTTTCATTTGGGCAACAGTATCAGAGCCTTTGCAGGAAAATTAGGGTTAAAGTTAACCTGGTTAACATACAAAGGAATTTAGAAATTGTAGCATGTGTAGGACTCAAAGAGCCCAAAGTCCTTGTTTCAGCATATCCACCTTTCCTCACCACCTCAGCTACTGTACACTGGAACTCAGCACTAAACATCAGCTCCCTCAATTTCCTTTTTATAAACCCAAGCTACTTGGACAAGTCATGAGCTTTTCCATCCTCCCTTCTCTGCCCCCTGATTTTCTGCACAGCTGAAGCTGTAGCAGTCTGCTCACATAAAGCAACCTGAGAAATCCCTATAACACACTTTAAAGCATGAAAAAGTATTTCAACCAGATTTGTTCAGCACACATAAAAACCAAAATCATCTCTGTTCTTTCCAAGAAAAGAATCTAGGAACCTTTCACTGGACCACATCAACCCTCTTCTACTGCACTGATTGTAGGAACTTCTACTCTTAGGACAGGGTTGACATTTTTGCAAGTATAGTAGCACCTGAAAATTATAAATGTCACAGGAGCCTGAATCTCCAAGTTTTCCGTAAGGCATCTCGGCAGAACAGTGCTTTTTTTTTGCTACATTAGAATGCAGTATTCAAACATATGTACTAAAACTCCACAAGAATAACCTTCCCTCACTATTCATCCAGACAGAAATGAGGGGGGTAAAATGTAGAACTCCTTTCCTTCAGCATGGAATTTTGACCAATCCAGTATTTCTATTTTTAATTTTTAATTACATTTATGATATTTCCTGTGGGTATAAGTCATGAATGCAGTTCCAGTATGCTGGGAGCAACATAAATATAGCCATTCCCAAAGGGATCTTACAGCTGTTATGCACGGGTCAGAGATTCTGTGAAATGCAAAATCTGAAACTTTAAAAGCTTTTTAGCCCACATCCTTCCCATTTCTTTTCAAAGGCAGAGTTAATGGATACAGAACAACATTGCCCCAAATTCTGCCCACAAGGTATGGAAGTAGCAACTCCATTTAAATAAAGTAATATTTAGCAGTAAGCAATCACCCAGTCCTATCACATTGCAGAACTGCATCAGAAGTTCCTTCCTGATCTAAATGAACTCATCTGCCACTTCATGGTGACAACTGTGCAACTGAAGACCAGAGACATGAAGTTGTTTTCCCGCAACTCTTTCTAAAAGGATGAAGTGCAACTTCACACTGCAGCATCAAAGTCTAGCCTCCTCCTCTACCTAATACGATGCCTCTTTTCTGACATGAGACCACTCAGAAAGACTTAAGCTCTTCCCCTCACCAAATCTGGATATGTCAGCCCATAAAAATGCAAAAGATTGTGCCCCTACCTTTGATCACAGTCTGGTGAAGGAAAAATATTCATCAGTTGCTTCACTCAGGAACAAGGTTCTGTTTTAAAATAAATAAAAAAGAGACAAGACTTTAAACAATCATTCCCTCTCTCTCTTCCCTAGTGTTAGCCTTCAGCAGTGTTGGTAAACATTTACTTAGCAGGAGCACCTTCGCTCTCCACAACCAAGGTAATGATTACATTCCACTAAACAGGGCACGAGGACAGACTGGGGCCATGACAACAGCAGTGTTGGCACTGACTAGACAATGACACAGGGCTGCACTGAAGCAAGCTCAACTGTGCAAGAGCGAGAAACAGTGGGGCAAGATGAGAAATGACAAATGCAGGGGGGAGAAAAACCCCCAATCAACAAACCAGGAACCTGGATTTAGAACTGCAAAAGATTAGTTCAGAGAACAAGGAAATTCAGTATGAGCTGAGAGAACTGGAAATGCTAGCACAATCCAAATGGGATTTCTCACACCTGTTCATTAATATTGTTGTCTTTGAAACAACCAACAAAGCAAACTATAAGCTATTACCTTCTTTCGTCTTGGCCACAGCTAAATCAGTTCAGTAAAACTTCAATGGTGTGACAAATCTGCGCAGTCTATTGCCAAAGCCTTTACAATTAAGTATCCCAAGAAACAAAACCTAACCACCCTGAAGGAAGGAGTCACACCCTCCTCCACACCTCTGCCTGGCTAGCGATCACACAGATGGAAGTACTTTGAGAGGCCAAGTGAAGCTCAGGAAACTTGTGTGTGTACACACACAGAGACATGAACACGGAGTAGCTCACCAGGGAGGGCATCTCGAGAGTCACCCACGGCCCGAGGGGTGGATACTGTAATTTTGGTATACCTGTTGGACAGCCTCTGAAGTCTGCTCTTTCACATCAGTTGTGCCTCAGACACGCAGGTATCTCTGCAGCCTTCCAGTTCACACAGACTCTGATTCAGCAAAAACTCTGACCTTTGAGTTTCCAATAACCTTTAACACCTCTACAGCCAATTACTAAACAAGAACCACACTTGCTTTGCCTGTAAATATAACCAAATGTACCCAGCTCCCTGCCTTCCTCACAAAATTGCAAGAGCAAAAGTTTCTCATTTTTCCTGGTTAGATAAAGATTAGTTTAGTAAAAAAAACAACCTACCCTTCTGCAGGACACAATTTTCCTCATTTCTTTTGATCCATAATTCTTACCTTCCTTCACTAAATAGTTTGAGAAGGCAGAATTAGAAGCCCTGCATGATTGGCCTCCACAGATCCCAAAACACCAGCGTAAACACTAGAACAGCCAAATGGAAGACTAAAACAACTAAACTACAGAAGAGGTGAATGTTTGATTTTGCTGTAAAAAGAACAGACAACTAAAGAAATTATTTTTTTCACAGAACAATCCAGTGAAAGTCATTGACAAAACCAATCAAATTAGGAAGTTAATTATTAGCAGAATTTGTAAAATCCTATCCTCATGATAGTTGGTAAGACCCACACAAGCAGACAGGCCAACATCCAACTGCTAGCATTTAATATAAATTTCCCATAAGGGTTGGATGTCCCCTGATGTTTCACTTCAAAATATCTTGCACTCTCTGATGTAAACTATTACCAAGGTGCTGATTTAGAGCAAGATGGAGTAGCACTCTGATCTAGCTGGTTTTACTTTCCAGAATACAGAAAACTTGAAAAACAAACCCCAAAAGTATTAGCAGATATCAAATGCAAGGGAGACACTCAGAAAGGAACACAAGTTCCAAATAATGTTCTCTTCAGCTTTTAAAAATGCAACTTGCTCCTACTTCGAGAAACTCAGAAAACTGTTATACCAATGAGGTGAAGAAACTGCTCTTCATAGTCCTAGTTTTCCACTAAGGCATGTCATAACTAATCTAAGTAGATATGCAGCAGACACAGGTAAGAAGGGCTCAGAATTTAACATCAGCTGAATGGGGTTACAGGGAATTTAAACCTCAATGCAATAATTGATAAGTTGACAGTGACTAAACACAAAGAAGAGAGCAATTTTATCAACCAGATAGAAAAATCTATTAGTAGAATGACACTGGAATTGTAGTGAAATCAGATTTGGCCAAGTTCTATTTTACAGAACCTCAAATTAAAGGAGTGGTATAAAGGAGCACGAAAGGGACAAAACTGTTGTCATTTACACAAGTGAGGTGGCAAAAAACTCACCAAACAATTTCCCATTTCCGTCCTACGTACTCTTGTGCCTATGTTGTCTGTGAGAAGGAAACAGATTTCTACGTTTGCAAAGCCCTCAGCACAAAGTGTACATCACCACCATTATCAACAGCTGCTTAATACCACCTACCAAATGCTTAACAGAAGAGGCAACACCACATTTCATCTCCAGGCATCAAAGCATTCACTAATGGAAATGAAACTGCCTAGCACACAATTAAGTGATTTTGGAGGGATGTCATTAACTCTAGAAGCATCATATCTTTTCCCATGTTTGTATTTACTTGCAAATTTCCAAGCTCTAACAGTGGAGTGGGAAAGCTCAGGAGCTTGTGTGCCAGCCATGCAGGCTCCTGCAGGAGCTCCTGTCAGGGTGCACACCTTATGGAGACTCAGTAAGCAGTGACATTTGTATTCGTGACAGTTCTATTTCTTCAAACACCAATCACATTGTAAGTTTCACATTACTTTTTACTCCACAATAAAGGCCAAATCTCAGTATAACAGATGCTGTCTGAAAATCCCATTACACATATGCGAGCACATGTGTGGTCCCCTTCACCATTACGAGATAAAACAGCTTTCAGGAAAATGAGAAGAGTGCTTGGTTCTTGTAAGCATAAAAACCTTAATATTTACACTAATCAAGTACAACAGGGTCCACTTAGTCAGAAGAATAGTATTCACACGGGAGCACAACCAAGCAGAACTATTTTCCCATGAAGATCTTATCCTAAGTCTGGGCAAACACTCCAAGACACAGTAGACAGACAACAGCTCTACCCTGTATGTCTCTGTAGTAATTACACCAAAGAAACATGACTGTCCTTAGTTTAAAATTCTTATTAATTTTAAAATCCCAAATCAGAAGCACAGTGAAAATACATAATGATAAGGCATACATGGGGAAAAGAGAATATAGCTTTATATAGTTAAAATATGCAAATATTTACAGGAACATGAGAATAGAAATATAGAGAGTAGGAAACAGAATAGAAAACCCTGTTTACCAAATGGTGTAAATTTTTAGTGAACTTCTGCAAAAAAATAGAATACAAAATAAAAACCACAGCCACCTGAGGTCTGTATTTCTTCAACAAATACTTTGTAAGAATTGTGCAGTTTTACACTTCAAAGCTGCACAAAGATAAGCAAAGACAGGGTTGGCTTTCTAGTGGATACAGGAAGTAAGAATGCATGGATGGATGGACTCCAGCAATCAAACTGAAAAAAAGGAAAATATACATAAAGAAGGGGAAGAGTTAAGACATAAAGCTATCTGGGAATAAGGGAAACCAAGGAACAATTATCAGAAAACGTCACTGTCAGAAACTGCAAATGCTCGAGAAAAAAGCACCATGCAGAAAACTGCATTCCCTGCCAGAATCTCCAAAGAAGTGAAAGAAATGGAAACTAGGTAGTAAAGATATACTTGAAAAAGTTAATTACGGACACTGGACATCAAAACACATTAACACATTTACCTTAGCATAGTTATTTGAGATTCTAACTGGAGTACTGCATCCAGCTCTGGAATACCCAGCACAGGAAAGACACTGACCTGTTGAAGCAAGTCCAGAGGAGGGCCACCAAGATGATTAGAGGGATGGAACACTTTGCTATGAGGAAAAACTAAGAGAATTTGGAGTGTTCAGCCTGGAAAAGAGAAGACTTTGGGGTGACCTAATTGTGGCCTTCCAATACCTGGAGTCTATAGGAAACATGGAGAGAGAGAGACTACTTACAAAGACATGTAGTGACAGGACAAGGGGGAATGGCTTCAAACTGAAAGGGATTGGGTTTAGATTAGGTATTAGGAAGAAATTCTTTAATGTGAGAGTGGTGAGGCACTGGAACAGGTTGCTCAGAGAATCTGGGGATGTCCCATCCCTGGTAGTGTTCAAGGCCAGGTTGGGTGGGGCCCCCGAGCAATCTGTTCTAGTGGAGGGGGTACCTGCCTCTGGCTGGCAGGGCGGAATGAGACAATCCCTGAGGTCCTTTCCAAACCAAGCCATTCTGTGATTCTATGATAGTTCCTTTATGACTCAGTCACATACATCCAGCAGAACTGGTTTGAGAAGGGAACTATTTTCTGAGACACACTGAAGCTCTCAAGTAAACATTTACTTTTCACAAGAAAAAGCAGTATAATTCTCAAATTTCTACAACTGATCTCTTAAATTCCTCCTCTCCCTCCCTCTTGAATGAGGGGTTTCCTTCAACGTAACTTACCAGCAAATTTTTCACAACAGAAGAAAAAGGCAGATCTAATGAAGGAAAAGCATCAAGGTCACAGCATCCAGCCTGCCAGAGCTCAAGATGAACCTGAAAAACATTCTCAAGCCCATGATGTGATTCTTGGGGCTCTCCTATGCAGGGCCAGGAGTTGGACTTAGATGATACTTGTGGGTCCCTTCCAACTCAGAATATTCTAAGGTTCTATGATCACTTTCATAATGTAAAGCAGATGACTTAGTACAATTCATCATTCATCCACTGCGCTACTTCAGATCTTGCATGTCCTTACGTGGCATCGCCTTGTCTGCACACAAAGGAAAGAATTCCTTCCTATAAGCCTATTCACGGCAGGGAGGGCAGGTGTCCAGGCCCAGTCTGCCATCAGCATGACACTGCTGCTCTGAAATGCCCATGACCATGACTGCTTCAGCAGTCTGATTTTCAGAAAGGCCAATGCAAGCAGCGAAGTGTTAAAAGAGCAATGCTCTTAGCCTCTGTCCTTTTCTTTCCTGCTATCAGCTTAGCTGTATGTCTCCTGACAAGCAAAAAAGCAAACCAACTGCAACCAAGGTCAATGGGGAAAAAGCTATCAGTAACCTTCTTCCCAGTGCTGCAGCCTAGAAGCTAAAATCATGCCATCTTTGCGAGAAGGAATTTGTGAAGAAAGGGGGAAACGACTACAATATTAGGAAAGGATCTCTCCCAGTTCCTGTTTGTGTTTGCTCTCATCAGGTGGGTTGGAAGGAAACAGCTTTATTTGCTGATTAAACTCCATTGCTACTATTCTCTCTACCTCTCCACTCCCACCCTTTGTTTATGACTGTTCCTTAATGAGCAGAGTCTTAAAGAAGGAATAACTATGATTTATGTATTACACAGATAAATGTTGAATGACTGTCAGTTTCCATCCTGCCACAGAGCCATTGCCTCTTAGCAGCAGTGCTGTAATTAAGTTGATAGCACTGAGTATTCTCTGAATTACTGGGTTAAAGTAGTAGAGCACAGTATTTAACCTTTCACCCCAATCGGATAATTTAAACAATTCTGCTAATGGCTTGTTTAGGCTTACCCTCCTCAAAGCATTTCAAACTAAGAGCATCCAAAAGAACTAAAGATACCTAGTTTGGTCCTAGTCAACCATGGCTCACACAGACAAAAGCAATGCCTTATCCCTCTGCACCTGTCACAAAGCCACTGCTATCTTAAGAAAAACAGCATTAAAAAAAAAGAAAAGGTGAACAAATAACCAGATTAATGAAAGACAATCGTGTATTACATTTCTACACAGCCTGAAAACACCTAGGTGCCCAAATCCCACAGGAATGAACTTAATGTCAACTAAAAGCTACGTAAAGGTTTTGTGCCTAAATGGTGACACCCAGGGAAGCTGACAGCTACCACAGAGAATTTCAAGAGGAAGTGGATAATTTGCTTCTCTGATTTTGTTCTTCCATTAAATAAAGAAAACTAAGTCAGAAGCCCACTGACTTTATGTTTTTCCTTTATCACTGTCAATATTTGATCTGGACAGTGTTGCCTCTTCAGGCTCCTTATGCTTACTTTTATCTCTATCTTTAAACATAAATGAAGTGCACTCTACATTGCAGAGCAGATTCTTCCAATATCTAAGATGCTGTTGGGCAAAAACCAAAGTATAAACAGCTCCTCGCTTAATCTCACAAATGTGCCTATAATGAAATGAATCTGAAATTCTAAATTATGATACACCCCCACTATGGAACTAATTAAAATTGGAATTAACATTGTTCATTTATTATAAAGGAGGAAACCAATAAAGCCAAAAATCCATACCCATGTATGAGGTATACCATCATATTAAATGTGCTTTAAAGACACGCTGTAATAAAGAAAATGGAGTTTTGCCCATAATGCAATTCAAACCAGCTGTTTAAACAACTTTCTTTGTATGCACTTTGAAGTTCATAGTCGTAACTTCTAAGATGTCCATAGTGGTCATAGTGCAGCTAGCTGTACCGAAAACAATATATAATGAAAAGAAATACTCAATCCAGTAAACTAAGCAAAAAATTACAGACAGTTTTCCTGGATACAAACACACAGAGCTGAATGAAATCCAAATCTGGGAAAAAAATATAGTATCTTGAAGTCAAATTGGGGAAGACTTGTTGCAGACTGGCTGCATCTGCACCTGTTCAATTTCCATACATGGAACAGAGAAAACAGGCAAAAATAATTCTTGCTTTCAGCAGAGCGAAGGGAAAGAAGAGATCAAACCTTCCTGCCCAATTACTTTTTACATGCTTGCATGATGTTCAGCCCCAAATTCAGCTTAGCCAATAGTCAGAAACAGGTATCTTCAGGATCTTCTCCACCTTTCAGTTATGATAGCCTTCGTTCTCTTTCCACACAGTCTTCTCAAGCTCTGCTCCTCACTGCTGCTACTTTCCAAAAAGCCCAAATACCTGATTGCTGATGATAAAGATTGCAGGTGCAGTCAGCTGTATGAGGCATACACAAATGTTGAACAGACTGTTCCCTTCTTCCTTGGGGCTCCCAATTGCCACTGAGGTTGACTATATAAATGGTCAAACCATCACCAAAGCTTCCCACAAATGGAACTGGATACCTGATCCATCCAGAGAAGTCTCCACTATAATATATGCTTGTTTGGAAGTGTATTTAAATACACTATTTTATTCTATCATCCTTCTTCCAGTATGTTTTCTGGCATGCAGAGGTAAAACAATCTGGCGCACAAATCTATTTTGAAAGACTATAAATGATGCAGATGCTTGATCCTATTGTTCATTATGCCCGGAAAAAAAAAAGGTTGCATAAATCAGTAATTTTTTTTTCTCCTTAGTTGCCATGAGATAATGATACAGATTATGGCTGTATCTCACTGCACTGAGAGCAGTGCCAGAACAATTTGAGGAGTGCAGTATCAATTCTTTCAATGCTAAAGGTGCAGGGACTGGGCTACATACTTTTACTTGATCTTTTGAAATCAACAGTCTGACTATGTTTGAATTGTAAGGAAGAATGGCATGTAAAAAAAGGTACACATGGTCAACCAACCTGAGTTCAAGGAACACCATAAATACTTTGAGATTAGCAGTCAGAAAAGCCTGTGGATTTCTCTAGGACACTGGGTTATGATCAGGGAGAAGTGTCAGTACTTACAGATTGACTCACGGAAGTGCAACTAAAGCGGCTCTGCGTGGCATTGTTTGAGAGCCACTGACCCAGAAAGGCACTACAGTAAAGCTGTACATAACACTCCCAATGCAGGCAGCATGCAGCTCTGTGCTCTGCTGCTGGAAGCGAAATGCTGCATGAAGTTCCACAATTTCATAGTTCACATGAACAGCTAAGGGAGCTTTTGTGCTTGCAATGAAATGAAAATTTCTGCTTACCTTCTTAATTTCCTTTTGTATCTCAAGTTAAAAGCTCTCTGCTGCCATCCTTCTTTCTATTCTTATCTTACTCTATCCTTTCACAGTGATTCTGAGTCAATCAGATTAAATTCCCTGTGTTTTCAAGCAAACATCTCACTTTTCCAGCTTCACTGGAACACCAGCAAAGGCCCCCCTTCCACTCCTCTCTCATCCCAAGACACTGAGGCATGCACAACTTCGCCTGAGCATCATTTCGGAATAAGGCCACACTTGTGTTTTTAAGAGAGGCATCCAGCCAGCTGGAGGTTTCTTTATGGCTTCACTAAGTGAAAAGCCTTTTAGACTTGTAGACTGAGCCAAAACCTTGACCTACCATGCCCTTGTGGGGCCAACAACGTTCTTCCACTACTTGAGAGAGAAAGTATATGAACTGTCAGTTTTGACAACGTACCCAGGCACATGGTGGGATTCTTGGGGTGTCCTGCACAGGACCAGAAGTTGGACTTGTTGATCCTGATGGGTTCCTTCCAACTCAGCAAACTCTACTATTTTATGGTTCTATGATTCTATGCGAAAATCATGTGATATGGCAAGTGAGTATTATCACTGTATGATACTGTCAGTGTTTCAGGAGATAAAACACAGCAGGGTCCCGTGTGAAGGGAAATTTTTTTTTAGACTTTGAATCAACTCTGCTTCATTTTGAGGCAGGTAGGAAAAAAATACCCAAAAGCAGAAGATTCGGTTTGAGTTTTAGACCACATTCAAGTGTCAATGTGAGAATCTGATCAAATGCTTGTCAGAACCATCAGAAGTACTTCCATGGAATTCAACAAGGGTCAGGATCTAAATTTATGTCAGTATTTGTACATACATTTACAGATATAAATACCATGCTGTACAGCATTATAAGAATTTTTTTTTGCGTGGAACTGTCTAAGTGAACACATGAATCACAGCAAGGGGTTGGGGTTTTTTAATAATATTTAAAAAAAAAAAAAATCTTTCTTCTTTGGGACCCAGCCATAACCCTTTCTTATCTCTGCAATAACACAGATTTTCATCTCACTAATCTTCCTCCATCCTCAATACAAAAAGAGAATTTGCAAAGTGGATGATTAACCAATCTCCTTTCAGTTAAGCATCACTCTGCTTAGGTGTTTTGACACTCCTAAGCTATATTTTTCTACTAATTTTTTTGAAAATGCATATTCCTTTTGTTTCCATAGATTTACAACAAAGTCAGAGACAATGCTCCATTTGAGTTACCTCATAAATCAGCAAAAACATCAGGGGAAACTGCCTTTTCCATCCTTGCAGTGCAAACAGAAATTGCACTTGTCCAGCCTTATTTAACAGACCATCTTGCTGGTGAACTGCACAGCTCTCACACTATGTCCTGAACACATGCAGGCTCCCATGGACTGAAGCACCTGCAGATTATAAGGCTTTTCATGGGAAACAGTTTTTTTTCCTCAGTCCTTCCATTCATCATAATTACCAGTCTAACCTGAATTGTATAAAACCAGAGGAAAATAATTACCCAAACACCAACACTCAAACCACTTTGTACTTTTAACCATTTTCCCCAGGCAAAGGCTCTGCCATCTGACCCTCACCCAGACTCAAGTCTGACTCAAATATCAAAAGAAAACAGAGCTGTTTAAATACAATAGCATTTAACCCTTCTGTCAACAGAATAGCAGAGCTCTCCCTGAAAGAGGCTAAGTATAGTTCTTCTGATCTACAGGACAGCATAACTGAGGAAGAGAACACAAGCTCGGACACTTACCATGTCAGCAGCAGAACTGGGTATGTGAGGACACAGGAACACAGTTCACAGGCTCTAACCATTGCTTTTTTGCCTCTGGAATACTATTTTGTGTCCAACCAGAGCATTCCCCTTACTTTTCTCCTTCACATGGAGCACAGGCCGAAGTGCGTGCTCCCTGAGGTTCCTGGTATAGGCCAGGGCTGGGACTGTGGTGCTCACAGGGTTGTATCTTCCAGGTGTCATCCTGTATCACCACAAACATTAAATATCCAGCATTCAATACATGTCACCTTCAAGTGTTTCCCAAAGGGAAAAGGCAGATTTTGCTGAAAAAAAACGAGTTCCCAATAAAAATTCACAGTTCCTTCCTTTTTTACCCTAGCACCTTCTTTCCCGTTCCAGCTCACCCTCACTTTTAATATTTTCCCTACAAAAGAACATCCCACACTGCATACAAAATTAAGAAAAAAATTTTTTCCGCAACAGGAAGACTGATACCTTCTTACCTAGAAGAGTACAAGTAGCTCTAATAAAATCAGATTTTAGAGGTTATCAGAGCCATCTTTTCTCACTTTCAATGGCAGCTGGATGACAGTTTTCTGTCTCTTTCACCGCCTTTCTTGTCTACCTCTGCTGGACTCAAGCTAATAAGCGTTTCATTAATGAAATGACTATGTCAAGGTACTGGCAGATGGTCCTATGTTGCAAGCACATATTCCCATTCCCTCCCTCCCAGAAGGCCTAATCTATACACAGTGTAATCGCCACAAAAAACATATGCTCCCTGACAGAAAGCTTCCCTCCCATTATCTCTGTACTCTAGGGGATTGCCCCTGAAACCTCAGTGACACAAAACAACTCCTTTCCTACCCAAGTCTCAGTTTCTTATATGCCTGGATACACATTCACCAGGTCCCACTAAAGTACCTGTACAAGACTTAAAATCCATGCTAATCTCTTCATGATACTGTCCATAGCCTAGTCCATTTCTAAGTGAAATGCACATACATGAATACATACCTTCTTTTAAATGAAGTAATATATAACTGATATTTCTTAGGTGCAAGACTTTGCTACTGCTTTACTTACAGGTCCCTGTAGCAGTACACGAGCCTTTCTCAAAAATAAAAAGTCAGAGTGTAATTCATTACATTGGTTACCAGTAAATCTCTTGAGCAACACTTTCACTTAAATGCCGAGTCAGTTACTAATTGGGTATCTCATATATCTTAAAATAATCTATTTGTTTCATCTGCTGTCTCCCTCTTCACCATCAATTTAATCAGATTATTGTGATTGATGAGTTCATTAATATGGTCATTGGATCCTGAGATTACAGCAACTTCTACACAGAAAGCTTCAGGAAGGAAAAGCAAATATCTCCCTTTTGCATACATATAGCTATGAGCAGGGGAATAAATGAATGCTATTTGTTTCCCAGCTGTGGGCAGGGCTGCACAAAGGATATTTCTAGACACTTAGGATTACTGTGGTGGGCTCTGCTGGAGCTTCTCAGAGAAGACGAGGGATATGATGGGCACAGACAAGTCACCATAATGTGAAGGGCTGTTTTAGCTCTCAAAATTGAGAGCTAAACTCCAAACCTTCTGAAAAATCTTATCTTTATAGTGGAAGAAAAGATTTTCATTATCAGTTCTTCTCTGCATTTTATCCCAACAGTACGGAACAGCTTTTCCACACTGCAAATACAGAAAACTCCTAACAAAGTACAAAAACTTCCCTTTAACCTTTGCCATCTCCTGTTCATCTTCAAGTTGAAAGTCTTCAATGCAAGACCTTTACTCATTCCTCCTAACACCTTAAGCCACTGATTGTCATAGGTAATGACTTCAGCTTAGCAAAACTGTCTACCTTACAAAAGGTGAAAGAGTTAGAAAGCTTGTTCATTTTCAAGTGAAACAAAAACAAACAGGTCAAATGCAGGCAGTAGCGGACAAGAAAAAAAACAGTAAGAAATATTTCTTTAGCCAGCAGTAAAAATAAGATAATTATGTTTCTGTAACTATTGTCATTCAAAAAATAAGGAAGCCAAAACACTTTGATAGCACACTTCCCCAGCCTTCCCAAACAGTAAAGGAAATGAAAAACAGTAAAGAATTTGGCACTTACCAGGAAAAACAGTAACTACAGAAAAGCATACAAGAGTACTGCTCAAGTTCCCAGGAGCTGTGACCGCCTGAGGATGATGATATAAATGACCTCCACCTGTGCTTACTACTTGCCTGAAATTGTATTCACTCTCCCTTGAGCTGTAACTTTATATCCTTCTAAAATCATCATAAAACAGATGAAAAATATATGTCTTAAAAACATGGCAAGACACCAAATTCCTAATGAGGAAATCTAGCCTCTACTTTCTGCTGTCTGTCAGAGCAACAACCAAGGTGACACTGAACATCTGAGGATCAAAAAGGCTCTTGGTGAGCATTTGTCAAGTGGAGAATTTGGATGAGGATTACTTTGGGAGAACGGCCAGTCTGATAAACAGCAGCAAGCAAACAGGAAGGGCTACTTGTTGCAGGCAAAAATGCACAAGAGGCTTCCAGAAACTAACCAAAACTAACCACCCTATACATAATTAAAGCAATTTATTACAGTTACATGGCTGCATACATTTGGAAATGCATTTCCCCATTTTTAGTCTCGGAGAAGTGTGCTTATTCATGAAAACTGAAAGGAAATACGTTGTAAACAGCTTTGAAAAATTCAAGAACAAAGTGTGAGAATAGAACATTTGATATGGCATTATCTTGCAAATGTCTCCAAATTCCTCTCTGGTCACTGTGTGGGCAGCACATTCCCAGGACAGAGAACGGGATGGCTGGGAGGAAGGGGGCTGTAAAGCCAGCTATTCATGAACAGAATTTCGTCTTTTCCTGCTGAGGTTCATTAGGGAGCTAGTGGAGCAGTTGGGAGGAGGGAGGGGAAGGCTGTCTCCCTCAGGAATCGTGGGCACACACGGGGCCCGGACACCCCACACCTTGGAGGGGGCCGTGCTAGGAGAGCACAGCCATCACCACTCCCTGCCCACACAGAGCCTTTTGATTGCCCCTCTTGGGCAGCTCCGCAATCTCTCTTTTGGATCTGCCATGTGCAATCATTCAAGAGGAAAGTTAATCCATCACAATGGAGTTCTTACAAAACAGGCAGCCCTTTCCCCATCCCCCACAGAAATAAAAAAGTCTCATCGCCTTCATTGCCTAGACTTCCCCCAACCCCAGCAAAGCTCAGGGATGCAGGGAACAGCTCTCTGAGCCAGATGAACGGAGGAAGACAGCAGAGACCTTGCACTCACTGCTGTGCTGACAAACGAGGACTACGGGCACCCAACGTCAGCAGAAACAGGTCTCTACATATGTCATCGCTCACCTTGCTGCTGCAAGCACAGGAGCCATCCTGCATCTTTCTGCTACAGAAAACATCAGGAAATGCCCCAGCACATTAATTTTGACTGCTTAGGATGCTGACAGAAATAGAAATGGAGACTTCCGACTCTCTAGGAAAGGACTCTGCCCAGTATTTTGCTCTCGAGCATCCTCTGCCAGCAGATCCTCCTTTCCCCCATTGACCAGTACCCTCTGTAGCACAGGGCAGCTCTATAACCAAGGCACCATGAGAAAGCAAGGCCTGTGACGAGCTCTGAAGACAAGGACAGATTTTGAAGCTGTGGTATGAAATAACACACAATTGCTGGTAAGTGGATGATAAGCCCTGAGTATGTAGCAGATAGCTACTAGAACAGGCTGCCTATGGACAGAACAGCACTGAACAGTGCCCACAAGGTAGGGGGCTAAGGAAAAGGGTGGGAGAAACACAGCTGGACGAACTTGATAACTGGTTTATCTGTGCAGCCCACCGTTACTCCAGGTATCCCTCACAGCAGAAGGACATGGAAATGACAGTCTATGAAACAGCCCTGATCCCTTTCAAAAGGTTCTCCCTGTGAGAGACATAAAATGCATTCATACATGGCAGATTGCAAAAGTGGTAAAAGTGAGTATTTGGGGTCTGCTGAGTTCAGGGTTAATTTCTGTCCCATTTTTAGACCAGTAACATCTGGGGCTCAAGAGGCTGATGTAGGATGAAGAATGGTATAAAAGAGAGAGGAAATTACTCTGCCATGTAAGAAGAGAATGACCTAACAAGCAGAAATGAAATGCAGTAGAACGACAGAAGTCAACAGGCTGCGATCACAGTGGGCTACAAACTGGAATACATCACACTAATGAGGTAGGAAAAGATTTGTCATATGCAGAGGATTACAGAGAGTCTAATAAAAACATTTCTATTAGGAGAAAAACAGAATCTAATTCATATGGAAACAACTTTCTTATCATACAAATCATGGTACAAAATACAGAACAGAAATTCAGAAAGGCAAGCACGTAACACTGTCACAAAGCAAGCTGTCTGATAAAATCTTAATACTGGTGAACAAAAAATACATCTATTTGAACTAATTAAACATAACAGTAGGGAAATATTTCAAATATTTAAAGTTGCAAATGCTACACTCTAAAGATACAGATTTGGTGGTACAGTGAGTTTCTGATGAATAAACCTGACTTCTGTAGCCTAGAAATGACTTCAAATGAAGGACTTGGGCTTTTGCGCTGTATTCATGTAGCATCCAAAACAGCTGGCACCTGACCTGTGGAGGACTCTATGTACTTTGTCAATACAAACAAACTGTAATCCAAACAGTAATTTCACATACACATGTATTTCTCTCACAAAAATTGAATTATGTAGAGGAAACATGATGACACATATTTAAGCAAAGTACTAAACAGTGAAAATTATAGCCACTCATACTTTTTGTTGAACAGGGCCATAAATTACTAACTCAAACAAAGAGGAAAAGCTAGACACCTTAATGAAGGCACACTGTTTGCTTGATAAATAGTGACAATAAAAATAAACATTAAGTTATACTAAGATGCATAAGACACTAAGAGATGAGTAGTACAAGAATTAACATGTGCATTCTACTGTGAAACACTGTTCAGTTCTCATCAGTTGATCCTAAAACAACAGAACATTGAAGTAATAGGTTGAAATTGCTAATTGAGAAAAACAAAGAAAACCATCTAAAGTCTGTTGGTTTTTCAGTTTGTTTGTTTTTTTCTAAAATCCAACAAGAGGTTTAAGAAGCACATGAAAAAATCCTAAACAGTCAAGAGGAGAGGCTGGTCATATTAAGAACTATTAATTTGGTTTCCTAATAAAAGAACAAGGGAATTCAAAATGAAACTCAGGGGCAAAAATGTGGGTAATTTGAGATTATATAGTAACACATCACACACAATTATCCTGTAGTGCTTCCCGTGACATCACACTGATGTTAAAAAAAATTATAAAAACATTGGTATTTGTAAGTAGAATATTTGAATGAGAACAACAAACATCAATCAGAGAGAACAGAAACACTTCAATTTCAAGGAAAAACATAACAGTAAATATCTAGGAGAAGTGTAACATAGTAATTTTCTACAGAAGGTTTTTCCTAAACAGAGGTATTGTTGACAAGGGAAAAGCTTGGAATCTTGATAGACAGATGCTCTGATCCACTAAGGAAAATGGAAAAGACATATCAGCAGCAGTTTCATCTGCAGAAAAAACATAAATTATATCACTGTAGCTAGAGTGATAAAAAGTCTTATGAAATGAGCCACAGAAAGGCAGAACAAAGAGTTTCTAGTTTAAGCTTAAGAAAAGACACAACAGAAGGACATATAGTCAAAGCAGTAACAGAAGGCAAAACCACAGTAATCAACAATACTGGTCCAATTTTTTTTAAATCAAGGGGTTTTTGTAGGCATTTTGAACATTTCTAGAGAACTTTCAAATATGGTTTAGGGATCAAGACCTGTAAATATGAGGGACAGACCACTGTTGGTCCTGCAGCAAATATAAGGAGAGAGAAACAGAATTTTTGCTGTGTGCCACATGCTACTTACCAGTAGAGTGAGAGGCTGGTGTAAGGCAGGAACAGTGCTTAAAAAAAAAA